>CM061751.1:229878597-230358596 GCA_030979885.1 Lolium multiflorum | reverse complement strand
GATCTCATCGGCGCTTTTGAGAAAACCCGTTCGCACGGGATCAAGTTCAAAGGGTTCCAACCCGAAGGTGCGCTGGAGGGACTAGATCTATCTCTCCCTTCGGACGAACGTACCAGAGCCCTGCGACAGGAGATTAACTATGCCATTGCTCACTCTCTTCATCGGCATTCTGAGAGCTTGGTGAACACTCTGGAGCGTGTCGCGCTCAATGTGGTGCAAGAAATCATGAAGCACAAGTACTCTCCGTCAGGACCTGCTCTAGGAACTCATCAAGGAGAGATACCGCTCTATACCAGGCCGCCACTGCCATACGACGGCAGCTCCACAGCAACAAGGTTCACCGGCGTACGTTGTCTACAAGGTTGGAGGTGATCCCGGCGATTACCAATTCCTGTATGAGCCGCCCAAGGAGATTCCACATGGATACGTGTGCACATACGTGCGACTGCAACAACTGGATGACCCAGGTTACAGCAGGAAGGACTGCCACGGCAGGAGGGATCGCGGGAAGGAGTAGTTGTCGGAGCAGGAAGCAGTTCTGGAGCAGATGCTGAGAAACAGGCGTGGCTAGCCAAATATGCCACCGGTACAAGTCATGAACGCTCAACTTCTGCAGCTCCTACGGTGGATGAGATCACCGCAATCATGAGAGACCAGTTCGGCATCCTGCCGAAGAAGAGAATGATCGGCTATTCCAAGCCGTATCCCAACGACTATGACCTAATCCCACTACCGCCTAAGTATCGGCTCCCTGACTTCACAAAATTTAGTGGATCAGAAGGAACCAGCTCAATCGAGCACGTGAGCCGATATTTGGCACAGTTGGGCATGGTCTCAGCTTCAGACGAGCTGCGTGTGAGGTTCTTCTCACAATCTCTCACGGGTCCGGCCTTTGGTTGGTACACCTCGTTGCCACCAGATTCGGTTCGGACGTGGAAGCAGCTGGAGGAACAATTCCATGTACAATACCATTCAGTTACCGTCGGCATTGTCGATCTGACCCAAGTTCGGCAGAGACGAGGAGAGACGGTATCTGAGTACATCCAGAGGTTCAGGACCGTCAGAACCGATGTTATTCGGTTCGCCTATCTGAGAAGGAAGCAGTCGAGCTGGCGATAGCAGGATTGTCAGCGCCGCTCAAAGATGTGACCTTCCAAGCTGACTACAATTCATTGGCGCATATGGTTCAGAAATTGACATCGTATGAACAGCGCCACCCAGAATTGTACCAGGACAAGTTCAAGCGCGTCGCCCTGATCGAGATGGAAGAAGATGAAGATTCTGTAGGAGATCAGGAAGTCGCTGTAGCTGAATGGACTCGGGGGGCAAAGCCCGTGTCCTGCAAGTGGGTGAAACAACCAGGGCCTACAAAAGGGTTTGACTTTGATTTGAGCAAAACGGAGCAAATTTTTGATTTGCTGCTTAAGGAGAAACAGCTGAAGTTACCCGAAGGCCACAAAATCCCCACGTTACAAGAGATGAACGGCAGGCCATACTGCAAATGGCATCACACGTTCACCCATGCCACCAACGACTGCAAAGTCTTGCGCGGACAGATTTAGATGGCAATAGAACAAGGCCGATTACTCTTCGGTCAGTTTGCCATGAGAGTTGACACGCAGCCGTTTCCAGACGTCAACATGGTGGATCTCAGCCATTGCATAAGACGCGAGCCAGGTTTCTCTTTTGACATCAACATGGCAGGGCTTGCAGATCGCCATGGTAAGGATAAGCCCGAGAGCAGTCGCTCCCGGGGCAAAGATAAAGAGGAGGCCGATCCGCGCGACCGGCCCCAGCATGATGACAGACGGTATTTGACTGAGGAAGAGGTGATAAACGTGCGGTATCAACGACCACTTTCCGCGCACCTCCTTAACAAATACGAGCAGCAGTACGACCGACATCGCCGCCACGACGATGATGATAGATATCGTCGGTCTGATGCAGACAACAGAAAATACCGTCGATACGAAGGGTATGAGCGTCACGCCAGAGGGAGGTCAAGAGAGCAAGAGGACATGGATAGGCATTGGAACTGTCCTTTCTTCAAACACTGCTGGGACTCACGAATGAGCCGATTGCCTACAATCGAGAACTGCCCAGAATGTAAACAGAGAGGAAGGGAACGAATGAAGTTTCAGTGTTCAAGCGTCTAGGACCTCTCCCACCTCAGAACAAACGAGCTGAGTCATCCCAAGATGAAGACTTCGAGGAGTCAGAGGAAGAAGATAGATATCACCGACCAGGTGGTGTCCTGATGGACTCAGCCACTCCAAAAGCGCAGAGTGCAACGGCTACGAAACTTGGAGGAAGAGGCGCAGTACCTGTACACGTTGAGGAAAGCACGGCCCGATCTGGCCGTGAAAATTCAGCAAACACTGGAGAGGAGGCTCGCCCACCAAAGAAAGTGTGGCGACCCAAGCAGACAAAAGCCGATGCGGGGACATCGGCTGATACAAACATGGTGTTCGTTCTCCCGTCAGAGTTTTGTGCTCCAAGAGATGAGGAAGTATCAGTGGCACAGTTTGATTGCGGGCCACGACCAGTTATCTTTGAAAAGCCACGAGAGAAGAGCTACAGGCATCTGAAAGCCCTATACCTGAAGGGTTATATCAATGGGCAGCCTATCAGCAAGATGCTGGTTGACACGGGAGCAGCAGTCAACATAATGCCGTACTCCATGTTACGACGTTTGGGACGTTCCACTGAAGATCTGATCAAGACCAACGTCACGCTAAGCGATTTCAACGGCCAACCGTCAGAAGCCAAGGGTGTGCTGAACGTGGACTTAACTGTCGGCCGAAAGACCATCCCTACGTCCTTCTTCATCGTCGACAGCAAGAGCACTTACGCTGTCCTGCTAGGAAGGGATTGGATCCATGCTAACTGCTGCATTCCATCCACAATGCATCAGTGCATCATACAATGGGATGGAGATGAAGTGGAGGTTGTTCATGCAGATGATTCGATCGATATCTCTTTGGCTGCCATGAACATCTGGGAAGCAAATGACCAAGAGCCGCTCTCTGGAATTAACCTGGATGACTGTGAGCGCATCGAAGCTACAAAAAATGGGGTGAGGCTGGTCTTATCCACTGGCCTGACAGAGTAGCAAGATCCAAGTCTATGGACGTACGTGGCAAGGCCGATCCCTGCGATCGGCCCCAAAAAATAAGAAACAAGGATCTCACTTCAAGCATGCCACGTCGTTATAGCAGAGAACCAAGAAGTTGTAAACCCTCGTTAAGCATTGCAATGGAAAAGGAGGCCGATCCCAGCAATCGGCCACAAATAGTTTCAACATGCCTTCTGCCTGTGTTCATCATTGATTTAGCAGGCGATGGAAAGTGGGTTTACAGCAGCTGATGGACTAGAAGAGATCGAAATTGGTCCTGGGGATAAGCCATGGCCAACATTTATCAGCAAATAGTCGGATCGACAACTGCAAGGGAAGCCGATTCCAGCAATCGGCTAAAATTATTCGCACCACACGTGTTCACTGATGTGCTATTTAGCATGGTGAGTTGCGAGACAAGCTTGAATTGGCTGAAAAGCCGATATCTTCAATCACTTGAAGGATTCGGCTCGGGGGGCATACACACAGAGAAGGTACAAGGCCACGAAGTATGTACCCAGGGGAAGCCGATTCATGAGATCGATCGGCTAATAAAAATCGAAAATACAAAAATTTAAGCACAGCCGATTACATCGACTTTAAGCTGCCACTTGATCAGGCCTCATTGAAGGAAAATGTCTAAGGCACAGAGTACACCAGTACAGCAACCCACTTCTCGTATCCTTGACTGAAGACACAACGTCACGATTGGCCAGGGCTTCAACTGCAGCGTCATTGGAACGTGCTGGATTCGTCAAGAATGGTGAGCCGATCTGAGCAGCAAAGCACAAGAATTGAGCCAGGAGGAGTTAGAGAGCCATTGCATGTGAAGCTTCTTGGTTCAAAGAAGGGATTTGCTGGTCCTGCCGAGCCCTCGTGGTGCATCGACTCCTTGTGCGTAAGCTTTCCTATCTTGTTTTGATGGGAGTTGAGGGCTGACCTTTTCTTGGAAGCCGATGGTGACACATCTGGCTAGTTTTATGTGGTGGTGTCCCCAGAGGTGCCCAAGCTGGAGCTTCGTCGGCTGGATTGCATGTTCTCGCTGATATTATCTTCAGTATCCCTTTTTGAGCCGGCACAGGGTTGTTGCCCTTCAAAGTTTTCTTGGCAGCCACCTTTTTCACTACTATTCTCGCCTTAACTAAGGCTCGGGGGGCAGCTGGCCCTGAAGATTCTTTGCTTTTGGGAGCCGATTGTGTTGAAATCGGCTGTCTCTGCATCACAACCGTATTGAAAGGTGGTGAGTTCTTGCAGAAGAAAACCACCAGAATTGATGGGAGGAGTTTGAAGAGGGGGCCATCACCATTGATAGGCTCTGGGCCAGTTTGTTAAGGAAACAGAGCATCACAAGGAAAGTTGTGAGCAAATGGTACCTGTTATGCAGATGTATCAGCTTCAACGTCAAGTTGTTTCAGCTACGGCCCTAGAAGCTTTCCTGGAGGCGTTAGTTCAGGAGTTTTTGCCGTCAGGTCTAACATCACGATCGGATGATTTGAAGTCCAAGATCTAAGGGTCCCAAGGCTGTGGGCTGGACCTGTTCGATTGGAAATTTGGGATCTGAATTTGAGCAAGGATTGCAAGTTACCATCTGAGGGGATAACTGGACTGACCTGTCTTGCAATTTATTGTGAAAAACTGATGCATTGCCATCGGCTCATTGAGCATCGACCAAAGTGACAATCGGCAAACTCGAGATAAGGGAGAATCGGTTAAATCAATATGAAAGAAATCGGCAAAGTCAAATTGGGGAATTTCTTCATTGATAATAAGACTTCTTACATAAAAAGAGCTGATTGCTCTCAAAAGGAAGAACTAGGGGGTACATTGCCCCATCTACTACTACGATCCTATTCTAAGGATCCTATCTACGGCCGTCGCTGCCCTCGTCATCGCCCGTCGCTGCCACGCTGCTCCCGGCGGGCTCGTCGTCGCTGCTGCCGCGGCCGCCGGGAGGACCCTCGTTGTCCTCGTCCTCCTCGTCGACATCGCCGCCGTCGGCATGTCGGGGCGAGTTGCCCGGCCAAGGGCGAAGCGCTTGGCCGGTGGCTCGTCGGAGAAGGTGTCGTCCTCCTCCTCTTCTTCCTCCTTCACCTCCTCGGAGGAGGTGAATCGCCCCAGGAGAAGCGATCGTCGTCGCTCTCCTCCTCCGATTCCCCGGCGAGGAACGGAGATCGCTCTCCCCGTCGGTCGAGGACTTGTCGTCCTCAGACCAGACGGAGAAGTCATGGCTAGACTCGTCCCCGTCCTCGATGGCGCGGCGAATGTGGGCCGCGTGGGCCTCCATCGGGTCCCACTCCGGCGTCGGCTCCGGAGGGGGGAGGATTGGACGGAGAGGCTCGACGAAGAAGAGGAGGAAGAAGAAGAAGACATGGTGGCAGAGGAGGGCTTTTGGAGTGCTAGTGCGAAGGGGATGAAGAAGGGAACTGCAAGAAGTGGCTAAATAAAAGGGGATATAGCAGAGATTTAATGCTTAAGCAGTTTTCGAGGATGTGGTGCCAAAACTGTCAAATCGTGCAGAGAAGTTGAGAAGGCAAGGCATCATGATGAAGAATACTGCGACGGTTCTGCTCTGCCACGACATGACCCCTCGAAGGAAAAACAGAGTGGTTTTGAAATTATCATTACCAAAACCAGGGGGCATGTGTTATCACCGGATTTTGGCCAAATCAGGAGATGGGCCGTAAGTGAAGATGGGCTTGAAGGATATACACGTGGAGCATCTTTGAAGCGGCCTTGCACGAAGAGTTTGGGCTTAACGCCCGTGTATCTGTAATATAGTAGATCGCATCTTAGTTTAGAATTAGAAGATAGAGTTTAACCCGTGCACGGTTAGGTGCACACCTCAATTAGAAAGTCCCTTGGACTATAAATATGTATCTAGGGTTATCGGAAAAGGAGGACAATCACGTTCACAACAAACACAAATCAGGCGCATCGCCACCCCTTCTTTCGAGGGTTTCTCCGGGTAAGCATCATGCTGCCTAGATCGCATCTTGCGATCTAGGCAGCACACGTTTATTCGTTTACCTTGTGCTGCTCGTGTGAAGCGTTGTTGATGGCGAGTAGCACTACTTATCGTAGATGTTTTGGGGCTTGCATAGATGCTTTTCTTACGCATATCTGCTTAGCTGTGCCGTCCTCGATATCTAGCTGCCCCTTGTCTTGCTTGTTCGTTGTTTAGTAGATCCGATCCGTTATAGTTGCTCCTTGATTCTTCAAGGATTGGTTTAATATCCGTATGGTTAGGCCTTGCAAACGGGTTGAACGATCCGGTAGTGCGTTAGGTGTGGTTTGTTAGTCCTAAGAGGGATGTTCCGGAAATTAACTTAATGTTGGTTTTTAGGCCTCTTTTAGGGTTAGTTTTCCATTATCTTTCGTGTCTATTAGGCTCAATTACGCGTAGGATGTTCCGATCATACGGTGAAAACTCTAAACTGTCGTAGATTGGTTTAGCTTTATACTGATCAAGGAGCCCCATGTCGCAGTTAAGCTTACGTAAACCATGGGGCGATCGGCTTTGTAGAGCCGATCCACGTGGCAACCCGAGAGCCGATCGCTCGTATTTAATGTTACGTTCGCCATGCAGAAACTAATCGAAGCAATCCAACACCTTCTCGACCAGGTATAGGTCGTGGCACGCCCTGCAAACCGCTAGGACGTGTGCCGAACATTTATGGACGACGTCGAGGACCAGGGCCTACTGCAGCCTTGGAAGCCTCCCGGCTCTTCGTGTTGCTTAACCACTGCTCGCCGGTGGGTTTTGGCAGGCAACAACTGCACACTGTCAAGACATTGGCAACTGCTCCTATCACATACATCGTCAATAGTGCATGAT
This sequence comes from Lolium multiflorum, assembly GCA_030979885.1. Lineage (NCBI taxonomy): Eukaryota > Viridiplantae > Streptophyta > Magnoliopsida > Poales > Poaceae > Lolium > Lolium multiflorum. The sequence goes on along the minus strand of CM061751.1, from coordinate 230,351,646 downwards.
GCTCAACTCGTTGTGAGATGCACAAACCCTATTGATGTATTAAGGCTAGATTACACAAGGGCCATGCATGTTCAAATTTGATGACAAGCTGATTAAATATATCAACCATGAATCCATTAGCTTGTTACCTTATGATGAAGATGATGTGTACATGTCGTGCACTGTCTAAGAGTTTTATTGCATGTCAAGAGGGCATACCATTTCTAAATTACCCTAGATGTTATGTCACTCAATGGAAGACATGAGTTGAAATCAAGTATTTTGGACGCCCTAGGGATTTTCTTTATGTCCTACGAGTTGTAAACTTTTCGCACCACAAATTAATTTCAAAAAGGAGTTTACATAAAGAAAGAAAAGTATACAAGCCTAAAAACAACAACGAAATCTTGACTTATAATTTTCACGTTGGGGCTTAAAGTTGCGATCTTCATGTTGTTGGCCCTGAGAATAACGCGGTCAATTTCTCCTTGAAAACTTGCTTACATCTAAAAAGAGCAACTATTTTTTCTCTTGAACATATGATCTTTGCGAGTGGTTCAAATTCCAATTTTAAATCTTACACAAAGAAGGGCTGATTGAAATCCACTCCGAAAGGAAGCAGAATTCCATGAACATCGATGTAGGGACAACCAGTGGAAGCAGACCAACACCAAGCCACAAATGTACAAAGTGGAACTATGGAAGAAAAGACGAGTGCTGGTTTCAACATGGGAGGAAGCACACATGACACCTGAATAGTCAGGAGAGCAAAATTCTTCCTCTGCTTTAGTGCTAGGTCTTGTGTTTAGCCTATTGTGCATGAAATTCCAGCAAAAGACCTCATGCTTCTTTTGACAGAAAAAAATCCCATAGCTATCTCAAAGAAGGCGAGTCACGAGGACCCCAAGAAAATATTCCTAATTTGATACTAATTAAGTGTGATGATGGTGCCACAATTATATTTCCAAACATCATTGGACTTTAGAGGCATATCCTGCCCCAAGTTTTGCATTGTTTGTTGCAAGGCAACCAGTTCCTCAAAACCTTGCCCTGACAGAGGTAAATGAGAAAATTTATCATCTTGTGGTTACCGAGCATACTTTGCACTATGATATCTCTTCATCTAGGACAAAGGAGAATAACGGTATTCCTAGTTCAACGTCTAGGCTGCGTAAAGGCGATCGGTCGACGCCTGACGGGAACGATCGGTATGTGGAAACAGCCAATATATGGCATGATAACAACCGACATTTGGCATTTTTCTATGTGTTTTTTGTACTGCAAGACCATGAACATCATAAGGTCACCCATGGTTGCATGCACTGCATAGTAAAGAAGTTGTTGCACCACTAGTGAAGAATATGTACGGATTTGGCCCATCTCCCCCTCCCAAATTTTGGCCCAAGCTCCGCCACTGTGTTGCACTAATGGCATGTTCAACCTTTTCACATGCTACATCCCTTGAACATGCTTACATGCCTACATGCTGTGCAGGAAAGATGACAATATGGCAGAAGATCATTTTGTTATAATCAGTACAACATCACACTATTTGATGTTATATGCACTAGAATGAAACTACACTTTTTGATAACACTTATTTGCTGTAGGAACTAGAATGAAACTACACTTTTTGATAACACTTATATGATGCGGGAAGTACTAGAATGGAACTGCAATTTTTTATTTGTAATGGTTAAATTTTTATAGTTTTCTTACAACAAATCTAACGACTATTTTTAGACAGAAATAGAGCTATGGACAGTGTTGAAGAGTCTAGGAACCCCATGGGTTCTCGTTTTGTTATGGAGCACTGGCGGAGCTATGTTGAAGCCAACCTAGGCTGTGGTCCGCCCAACATTTGGTCAATCCTTTGTATTTCTTGCTGCGCCAGCCCATCAAATCTCCAGTTCTGGAAAAACCTTGGTCTACTGCAGCCCGGCCCGCCCAGGTTTTCTGCTTAAGCTCCGCCACTGTTATGGAGTACCTTAGTCTTCAACCTAGACCAAGAATCGGGGTTCTCTTGTTCTGTGTTCGTTTCCTTTTAGCACTGAGGCAATTTTCCATGCACTGCACACTGTCTTGCCATTGGCAACTGCTCCTATCACATACATCGTCAATAGTGCACGGAATGCTCAACTCCTTGTGAGATGCACAAACCCTATTAAGGGTAGATTACACAAGGGCAATGTTCAAGTTTGATGACAAGTTGATTAAATGTATCAACCTTGAATCCATTAGCTTCTTACCTTATGATGAAGATGATGTGTACTCGTGCACTGTCCAAAGAGTTTCTTGCATGTCAAGAAGACATACCACATTACTAAATTACCCTAGAGGTTATTGCAGTTCAATGGAAGACATGGACTTGCATTATTACCCCACAATGTCCGCCACCACAATGGACATTCTTGTTGTTGGCCCTGAGAATAAGGCAGTCAAATTTCTCCTTGAAAACTTGCTTATATCTAAGAAGAGCAACTATTTTTTCCCTTGAATATATGATCTTTGCGAGTGGTTCAAATTCCAATTTTAAATCTTACACGTAGAAGGGCTGATTGAAATCCACTCCGAAAGGAAGCAGAATTCCATGAACATATGATGTAGGGACAACCAATCCTGGAAGCAAACCAACACCAAACCACAAATGTATAGTGGAACTATGGAAGAAAAGACGAGTGCTGGTTTCAACATGGGAGGAAGCACACATGACACATGAATAGTCAGGGAGAACGAAATCTTCCTCTGCCTTAGTGCTAGCTCTTGGGTTTAGCTTATTGTGCATGAAATGCCAGCAAAAGGCCTCATGCTTCTTTTGACAGCAAAAAAAATCCCATAGCTATCTCAAAGAAGACGAGTCAGGAGGACCCCAAGAAAAATAGGTCTAATTTGATACTCCCTCCGTTCCATTCTATAGTGCCTATAGTTTTTTGGCATGGAAATTTGCACAAGAGTGTTCTTTACATAAGACCCCCTAGATTAACGATTTGAGATCAGAGAAAATGAGGAAAATCGGTAACTTCCTAAATTAACATAACAAATCCCACAAATCTCTCTGATTGACTCTCCATATATGTGCAGCCAGGTTATATTAAGGAAATAAAAGCATTGCTTCCTAAATCTAAGGAATCGTTGGGGTCATGCATTAGGATCTCAATTAATTGTTTTCTTTTTGTATGGATTTTTTTCACGCATGTAGAGGGGGTAATTGAAAAAGAGCCAAGCTACAACCTTACATTCTGAAACAAAAAAAATCTATAGGCATTATAGAAAGGAATGGAGGGAGTACTGATTAAGTGGTGCTGGTGCCACAATTATATTTCCAAACATCATTAAACTTTGGAGGCATATCCTGCCCCAAGTTCTCCATTATTTTGTTGCAAGCTAGCCAGTTCCTCAAAACCTTGCCCTGACAGAGGTAAATGAGACAATTTATCATCCTGTTGATTACCGAGCATACTTTGCACTATGTTATCTTCATCTAGGACAAAGAAAAATAACGGTATTCCTAGTTCTCCGTCTAGCTAGGCTGCATCGTGGCGATCGGTCGGTCGACGCGAACGGTCGGTACACGTAAGCGTCCGTAGTTGAGGCCTGGACTCGAGGAATCACGCGGGATTTGCCGGTCGGAGATACTCAAATTTGCAGGTCGATCGACATGCATAAACCTGGCCTACGCATGCATGCGTGGTCTGATCGACACCTGGTCGGAGAGGCAGGTGCTGAAGCGTGGACGGCGCGAACACCGCCCCGTATTCTGCTCGCGTCGAATAACAGCCGTCCCGACGCCCCTTGTCCGCTCTCCCGCTTCCATTCCGTGCCCGCCCACTTATACGCCGATCGTTGCACCACGCCCTTTCCATGACCCTCTGCCCGCGCGCGCTCCTTCCCCAGCTAGCTCGCCCGCCCCGCCCCCCCGCGCGCATGCAGCATTCGGCCGCCGGGAGCATTCTTAGTTGCAGCGACTAGCTAGCTAGCAACGCGTGTAGATAGACCATGCGGCCGTCGTCGTCGCCGGCGGCGGTGGTGGTACTGCTGCTGCTGCTGGCTACTCGTGGCGTGAACGGCGCCGTGCCGCGGCCGCCCGCGGTGGCGCCTGCGATGCTGCCTGGCAGTGCTCGCTCGACGAGCTTCGGCGCCGTGGAGATGGGCGGCGCCGGCGGGAGTGGCGGGCGGCAGCTGGCCGGAGCCGACGACGAGGACCAGGACTACGGGTACGTGGACCCTCCACCGGACACCAACCGCCGAGGCGCCGGCGCGCCCATCCCGCACAAGTGAAACCGATCGATCGATGGATTCACGCGCGCGCCATCGACCATATATAGATTCTTTTCTGCGCGCGTATTATCCCGGTAGTACTGTAACTTTTTTTTTTTGACATTTAACGAGAGCTTTATTCAATCAACGCAAACGGATCCTGCCTGATCAGCTAGCAAGCTGCAGACGAGGAAGTCAGGGGGAGTCAAACCAAGTGCAAGCTTGCTTGGCACAGAGATGGACCGGTACATTAGCTGCTCTAGGTACATGCTTAATATCAAAGGAAATTACAGAATAGCTCTCCAATCTGGGCGCCATAACTTGCAAAGAATACATGTATGCAGCAAGGTCGTCAAAATACATGTAGAGCACATATACTTACTTGGGATCAACTGAGAATTGAGCTCGATCGTACGAGCTGTGCGTACGTACACCTGTGAATTTCCGCCGATGTGCCAATCTGTAATCTGTATGCATGCATGCATATACTCTTGGACGAAAATACGCAGTGAGACATGGGTTCAGTTGAACGTGATAACGGGCCAGCCTAAAAATTGGTATTTTCTGTATCTCCAAAAATCTAAACAATTTTTTTATAAGTAAAGGATGCACATATGTACTCCTTTCGGTTTATTTTAATTGACTCAAATTTAATACAACTTTATGTTAAATCTGAGTCTATTAGAAAGGGAGGGAGAGAATATATGTGTACCGAACATAAATTAAAAGTATGTAGCTTAGACAAAGGTTTAATGAGTACCGAATGAACAGTCTCCCGTCCCGACCTATATAAAACTTACGGATCGATAAACTATGTAATTTACTCCCAGACTAATGGGTTGAGGAGGTTCGGAGTAGGCTGACTCTATTTACTTCTGACTATGCCAGGTGGCATAACAGTTGAGTTTGAGGAGCATGCAATAACTAACTAAATAAACAAATATACAAATAAAGAGAGCAATTAATTCTAGATGCACGAAGAACTGGAGTAGCTTAATTCCCAATCAATTACAATTCACTTGCAACTCACGGGCATCACAAATTACGATGCCACGATGAATAGTGTTTGATGTTGCCACGCGTGTTGACTGATTTGTCTCGATAAGAGCAAGTACAATAAATTCTAGTCAGCTGGCTATAAGAATTAAAATAATATATTGTTGCTTAGTTAGAGGAGAGAGAGAATGAGAGAGAAGAGGACTGGGCTCTTAGAGCAATTCCAATAGTGCAGCCGGGTGCTGGCTATAAGGCCAACTATAGTCAGCTTATAACTAACTTGTATAATAGTTGGCTTTAAGGATTGATAAATTTATGTGTAAAAGGCCCACCACACATTACAAAGGGCCTAGGAGCATGTGCAAGAGCTGGCTCTTGCATGAGAGCCCATCTCTCTTCTCTCTCCACATCTCTCTCATCCACCTAAGCAAAACAACACTATTTTAATTCTTATAGCCAGCTGAATCAGCCTTATTGTACTTGCTCTTATGCAAGAGCTAGCTCTAGCACGTGCTCCTAGGCACTTTGTGAGAGTGAAGGGTGGGTCATGCATTGATAAAGTAGTACAATTTTATAGCTCACTATTGTACTTGTTGGCTCTAGATTGACTATAGATGACATGGCACTTGGCTTATAGCCAACAGTTGGCTCTACTATTAAACTTGCTCTAACGTGTGGCCCCTAGCGACGGTCCTTTGTGCCTGGGGTGCATAGGTGTTGTGGATACATGGCGAGCGTTACGTGGCGGTGGGCGCACGCCGAGTTGTTTTTAGCGGTCATTGGAGTATGTTGTTTCGCTTATGTCCACCGCACACCACTAGCCAGGTGTCGCCTCTCAATTTTTCACTCATCACTAGGTTTCCGACCACCGGCGGCCGTGTGGCGACCTAGATCCGGTAGGACCCAGAGTCTATGTGCAACCACCGTACTAGTCTCAAGGATTTGCGAGTACCCACATTCAAGAGATAAATATCACGTCATATCATCATTGCACAACATCAAATCTGAATACATAGTCATATATTAAATAAATACCCCGTAGGCCAAAATGAACAGCTAAAGACAAATTAAGTGGCAAATCCAGTAAATGTGCCATATGCAATCAGTTGGAGCATCATGACCCTAACATCGTATCTCACTCTTCATTGGAACAACCAGCAACATCAGACGTTGCAGCCAGGAGAGTGGTCAACACTTTAAATGTGTGGTAAGTTACACCAAATGCAATAGAAGACGTATTTATACATCCTTAGGGATGTCAAAAGGGATGGCTATAGGGGTTTAACATTTGTGCAAAGCAACATTTCACATTAGTAAACCATATTTTAACATTTCCAAAGTTCTAACTCAAATTTAATAATCAATTTTATCAAGTAATATATGGCTAGAGGTCACACAGTCCGGCTAGTCCAGTCGTGAAGGCCGAATTCCCCACCGTCGTTGGGCTGCTTGAGAAGATGATGCGCCAAGAAGCCACGAACGAGGAAGATTAGCACCAGATCTCCAGCGATGACGAGTGAAGCCACCGCCTCTGCGATGCCGTCGGCGTCGCTGCCACAACTTTGGCTCCGGTGAGCATTCCGGAGCCCATTTTTGGTACGTAGAATGCCGTGACGGTGCATTTTGTAAATTTAAGTGTAAATTTAGTGGATCCTACGAATTGTGCTGCAATTTGAACGATCAAAGTCGAATTGCAATGTCGTCTATCTCCATGCGATTTTTAAATTTTTTTTTTTACCGTATCTGATCTGCGGAAATATTTTTCTAAACCGCAATCGTGAAATTTACAGTCATCAAACGCATATTTTCAGTTTGCGGTTTAAAGAATCTTCTAGAGACGCCCCTATGCGTCGCTTCAAGCGAGCGGAAGTCCTCACCTCGCTCAGGCAGTTTGTGCTGTTGCGCTAGATGGGCCTAATCCATCGTTCGTCCAATCGACCTGAACCACTAAAAAGGAATAGTGTCTAGCGTACCCACGGTACCAGTTTTTTTTTTTATAGATAAAAGGCACGGTAAGTGCCCGACTTTGAATTAACAAAGTCAACAACGACGAAAATGATACAAAGTGCTGAATCTAGCTAAACCATACACCCACACGAACTACCAATGAAGCTACACCCGGAAGCGCGACCAACGGGCTAAGCCAAAACGCCTACGAAAACTCGGAGGAGAGCTGGAAGCTACAGTGTCGGGCCGGAGGCTCACTCGAGAGCGAGCCATTTTTCACGCGTGCCGTCGACAGAACCCCTCCGTCGCAGAAACATCACCGGAGGCCGACCACCACCGGGGGCCAACCCACATTTCTCACAGACCGAAGAGTAGCACCAAAGTAACTCAACATGGAGAGGGCACGAAGCAAGCCTCGCCGAAGATTGCCAAACGAAGAGTCAGCGCCATGAAGAAGCCTCGCACCTCCGCTGACCAACCGACGGGGAGCCGCACACCGTGAGCTCCAAGGTGATGTCTTCAAGAAGAGAACGACGCAAGAGCGCCGCCACCACCCGATCCGAAAATCTTGGGCTTTCGCCCAGAGCACCTAGGAGAGCCGAGAAGAGCCGCATCGACGCCTTCAAGAAGGAGACGGCCTCCGTAGACGTCACCGTCGCGTCTCTGGAAGACCCGAGCAAGGGTTTCCCCTCGGCAATACTTCTCCGCCTCCCGCACAGGGTAGGGGCACCGCCAAAACGGCAACCACACCGCTGCCACGGAGCGCCGCTCGCCGCAGCCACGTTGCCCACACAACCATGGGCACCGACCAGCACCTGAACCTTTGGCTCGCCCGTCAGCCAATAAGGTTCCCACCAACCGAGGCCACCACCTTAGAATCCGATCTCCTCGCGCCGCCGAACCGCAACAGAGCACCGAGGACTTCGCTGACACCGGGCTCCCGCACACGACCAGACAACCACCGGCCTCACTGGCATCTACCCCGCGCAGATCCTAGGGAGGAAGCTCCTCCAGCATCGAAGGGCAACCCACAACCACCACGGTTGGTGCCGCCACCAGATCAGGAGGTCAGGCAAAGGGAGACTCCCGCGGCCAGATCGGCGGCCAGCAGCCACCCCGGCTGCCGGAATCGACAGATCTGGCGGAGGAGAGTCGCAGGGCACGAGAAAATGGGCAGAGGCCCCTGCCCCTGACCCAAACTCGCGGCGACCGGCGCGCCGAGGCTGGTGGCCGCGCATCCCTGGCTCCTCCCGGAGTTTCCCCAGCCCCAGCGCGCAGCCGACCCGAGCGCCGCCACCCGCTTCGTCCGCCGCTGCCCGCTGAGCTCGCCGCCGACGGCCGCGCCGCCACCTGCCAAGGTCGTCTTCATGGACGCGAGAGGCGCCAACCGCCGCGAGGGCCTGAGCCTCCGCCAGCCAGCCACGAGGAGGGGGGCCTCGCCGCCGCCGTCGACCGCACGGGCAAGGCCCGGCGGCGGGACAGGGGGAGGGAGGGGTCGAGAGAGGGCTAGGGTTTTCCGCCCGGCGGGTGCGTATGTAATTTTCGCTCCAAAGAGCATGTTAAAAGAGCATGTTACATTTCTATCTTCGCACATACCACCCGCACCATACCAGCGCATGTTCTGAATTCCGAACTTCCGATCATACCAGCGCATACACGCATTCTTTTTTCGTTCTTTTTCTGTTCAATTTTTTTTTTCAAATTTATGTTATTGTTCTTTCCCTATTATCTTTCCTTTCCTTTTCACTTTTCAGAATAAGTTCACATGTTAAAAAAAAGTTCACAAAGTTAATAAAATTTCTAAACAATTATGAGATCAAAAAATTTCACGGGTTAAAAAATGATCACAGGTTAGTAAAGTTTATAGAAAAATTAATGATTTTAAAATATTGTTCACGAGTTCAAAAATGTTCATGGGTTCAAAATTTTCACAAGTTAATAAAGTTCCTAAAAAACTCATTATTTGGAAAAATAGTTCACCGCTTCAAAAAAATGAAGAATGTGAAACTAAGAGAAAGAGAAAAAATAATGAATAAAAAAACATGAAAAATGCGAACAAAAGGAATAAGCACCAGTGAAAAACTAGAGATAGAAATGTAACATGCTCTTTTAAGAATCGAGACAGGAAGGGAACATCAGGAAGGGAGTATTACCGTATTGGACCGACCCATCGTGAAAAAAACAGAGGCGAGTTGGTGCAAGGGATTGCGATAAGCGAAATATAGGGTGTGTTTGGTAGCCCGGGTGTCCTCAGAGTTTCTCACCTCAACCTAGCTGAAATGACCAAATCTTACTTGTTGTCAGTCCATCTGGGTAGTGCCAAGGTCATGCGAAAAATGCCTCTCAACCAGGCCGGGTCGTGAAGCTCAAATCGAGCTTCACAACTCGCCTAGGCTCACCTCATACCCTCACAACACTGTACCTGGCCCTGCGCCCGCCCTCCAGACCCCCACCCCTCACCTTTTCTCTCCTCATTCCCCCCTTCTCTCGTTCTGCCTCTCCTCCCGCTCTTCTCCTGCGTCGGCCCTTCTCCGCCCAGCCCCGCCGACGAGAAGCTCACAGGTCGGCCATCCTCCCTCTGCGGACCTTCCCCGCCGAAGAAGAGCTCGCGTCGGCGCCGCTCCGGCCCTCCTCTGCTGACGACGAGCTCGCGTCGGAGCTCTCCGCCCCGCCCCGTGTCGGAGCTCACAGGCAGGTCGTCCTCCCGCTCCGGCCCTTCTCCACTGACGACAAGCTCGCATCGGCGCCCTCCGGCGGACGCGAACACCCACTGCCACCGCCGCGTCGCTCAACAACCACCGGAGGCGCCCCATGATACGTCTCCGACGTATCAATAATTTCTTATGTTCCATGCTACTTTATTGATGATACCTACATGTTTTATGCACACTTTATGTCATATTCGTGCATTTTCTGGAACTAACCTATTAACAAGATGCCGAAGTGCCTTCTGCTGTTTTTGGTTTCAGAAATCCTAGTAACGAAATATTCTCGGAATTGGACGAAATCAACGCCCAGGTTCCTATTTTGCCCGGAAGCATCCAGAACACCCGAGAGCCGCGTAGGCCCTGTGGGCCCCAGACGACAGGGTGGCGCGGCCAGGGCTGGGCCCGCGCCACCCTATGGTGTCGTCGCCCCTTCGACCTTCTGACGCCGCCTCTTCGCCTATTTAAAGGTTCCTGACCTAAAACCTCGAGAAAAAAAAGCCACGGTACGCGAAACCTTCCAGAGCCGCCGCCATCGCGAAGCCAAGATCTAGGGGACAGGAGTCTCTGTTCCGGCACCCTGCCGGACGGGGAAGTGCCCCCGGAAGGCTTCTCCATCGACACCGCTGCCATCTCCACCGCCATCTTCATCACCGCTGCTGCTCCCATGAGGAGGGAGTAGTTCTCCATCGAGGCTCGGGGCTGTACCGGTAGCTATGTGGTTCATCTCTCTCCATGTACTTCAATACAATAATCTCATGAGCTGCCTTACATGATTGAGATTCATATGATGATGCTTGTAATCTAGATGTCATTATGCTAGTCAAGTGGGTTTTACTTATGTGATCTCCGGAGACTCCTTGTCCCACGTGTGTAAAGGTGACAGTGTGTGCACCGTGTGGGTCTCTTAGGCTATATTTCACAGAATACTTATTCACTGTTATGAATGGCATAGTGAAGTGCTTATTTATATCTCTTTATGATTGCAATGTGTTTTGTATCACAATTTATCTATGTGCTACTCTAGTGATGTTATTAAAGTAGTTTTATTCCTCCTGCACGATGTAATGGTGACAGTGTGTGCATCCGTGTTAGTACTTGGCGTAGGCTATGATTATGATCTCTTGTAGATTATGAAGTTAACTATTGCTATGATGGTATTGATGTGATCTATTCCTCCTACATGATGTGAAGGTGACAGTGTGCATGCTATGCTAGTACTTGGTTTAGTCGTGTCGATCTTTCATGCACTCTAAGGTTATTTAAATATGAACATTGAATTGTGGAGCTTGTTAACTCCGGTATTGAGGGTTCGTGTAATCCTACGCAATGTGTTCATCATCCAACAAGAGAGTGTAGAGTATGCATTTATCTATTCTGTTATGTGATCAAAGTTGAGAGTGTCCACTAGTGAAAGTCTAATCCCTAGGCCTTGTTCCTAAATACTGCTATCGCTGCTTGTTTACCGTTTTACTTATCACATTACTGCTGCGTTACTACGTTTGTTTACTTCCTAAAATATTACTACCATCAACGCACGCCAAGAGCTATTTTCTGGCGCCGTACTACCGCTCATATTCATTCATACCACTTGTATTTCACTATCTCTTCGCCGAACTAGTGCACCTATTAGGTGTGTTGGGGACACAAGAGACTTCTTGCTTTGTGGTTGCGGGTTGCTTGAGAGGGATATCTTTGACCTCTTCCTCCTCGAGTTCGATAAACCTTGGGTAATCCACTTTAAGGAAACGTGCTGCTGTTCTACAAACTGCTCTTGGAGGCCCAACACTGTCTACAAGAATAGAAGCACCCGTAGACATCAAGCACTTTTCCGCGCCGTTGCCGGGGAGGAAAGGTAAGGTACTCACACTCCGGATCTCGGCTACTAAGCTATTCTCCGGCGCCGTTGTAAGTACTCGAAGCTATTTCCTTTAGACTCTGCAATTGCGACATTTGGTTTCTTGTTTACACTAGTTAGGCATAATGGGACAACAATTCTTATTCTATTTTCTGATTTAAGACATGGATGGTTTGATGCGAAAATTAAAAAACCCATGGAACATATTAATATGAATGCTTTGAACACTATTGTTGCTAATGCTATGGAAAATTCTAAGCTTGGGGAAGCTGGCTTTGATGAGCATGATATTTTTAGTCCCCCAAGAATTGAGGAGAAAATTTACTTTGATGATACTATGCCTCCTATATTTGATGATGAGAATAATAATGATAGCTACTTTGTTGAATTTGCTCCCACTACAACTAATAAAATTTATTATGCCTATGTGGAGAGTAATAATTTTATGCATGAGACTCATGATAAGAATGCTTTATGTGATAGTTATATTGTTGAGTTTGCTCATGATGCTACTGAAAGTTATTATGAGAGAGGAAAATATGGTTGTAAAAATTTTCATGTTACTAAAATGCCTCTCTATGTGCTGAAATTTTTGAAGCTACACTTGTTTTATCTTCCTATGCTTGTTACTTTGCTCTTCATGAACTTGTTTATTTACAAGATTCCTATGCATAGGAAGCATGTTAGACTTAAATGTGTTTTGAATTTGCCTCTTGATGCTCTCTTTTGCTTCAAATACTATTTCTTGCGAGTGCATCATTAAAACTGCTGAGCCCATCTTAATGGCTATAAAGAAAGAACTTCTTGGGAGATAACCCATGTGTTTTTTTACTACAGTACTTTGTTTTATATTTGTGTCTTGGAAGTTGTTTACTACTGTAGCAACCTCTCCTTATCATGTTTTTGTGCCAAGTAAAGTTTCTATGTTAAAGTTGATGTTATATTTGGGATCGCTGCGCAGAAACAGCATTGCTGTCTGTCACGAATTCTGGCACAAGTCTCTGTAGAAAATTCAAAAATCTGCCAATTTACGAGCGTGATCCTCAGATATGTACGCAACTTTCATTAGTTTTGAGTTTTTCCATTTGAGCAAGTCTGGTGCCATTTTAAAATTCGTCTTTACGGACTGTTCTGTTTTTGACAGATTCTGCCTTTTATTTCGCATTGCCGCTTTTGTTAAGTTGAATGAGTTTCTTTGTTCCATTAACTTTCAGAAGTTTTGTGCAATGTCCAGAAGTTTTAAGAATGATTGTGTCACCTCTGAACATGTGAATTTTGATTATGCACTAACCCTCTAATGAGTTTGCTTGAAGTTTGTGTGAAGGAAGTTTTCAAGGGTCAATAGAAGAGGGTGATATAATGTGATCGAGAAGAGTGAAAGGTCTAAGCTTGGGGATGCCCCGGTGGTTCATCCCTGCATATTTCAAGAAGACTCAAGCATCTAAGCTTGGGGATGCCTAAGGCATCCCCTTCTTCATCGACAATTTATCAGGTTTCTTCTAGTGAAACTATATTTTTATTCGGTCACATCTTATGTACTTTACTTGGAGCGTCTGTGTGTGCTTTTATTTTTGTTTTGTTATCTTAGTTCTCTGAACAAGTTCATCCTTGTGTGGGAGAGAGACACGCTCCGCTGGTTCGTATGAACACATGTGTTCTTAGCTCATAATATTCATGGCGAAGTTTCCTCTTCGTTAAATTGTTATATGGTTGGAATTGGAAAAATGCTACATGTAGTAATTGGTAAAATGTCTTGGATAATGTGATACTTGGCAATTGTTGTGCTCATGTTTAAGCTCTTGCATCATATACTTTGCACCTATTAGTGAAGAAATACATAGAGCATGCTAAAATTTGGTTTGCATAATTGGTCTCTCTAAGGTCTAGATAATTTCTAGTATTGAGTTTGAACAACAAGGAAGACGGTGTAGAGTCTTATAATGTTTACAATATGTCTTTTATGTAAGTTTTGCTGCACCGGTTCATCTTTGAGTTTGCTTCAAAAAACCTTGCTAGCCTAAACCTTGTATCAAGAGGGAATACTTCTCATGCATCCAAATCCTTGAGCCAACCACTATGCCATTTGTGTCCACCATACCTACCTACTACATGGTATTTCTCCGCCATTCCAAAGTAAATTGCTTGAGTGCTACCTTTAAACCATTCAAAATTTGTCACCTCTGATTTGTGTCAATGTTTTATAGCTCATGAGGAAGTATGTGGTGTTTATCTTTCAATCTTGTTGGGCAACTTTCACCAATGGACTAGTGGCTTCATCCGCTTATCCAATAATTTTGCAAAAAGAGCTGGCAATGGGATTCCCAGTCCCAAATTAATTAACAAAAATAGACACTCCTCCATGGTATGTGATTGTTGGACGGCACCCGAAGGATTCGGTTAGCCATGGCTTGAGAAAGCAAGGTGGGGAGGAGTGTCCAAAACGTATCTACTTTCCCCAACACTTTTGCTATTGTTTTGCCTCTAATTTGTGTATTTTGATAGAACTAACACTGACTAACGCTGTTTTCAGCAGAACTGTTTGGTGTCTCGTTTTTGTGCGAAATCCAACTTTCGGGAAAATCCTCGAATTTGCGTAAGGCCCTATTTTCCTGAATATCGACGGAGGACAAGTAAGGTGGAGGCCCGAGGGCCCCACACCATAAGGCGGCACGGCCTAGGGGCGGCCCTATGGTGTGGCGCCCTGCCGGCCTCCGACGCCCCTTCGGACTACTTATCGGCCTCGACCTAAAACGCACAGAGAAGTCGAAGTCGCCAGAAACCCTCCAGAGAGCCGCCACATCGCGAAACTCCGTCGCGGGAGCCGAAGTCTCCGTTCGGCACTCCGCCGGACGGGAATTGGAGGAGATCTTCACCGCCATCACCGCCAACGCCTCTCCATCGACCAGCCATGTTTCCCCATCCATGTGTGAGTAATTCCCCCGCTGTAGGCTGAAGGGGATGGTAGGGATTGGATGAGATTGGTCATGTAATAGTCATAAGATTGTTAGGGCATAGTGCCTAGTATCCGTAGATGTCACTTTTATGATATTGTTGCAACTTGTTATGCTTAATGCTTGTCACTAGGGCCCGAGTGCCATGATCTCAGATCTGAACATGTTATTGATTCATGAAGATATTCGTTGTTTATGATCTTACCTGCAAGTTGTATACACATGTCGCTGTCCGGAACCAATGGCCCCGAAGTGACAGAAATCGGGACAACCGGAGGGGATGGTAGTGATGTGAGGATCACATGTGTTCACGGAGTGTTAATGCTTTGCTCCGGTACTCTATTAAAAGGAGTACCTTAATTTCCAGTAGTTTCCCTAGAGGCCCGGCTGCCACCGGCTGGTAGGACAAAAGATGTTGTGCAAGTTTCTCATTGCGAGCACGTACGACTAAATATGGAACACATGCCTATTGATTGATTAGTACTTGGATACCGTTTTATTATTATCTGCAAATGCCCATGCTTTGATTGTTACATGAGTTTCTCTCATCCATGCAACGCCCGTTAATCCGTCCCTGTGCCTACAATATTTTAATCCTGCTGTTTACTAAAATCACTACTGCTCTCTTTATTTCACTGCTGCTGTTATTTTACTATTCCTACTGCTATAAAATGTTACTACTGATAAACTCTTGCGAGCAAGTCTGTTTCCATGTGCAGCTGAATTGACAACTCCGCTGTTAAGGCTTACAAGTATTCTTTGTCTCCCCTTGTGTCGAATCAATAAATTGGGTAATACTTCCCTCGAAGACTGTTGCGATCCCCTATACTTGTGGGTCATCAAGACTATTTCCTGGCGCCGTTGCGGGGAGCATAGCTTTATTTGGAAGTTCACTTGGATTGATATTGTTCGCTGCAAATTCTCCATCATGGGTAAACCTCGCGATACTAAGATCGCCATATTACCATCCACTACAAGAAAAGGTACAACTCTTAGTACCTCTGCTGCTCTTGATTCACCATCTGTGATAAGTAAACTTGTTTCACCACCACAAGCTTCAAATGCTGGTACTTCTGCTGAATCTGAAAATTCCTCTCATAATTGTGATGATGCTTCTGCTGTGCTTGATAATGATGGTTCGTTAGGATCTTTTCTAGATGCTACAATTGCTAAGTCTAGACAAATTGAAAATACTGAAACTCCTAATGAAAATGCTGCTACACCTGTTAATTCACCTGAGTCTGTTGAATATTCTAGTGATGATCTTGATGAAGATTATGTAGAGCTTGATGATGATTTTATTGAAAAATGCAATGCTACTACTGATGCAAGAAAAATTAAAAAGTTGCTTGCAGAACATGCTGTTAGATATAAACTATCTCCTGATCCTAAATTTGCCACATCTCCTATAAACATTAGGGATAAAGATTATGATTTTTCTCTTGATTTATCTCATATAGCTATTGTTGAGAAAACACCCTTTTGTGGTACTGAAAAAGAAAGTGCTGTTGAACACATGACTGAGTTATCTACTCTTAGTGGTTTGTTTTCTGATGATATTAAGATGCGTACTTATTTTGTCGCTAAAAATTTTCCTTTCTCATTAAAGGATGATGCTAAAACTTGGTATAATAATTTGCCTCCTGGTTCTATTAAAAGTCCAAAAGAATTGCTTGATGTTTTCTTTCGAAAATACTTTCCTGCTAGTGCTCAACACGCTGCTTTGCAGAGAATTTATAATTTTGACCAGGAAGATGGAGAGAAATTGCCTGAGGCTTGGGCTAGATTTTGCTCTCTTATTAGAGCTCAGCCTGATCATGATTTGGAAAAGCATGATTTACTTGATATATTTTATAGTGGACTAACTATTGAGTCTAGGGCATACCTGGATAGTTGTGCTGGTTGTGTTTTCAGGAAAAGAACTCCAGACGACGCTGAAGAATTATTGGCTAAAATAGGCCGGAATCATGATGATTGGTCTACACCTGAACCAACCCCGACACCGATATTGAAGAAGAGGGGTATGATTAAATTAAATGATGAAGATATGAGGGAAGCCAAGAAGTCTCTTAAAGAGAAGGGTATTAAACCTGAAGATGTGAAGAATTTACCTCCTATAGAAGATTTATGTGAGATAACTCCCCCTTCATCCATGATTGAGGTACACTCTCTTCAACGCTTTACTAGGGAAGATATTCCGTATTCAAAACCTCCTGCTCAATGCTTAGATGAGTTTGATAATTATATTGTTAAGCAAGAAAACTTTAATATGAGAGTAGAGAGTCATTTAATGGAAAATTCTCGAGCTATTAGTGAATTGCATGGTATTGTGGAGAGAACCTCCAATGATGTTAAGATACTTGTTAAACATTTTCAAATGGTTCAAACTCAAATTGATCAACTTACTAAAGTGCAAAATGACTTGTTGGGAAATAATTCTAAAGAAAAACATGCTTATGAAGTAACAACTAGAGGTGGTGTTTCTACCCAGGATCCTCTATATCCTGAAGGGCATCCCAAAAGAGTTGAACAAGATTCTCAACTAATTAAAACTAGTGCTCCATCTAAGAAAAAGAAAAAGAAACATAAGAATATTGTAGAATCCTCTGAACCTGTTAATGATCCTAATAGTATTTCTATTTCTGATGCTGAAACCGAAAGTGGTAATGAACATGATAAAGATAATGATAAGGATGATACTCCCGATAAAGAAGAAATTGAAAAAGAACCTGAAAAGCCTGCTAAAAATAAAAAGTACACTAAAGAAGATTTTATTACTGAGAAACATGGTAATGAAAGAGAACCTTGGGTTCAAAAGCAAATGCCTTTTCCTGCTAAGAAACTAAAATCAAAGGAGGAGGAACATTATAATAAATTTTGTGATTGGATGAAACCTTTATTTTTGCAAATCCCTTTGACTGATGCTATTAAATTGCCTCCTTATTCAAAGTATATGAAAGATATTGTCTCTAACAAAAGGAAAATTCCCAATGAGGAAATTTCCACTATGCTCGCTAATTACTCCTTCAATGGTAAGATTCCAAAGAAGTTGGGCGACCCAGGTATACCTACTATTCCTTGTTCTATTAAGAATAATTATGTTAGAACTGCTCTATGTGATTTGGGAGCAGGTGTGAGTGTGATGCCTTTTTCTCTTTATAAGAGACTTGATCTAGATAAGTTGATACCAACTGATATATCTTTGCAAATGGCTGATAAATCTACTGCTATTCCTGTTGGTTTATGTGAAAATGTTCCTGTTCAAGTTACTCAGCATTGCTTGATATTAACTGATTTTGTTGTGTTGGAAATGCCCGAAGATGATAATATGTCCATTATTCTTGGAAGACCCTTTCTTAATACTGCAGGGGCTGTTATTGATTGCAATAAAGGCATGGTTACTTTCAATGTTGATGATAAGGAACACACTGTCTATTTTCCCAAGAGGATTGATAAAGTATGTGGAGTTAATACAATTTTTAATGTGAAAACTATCAAAGTGGGATCCATTGATTGTCCTATATATGAGCCTAAAGAAGAATATCAAACTCTTGTGATTGGATCCATATCAATTCAATATAAGGTAACATGATTGATTTGAGGTTTATTTCTTCTTATGTCATATAAAATTTATTTGGTAGCAAGACTTGATCAACCTTGTTAACAAGTATATTTTAATGCATAAGAGAGCTAAACAACATTTCTTTCTTTCTTTCTCCCTCCACTTATTTTACTTGCTGTAGCACTTTTGTTTTGCAATATGCTTTAGTTGTTTAAGATTTTAGAAATCATTTTCCTGTGCAGTAATCATTAATTTAATACCCAGAAATGTGCATTTTTCGAAGTTCTCTAAAAATTACAAAAATTACACCGTTGGTCCTATTTTTCGACGAGGCACCTGGGAGTACCAGAGGATGACCTGTGGGGCACCAGAGGGTGCCACACCACAGGCCGGCGCGGCCAAGGAGGTGGGCGCGCCACCCTGTGGTGTGGGCCCCTCCTTGCCCCACTACTTCATCTCTTCCTCCCAGCATCTTCTCTCTCCCGAAAAAACTCGCACCAAGTTCCTCTCACTCGTGTTTCTGCTCAAGAACTCGCGATTTTTCGATCTCCTTGCTCAGCCCAGATTTCTGTTTGAAATTTGGCACATTTACTCCTTGGTATGTGACTCCTTTGATTGTCCAATTAGAATTTTGTTTGGTTGAGTATATCTTGAATATTTTGCTGCTGTAGATAACATGTTTAGTGAGCTTGCATGCTTGTTCTAAGTGGTAGAAATTACTTTTGATGCATGTTTAGTACTCTAGCAAGTTCCTATAGTAGTTCCCTTCAATTATATACCTTGAAATCAAATTTTATAATGGTTGTTGAAAATTTCAGAAAATGGAGGGGAGTATGCACCAACTTAACCAACAAGAGTTGGAGGTACAACAAGTCATGAGAGTTCATCGTGAAGAGGGAGTATACCCCTCTTATTACCCATGCACGGATTTTATGCGGAATGCAGGAATCCTGCAAGATGTTCAAACACTGATTTCCAATGCAGGGTTGGAAGGTTTTACTGTTGGTGAACCTCACCAATATGCTAAACTAACGGTGTCGGTTGTGCAGGATTTCGAATTTCATCGGTCTCAAACTAATCCCATGGTCCGGTACAAGATTTATAACAAAACTATCAACTTGCCTTTCAGTGATTTTTGTACAGCAATTAGAGTGCCGCAGTGGGGATCCTGCGAGAAGATCAGGGGAACGCCGCGGGAGCTCTCAAATCTTTATACAATGATTTGTAATGGGAGGAGCTTCTCCATAGTGGAAAGGGTGGTCGATCACAGAAAATGAGCTAAACGCATACATAGAAAGGGAAAGCCATCGTGCAAGGGAAGGTGTGGAGGAGGCCGAGGAGCACCCCGACTCTTCATCCGATGCAGCGAGCTCCTCATATCAACATCATGGTCATGTGGAACCTCCACGACATTCTTCTGCGCAGGGGCCTTATTATCACTCCATGTATGATCCACCGGCGTGGAACTCCGACCCTCGATGGGAATGAACTCCACTTAGGCCAAAAGCCTAAGCTTGGGGGGAGGTATACCGGCATCACTCATTCTTTGCATATTATGGTTGCTGGATACTTGTACATACTTGTTTAGTTTCTTAGAGTGGTTTTCTAATGAGAAGGAGATGATATTTGGGGAAGTGCTGTCCAAAAACAGATTCTGGGCTGTTACCAAAAAATTCGTACGCACAGCCAGAACGTTATTTTGAGTTGCCAATTTTTGAGCATGTGCCCCAGGTTGTTATCTAACTTTCATTAGTTGAACACTTTTTGGTCTGAGCAATGGAAGATTTTTGTTAATTTCGATTTCTGTACTGCTGTCAGGATTTGGCAGATTTCTGTCATCCTGCTTTTCTGTGTTTCTGTTAGTTTGCATTCTTTTGTTTTCGCTTTGTTTCTTTCCTAAAACACAAAAAGACCAAAAATATTTCTGTTGTTTCTCTTCATCATTTGTTTATTTGGTTCTTTGCTCTTAGTTTACTTTATTTGCTATCGTTGGTTTGTTATGAGAAAACCCAAAAAGATTTTGCTTTGTTTGTTTTCTTTGTTCTTGTTTCCAATTCGAAAACACCAAAAATATTTGCTGTTCTTCTTTGGTTTGTAAAGTTCATCATGAGTTCAATGGTCTTCGGTGGCTGGAGCGTGGTTTTCATTTCATATTATCCAAGCTACACAAGTGAAAGGCAATAATGACGATCTACGACAATCTGATTGTGGTGAGAGGCTGGTATGAACTCTATTTGTTTTCATTTTTGTACATATACTCATCCATGTGAGCATGCTTAGTTGGTTCATGTGAGGTATATGTTATTTGAGAAAGTCTAGTAGTTCATGATCTCTCATGTTTAGCTCCAATTTATTAATATGAGTAGCATGTCATGGATGTTTGCTTGCATTGTTTTATTCATAAGTAAGTATGGCATTGTGGTATCTTCCTCTGAATAATTCATTTATATCGACTTGGCACATGCTCACGCATGCATATGACTGAACAAAAAGTCAATTAAGCCTCGATGATTTATATTGCTTCAGAGTTCTTGTATCACTTTTATGCCTCCGTTAATTTATTTTGCCGCAAGCATGATTATGACAGTTACTGCTCTCTTGATTTGTCGCTCCCTAGTCTTTTGCTAGCCTTCACTTGTACTGAGCGGGAACGCCGCTCGTGCTTCCAAACACCTGAAAACCAAGTTGTTCCAAAGTGTCCACCATAAATACCTATGCATGGCATTTCAAACCATTCCAAGTAAATTCTCATGCGCTACCTTTAAAACTTTCAAAATGCTTCTCAATTTGTGTTAATGTTTCATAGCTCATGAGGAAGTATGTGGTGTTTAGCTTTCAACCTTGTCATTTACTTTTGACGGACTCTCATATGGACTAGTGGCACATCCGCTTATCCAATAATTTTGCAAAAAGAGCTGGCAATGGGATTCCCAGTCCCAAATTAATAAACTTAAATGGACACTCCTCCATGGTTTGTGATTGTTGGACGGCACCCGAAGGATTCGGTTAGCCATGGCTTGTGTAAGCAAAGGTTGGGGGAGTGTCATCATCATAATAAAACTTAAATAAAAAGGCACTCCTTCATGGTATGTGATTGTTGGCAGGCACCCGAGGATTCGGTTAGCCATGGTTTGTGTAAGAAAGGTTGGAAGGAGTGCCACATAAACATGCAAATAATTCATGGGAGCCGCTCTTGGGAGTCCGGTTGATGAGGTAGTTAGTGTACCCATTACCATTCGTTGACAACAACAAACACTTCTCAAAATAATTTTACTCCTGTCTTAAAAATGAAAAGCTCTAGCGCATGTTAATCCCTGCTTCCCTCTGCGAAGGGTCAATCTTTTACTTTTATGTTGTGTCTCCATTCTTTCTTTGAGCACTATCTTGAGAGCACGACTGTCATTCTTAGTATAATATGCTTGTCTCAAAATATGATTGATTGTGGTATAACTTTGGTGCTTTTATCTTTGACAATCACTACTTCTAGTCTTTCTATGAACTTCAGAGGTGCCTCGGCATTTATGTTTTGCCGATCAAATACGGGCAAGCGAGATACCACTTTATCATATTCTCTTATGAACATTGCAATCCTGCTTATATACATGATTCATGATGCTTATTATTAATTGTTGGTACCTCTCCATGATTGACATAGCTGTTGGATGATCTTATTTGCATATATCTCATTATGAACTACTTAAGTATTAGCCATAGCATGAGAATATATACATCATATGAGCAAATGTGTTCGTGAAAGTTCTTTTATCGCTCAGTTGTTAACTGAATTGCTTGAGGACAAGCAATAAGCTAAGCTTGGGGGAGTTGATACGTCCAAAACGTATCTACTTTCCCGAACACTTTTGCTATTGTTTTGCCTCTAATTTGTGTATTTTGGATAGAACTAACACGGACTAACGCTGTTTTCAGCAGAACTTCTGGTGTCTCGTTTTTGTGCAGAAATCCAACTTTCGGGAAAATCCTCGGAATTTATGCAGAAGGCCCTATTTTTCCAGAATACTGACGGAGCCAGAAGGACAAGTAAGGTGGAGGCCCGAGGGCCCCACACCATAAGGCGGCGCGGCCTAGGGGGCCGCGCGGCCCTATGGTGTGGCCCCCTCGGCCGGCCTCCGACGCCCCCTTCGGACTACTTATCGGCCTCGACCTAAAAACGCACAGGAGAAGTCGAAGTCGCCGAAACCCTCCAGAGAGCCGCCACATCGCGAAACTCCGTCGCGGGAGCCAGAAGTCTCCGTTCTGGCACTCCGCCGGACGGGGAATTGGAGGAGATCTTCACCGCCATCACCGCCAACGCCTCTCCATCGACCAGCCATGTTTCCCCCATCCATGTGTGAGTAATTCCCCCGCTGTAGGCTGAAGGGGATGGTAGGGATTGGATGAGATTGGTCATGTAATAGTCATAAGATTGTTAGGGCATAGTGCCTAGTATCCGTAGATGTCACTTTTATGATATTGTTGCAACTTGTTATGCTTAATGCTTGTCACTAGGGCCCGAGTGCCATGATCTCAGATCTGAACATGTTATTGATTCATGAAGATATTCGTTGTTTATGATCTTACCTGCAAGTTGTATACACATGTCGCTGTCCGGAACCAATGGCCCCGAAGTGACAGAAATCGGGACAACCGGAGGGGATGGTAGTGATGTGAGGATCACATGTGTTCACGGAGTGTTAATGCTTTGCTCCGGTACTCTATTAAAAGGAGTACCTTAATTTCCAGTAGTTTCCCTAGAGGCCCGGCTGCCACCGGCTGGTAGGACAAAAGATGTTGTGCAAGTTTCTCATTGCGAGCACGTACGACTAAATATGGAACACATGCCTATTGATTGATTAGTACTTGGATACCGTTTTATTATTATCTGCAAATGCCCATGCTTTGATTGTTACATGAGTTTCTCTCATCCATGCAACGCCCGTTAATCCGTCCCCGTGCCTACAGTATTTTAATCCTGCTGTTTACTAAAATCACTACTGCTGTCTTTATTTCACCGCTGTTATTTTACTATTCCTACTGCTATAAAACTGTTGTTACTAATAAACTCTTGCGAGCAAGTCTGTTTCCAGGTGCAGCTGAATTGACAACTCCGCTGTTAAAGCTTACAAGTATTCTTTGTCTCCCCTTGTGTCGAATCAATAAATTGGGTAATACTTCCCTTGAAGACTGTTGCGATCCCCTATACTTGTGGGTCATCAGGGAGGAGTGTCATCATAATAAAACTAAAATAAAAAGACACTCCTTCATGGTATGAGATTGTTGGCAGGCACCCGAGGATTCGGTTAGCCATGGTTTGTGAAAGAAAGGTTGGAAGGAGTGCCACCCAAAAATAAAAATAAAATGGGAGCCGCTCTTTGAAGGTTTGTCTGGCAAGGGGGTTAGAGTACCCGCTACCATTCGTTGACAACAAAACACCCTCAAAACTTTATTTTTATGCTCTCTTCATGTTTTCAAAATAAAAGCTCTAGCACAAATATAGCAATCGATGCTTTCCTCTTTGAAGGGCCTTTCTTTTACTTTTATGTTGAGTCAGTTCACCTATCTCTCTCCACCTCAAGAAGCAAACACTTGTGTGAACTGTGCATTGATTCCTACATACTTGCATATTGCACTTGTTATATTACTTTGCATCGACAACTATCCATGAGATATACATGTTATAAGTTGAAAGCAACCGCTGAAACTTAATCTTCCTTTGTGTTGCTTCAATACCTCTACTTTGAATTTATTGCTTTATGAGTTAACTTTTATGCAAGACTTATTGATGCTCGTCTTGAAGTACTATTCATGAAAAGTCTTTGCTTTATGATTCACTTGTTTACTCATGTCATTACCATTGTTTTGATCACTGCATTCATTACATATGTTTACAATAGTATGATCAAGGTTATGATGGCATGTCACTTCAGAAATTATCTTTGTTATCGTTTTACCTGCTCGGGACGAGCAGAACTAAGCTTGGGGATGCTGATACGTCTCCGAAGTATCGATAATTTCTTATGTTCCATGCTACTTTATTGATGATACCTACATGTTTTATGCACACTTTATGTCATATTCGTGCATTTTCTGAACTAACCTATTAACAAGATGCCGAAGTGCCGTTCCTGTTTTCTGCTGTTTTTGGTTTCAGAAATCCTAGTAACGAAATATTCTCGGAATTGGACGAAATCAACGCCAGGTTCCTATTTTGCCCGGAAGCATCCGAACACCCGAGAGCCGCCGGGGGCCTGTGGGCCCCAGACGACAGGTGGCGCGGCCAGGCTGGGCCGCGCCACCCTATGGTGTCGTCACCCTTCGACCTTCGACGCCGCCTCTTCGCCTATTTAAAGGTCCTCGACCTAAAACCTCGAGAAAAAAGCCACGGTACGTGAAACCTTCCAGCCGCCGCCATCGCGAAGCCAAGATCCGGGGGACGGAGTCTCTGTTCCTGCCGGACGGGGAAGTGCCCCCGGAAGGCTTCTCCATCGACACCGCTGCCATCTCCACCGCCATCTTCATCACCGCTGCTGCTCCCATGAGGAGGGAGTAGTTCTCCATCGAGGCTCGGGGCTGTACCGCTAGCTATGTGGTTCATCTCTCTCCATGTACTTCAATACAATAATCTCATGAGCTGCCTTACATGATTGAGATTCATATGATGATGCTTGTAATCTAGATGTCATTATGCTAGTCAAGTGGGTTTTACTTATGTGATCTCCGGAGACTCCTTGTCCCACGTGTGTAAAGGTGACAGTGTGTGCACCGTGTGGGTCTCTTAGGCTATATTTCACAGAATACTTATTCACTGTTATGAATGGCATAGTGAAGTGCTTATTTATATCTCTTTATGATTGCAATGTGTTTTGTATCACAATTTATCTATGTGCTACTCTAGTGATGTTATTAAAGTAGTTTTATTCCTCCGCACGATGTAATGGTGACAGTGTGTGCATCCGTGTTAGTACTTGGCGTAGGCTATGATTATGATCTCTTGTAGATTATGAAGTTAACTATTGCTATGATGGTATTGATGTGATCTATTCCTCCTACATGATGTGAAGGTGACAGTGTGCATGCTATGCTAGTACTTGGTTTAGTCGTGTCGATCTTTCATGCACTCTAAGGTTATTTAAATATGAACATTGAATTGTGGAGCTTGTTAACTCCGGCATTGAGGGTTCGTGTAATCCTACGCAATGTGTTCATCATCCAACAAGAGAGTGTAGAGTATGCATTTATCTATTCTGTTATGTGATCAAAGTTGAGAGTGTCCACTAGTGAAAGTCTAATCCCTAGGCCTTGTTCCTAAATACTGCTATCGCTGCTTGTTTACTGTTTTACTGCGTTACTACTGCTGCGTTACTACTGCTTGTTTACTTCCTACAATATTACTACCATCAACTGCACGCCAGCAAGCTATTTTCTGGCGCCGTACTACTGCTCATATTCATTCATACCACTTGTATTTCACTATCTCTTCGCTGAACTAGTGCACCTATTAGGTGTGTTGGGGACACAAGAGACTTCTTGCTTTGTGGTTGCAGGGTTGCTTGAGAGGGATATCTTTGACCTCTTCCTCCCCGAGTTCGATAAACCTTGGGTAATCCACTTAAGGGAAACTTGCTGCTGTTCTACAAACCTCTGCTCTTGGAGGCCCAACACTGTCTACAAGAATAGAAGCACCCGTAGACATCACCCCACAGCGCGCCTGCCACTTTCGAGGATTTGCTCCCAGCACGATGTGGTGAACAAGAGGGCCCGATTGCTTTTTTGTTTTTTTAGGGGCCTCTGTGCAAAAGTATGGATCTATTTGTTATTTCTCAGTTTTTGGGCCAATCTCAACCCATACAGGCTACCAAACAAAGTATCAACTCAACTTCTCCCAACACATACGGGCTAACAAACATACCAACAAATCTCAAGCCAACTTGTATGAGGTCAGATATCTCTACTAGGAGAGTGAATCTGAGGATACCCGGGCTACCAAACACACCCATAGTGATTGTAGACATGGCTAACGAAATCTCTAGAAGAAAGCCGACCTTCGCGAACGGAGCCAAGTTTCTCGCACGCGACGAATGGCGCGCTATGATACCAGAATTGCTGAGATGTGGTTTCCTTGTTGGGCACTGTCCCAAGGAAGCAAGGTGTTAGCAGAGAGAATAACACGTGGAAGGTGGGTTGTCTTAGTTTTTCTTTCTTTAATTTGTAGATTGATTTTTTCAAAATGAAATATACCGATAACCGTAAATCCAAGTTACGAACCGTTTTCAGTTTTGGGACCCTCGCGTTGAGATCTTTAAAACTATATCCAATATTGATAGTTTTCGAGATAAATTTTTTCTGTACTTCCAATACTATTATGTTTGTACTCGTAGTATGTATTTAATTGTACTCGTGCTTAAATTGGTAAGTACTTATATTTTAGTATATTTGCTGCAGTTTTTTCATTTTACTCGGTAACATATTTGCTCGTGTGCGTTAGTCGTATTCTATAACTATACTTGCTGGTGTGCACGACTATATTTATACTTGCTCGTGTGCGCGAATGTATTTCTGTACTTGTATTTTATCGTGTGCGTGACTCTACTTCTATACATGTGCTTGCTCGTATGCGCGATTGTACTTCTGTACCTGTACTTGCTCTTGTGCGCGAGTGTAATTCTATACATGTACTTTTTCATGTGCGCGACTGTAGTTTTGTATCTGTATTTTTTCGTGTGCGCGATTGTACTTCGCACTTGCTGTTGAGCGTGAATGTACCTGTACTTTTTCGTGTGTATGATTGTACCTTTACTTGTACTCGCAAGTATGTGTAGTTGTACTCGTGCTTTGTACGCAATTATACTCAAACTGTTCACCGAGTTGTACTCATCCTTTATTGTACTCGTGCTCTATATGCAACCGTACTCGTGTTTTATATGCAATTGTATTTGAGATGTTCGATGCGCTGTACTCGTTCTTCGGGGCAGTCAGATTTGGACGAGACATATTTGATAGTTGTATTTTTAGATGGAGTTGTATTCAGGCGTGAGCTAAATTTTTTTGTATGCCTGGTAGGTGAGAGCTAGCTATTGATGGATCTGACTCGCTCGTGCAGCTCATACG
Organism: Lolium multiflorum; assembly: GCA_030979885.1. NCBI lineage: Eukaryota > Viridiplantae > Streptophyta > Magnoliopsida > Poales > Poaceae > Lolium > Lolium multiflorum. Next base: position 230,324,286 of record CM061751.1, on the reverse strand, counting down.
GTGCGGACTATAAACGCTAGCTGCCCGCGCCATGCGCGTCGCGACTACGCGTGTACTTGCTTGTGGCCTTTCCCTCGAGCATACTCTTTTTTTTTGTGAACGTGGAAGGGTGCTGAGCGCCCAAACTTTTCATTCAGCTCAGAAGCATTCAACAAATTAAATTACAGAACCTAGCAGCTGCAACTGACCTACAGCAGCCAAAATTGGGCAAAGCAAATTGCCGTGAGCTGTGTTCCTGCATGAACTACTAGGCTGAGATCTAGAAGATCGTTTCGCCTGATGAGCACAACAGTGAGTCACTCCATTGATTTCTCTACTGATGTGATAAACCGTGGAGTGCAACGGGCTAGTAAGATTCTGGAACTGAATAGCATGTTTTCTGATTTCCCAAAGTATTGCTGGATCTTTTGCTCCTACTGAAGCCACTGCTCTTGCCAGGCTGCTGTTATCCGTGAAGAACACTGGATTCTGTAGGTTCATTGTGTAAGCAAATTGCGCCGCAAGAAGCATAGCTTGGGCCTCCGCTTGAATTTCTGAAGAAACAGGCATGGACTTGGCTCGGATGAAGACATCCGTGTGAGCATCTTGATCCTGCACGTGAAAGTAGATTCCTAATCCCGCCGCTGCATTCTCGGAGTTGCCTCTTTTCTTCCAAGCGGCGTCAGAGTAAATCTTTGGACCTGTGAAAACAAAGTCTGTAGGCACTGAAGCACCTTGCAGTGGCTTAGAACCAAGTGAATAAGGGTTGTATTGCTGAATAGTTGTGTGCATGGTGTCAACCGTCTCCAAGTCCTTCAGCAACGCTCGAGATCTCAAAGCTATCTGATAAGGTTGCCCTTTTTTCCTGCAAAAAAGCTCTTCGTTTCTTGCCTTCCAAAGACACCAAAGGAAGGTACATATGTTGAGAAGATTAGCATAAGGATGATTTATAGCCAGCAAGTTAAGAATAAGGAACTTGAATTATGGGTGAAAAAAATCAGCTCTAATAAACCAAGGTTCATGAAACCAAGCAGCCCTTGCAAATGGACAGTTGAAAAATAAATGGAAATCATCTTCAGGTAAACCACACCTACAACATAGATTTTCAATGTGTTTCGAGTACCTGGCTGCTCTGTCACTTGTAGAAATTGCTTTCCGTAGGAGTCCCCATACAAAAGTTTTAACCCTTGGGATCATAGCTTTGCACTTCCAAACCTCATTGAGCAACTTTTTTGTGACTTCATCAGTGGGTACATGTCTTGGCATACCTGCATTATACAAAGACTGCAAACAAGTTTTATAAGTGGACTTTGAATTACATTTTCCATTGGGAGTCAGTTTCCAACAAAGAATGTCCTCAACTTGGGAGTCTATAATCAGAGAGGATTTGATGCTATCTAACGTGGGCTGAAGGAACAAGGAATCAATCAGGGGAACATTCCAAGCTTTTTGATGAGGGAGCCAAAGATCCTTAACAAGAGCTGGGTAAGAGTATCCCTGAGGCTCAATAATGAGATCGTCATATATTCTGGTCCAAGAAGAGCACCAAGGAGTACTCCAGATTGAAATATTTCCCACTGCAATTTGGTAAAAAGAGTTCTGTTGAAGCAAAGGGACCACCTTAAGAATAGAAGTCCAAAACGCAGATTTTGGGATATTGGGCTTGGGCCTCCAGATGGATGAGTCACTGAAGTATTTTGATTTGAGAATATCGTATAGCTGGCTTGTGGGTTTCTCTGCAATTCTCCAGGCCGCTGACAGAATAAGCCCTTGATTTACGGCCTGTAAGTTTCGAATGCCAAGCCCTCCTTCTTTTTTTGGTGTACAAATGTTCTTCCAAGCTGCAAGACAAAGTGGCTTTGAAGAAGGCTCTGAGTCGACTCCTGTCCACCAGAAGTTGCGAATGATCGCTGTAATCTTTGCAAGAAACTTCCTGGAGAAAATTATATTTGACATGTAGTAGACATGAATAGAAGCAAAAACAGAATTAATAAGTTCCACCCTAGCGGCATGGGATAAAGAATTGGCCTTGTAGGTTGAAAGCTTAGATTTGAACTTCTCAAGTATGAAGTTGTAGGCCTCAGATCTGTTTTTTGCAGGGAGGATTAAGGGGTGCCCAAGATGGATGAAGGAGTCATCAATGTGTTACCCTCCAAAACCCACCGACGGGCGTTGGTTAAGCAACACGAAGAGCCGGGAAGCTCCCAGGGCCGCTTAGTGGATCCCTGGCACCTCGCGTCGTCCCGCAAATCTTCCGCCAACGTCCTGGCGGTTGGGGCGTGCCACCTGACCTAGACCCGATCAGGAAGGTGTTAGTGCTTCGATTGTTCCTGCATGGCAGACACGTAAACATTAAATACGAGCCCTATCGGCTCTCAGGTTTCCCTGTGGATCGGCTCAAGGAGCCGATCGCCCCATGTTTCACGTTGGATTTACAATGGCATGGGGATCCTGCTTGATCAGGACAAAGCTAAAACGATCCACGACAGTTTAGGGTTTTCACCGCATAATCGGAACGTCCTACGTGCGATCGGGCCTAGCAGCTACGATGCAAACTACCCCTACGAGAGGCCTAAAAACCAACATAACGTTGATTCCCGGAACATCCCTCGCAGGGACGGTAAACAACGCCTAACGCACCGCCGGATCGTCCGACCCCAGCATAAGGCCTAACTATGCAGATATTAAACTAATCCCTGCGGAGCAAGGAGCAACTATAACGGATCGGATCTATAAGTGCAACAAGATTCGGAATGAGTACAAGGATAGAACCACATGTCCGGTGTGCGGCCAAGGACGGTACAAGAGAGGGAACAAGAAAGTTCCTCTGAAAGTTGTCTGGTACTTTCCTATCACTCCCCGTCTGCAGCGGTATTTCGTAGATCCTAAGGAAGCAAAGCTCATGCAATGGCACGCGGAAAGGGAGAAGCCCGCAGATGATCCGGAGAAGGGCAAGATCCTGACACACCCTGCAGACGCTAGCCAGTGGAATGCGTTGGACATTGAGTTCGCAGATGAGTTCGGGAGCGAACCGAGGAACATTCGTCTGGGCATGAGCACCGACGGACTCAATCCCTTTGGAAACCAGAGTAGCACGCATAGCACCTGGCCCGTGTTTGTATGGCCATACAACCTCCCCCCTGGCTGTGCACAAAGCAGCGGTACGTACACATGAGTATTCTTATTCAGGGGCCAAAACAACCGGGCGTGGACATGCATCTGTATCTCGGTCTGTTGAAAGAGGAGTTAGCCACGCTGTGGCAGACGCCGGCCCCTACTTGGGACGCGTACAAAAGAGATTATTTCCCTCTCAGAGCCGCATTGCTAACGACAGTGCAGGACTATCCTGGTTACGCATATGTATCGTGCCAGGTGAACCACGGATTCAAGGGATGTGTCAAGTGCATGGATAAGACCCCGCATCTGCAGCTGCCGAAGCCTCCCGGGTCTTGTAAAACTGTGTTCCAAGGGACTCGAATGTGGCTTCGCTTCGATCACCCGTGGAGAAAACGCAAGGATCTGTTCAACGGCGAAGAGGAGCTCGGAAGAGCCCCACGACCGAGGAGCGGCGAAGAAATATCCGAGCTTTTGGAAAATTGGGAAGAGTGCCCCGCGCCGGGAAAGAAGCGACCGCGGGAATCGCCGCTGCTGGGAGTATGGAAAGCGAGGTCTGTTTTCTGGGACCTGCCGTACTGGAAGGTCCTCCACACGCCCCATAGCCTCGATGTCATGCACATCACGAAAAACGTTACCGAGAGCCTACTTGGCACTCTGATGAACATGCCGGAGAGGACCAAGGATGGCCCGAAAGCAAGAACCGACCTGAAATTGCTTGGCCTCAAGAAAGAACTTCAGTACCCCACCGATAGTGATGATGATGATGAACAGACGGAAACGACTCAGGGTCACCACAAAAGGGCTAAGAAGAATGAGGTGGTGGTGCTTAAACCTGCCTGCTTCACTCTGAGCGAGGAGGAGCTCGAGAGGTTTTTCGAGTGCCTCCTAGGAGTAAAAGTTCCTCACGGTTACTCGGGGAAGATAAGCAGATATCTGGACGTAGCGAAGAAGAGGTTTAGCGGGATGAAGTCTCACGACTGTCACGTGCTGATGACACAGATACTTCCCGTTGCGATGCGAGGGATAATGGACGACCACGTCCGCGAGACGTTGTTTGGCCTCTGCAACTTCTTCGACGTCATCTCTAGGAAGTCCATCGGCGTTAAGCAGCTCAACAGGCTACAAGAAGAGATCGTCGAGATACTATGCGAGCTCGAGATTTACTTCCCGCCAGCGTTCTTCGACATCATGGTGCATCTGCTTGTCCATGTAGTGGATGACATCATCCACCTCGGGCCGACATTCCTGCACAACATGATGCCATTCGAAAGGTTGAACGGTGTCATCAAAGGATTCGTTCGCAACAGGGCCCGTCCAGATGGAAGCATAGCCAAGGGCTTTCTCACCTACGAGTGCATCTCCTTCTGCCAGAACTACCTAAGCACCGAGAACGAGGATGTCGGTCTGCCCACCAGGAAGCACGTCGGCAGGCTAGCAGGGTTTGGTCACCGCGAGGGCTACCGCGCAATGCATGTCGGCATCGCTGGTCGACACGCCGACTTTGACAGGGCACACCGAGTCGCGCTACAACACATAGAATTGGTCAGCCCTTGGGTGGATAAGCACAAAAGCTTAATCGAGCAGAAGTTCATCGACCTAGGACGGCCGAGGAAAACAGGGGACGTTACGAAAGAGCACAACTCCACCTTCACGGGGTGGTTCAAGAAAAGGCTACTGGAAAGTCCCGCACCGATGCCTTCTACTGAAGAGCAGAAACTCATATTCTCCCTGTCACAGGGACCCGGGCACAACGTAAGGACCTATCAGTCGTACGACATCAACGGCTATAGATTCTACACCGAGGAAAAGGACAAGAATAGCGAATATCAAAACTCAGGAGTAACTATGCTATCCTACACCGATGACAAGACTGATGTCAAGGAAAGATTCTACGGAAGGATCGAGGAGATTTGGGAACTCGACTACGTTGGAGTGACGATGCCGATGTTCCGTGTGAGATGGGCCAAGAGCGTCGAAAAAGATGGACTATATTTCACCACCATGGTTATACCCGATGCCAAATCGAAGACCCCCTCCGCGAAAAATGAGCCGTGGGTGCTCGCTAGCCAAGTTGACCAATGCTTCTTCATTACCGACCCGTCAAAGCCCAGCCGTGTGGTCGTGAGGAGGGGCAAGAGGAGCATCATCGGAATGGAAGGAGAAGCCGACAAGCAAGACATCGACAAGAACGGCGATCCGAAGATCGAAGAGGAATTTGACAAGTACTTCGACAAGCCTACTACTTATTCGAAAGTAAGAAGGAAGACCACCCTACCGGCTAAAGGTTGCCCGTACACGAGAAGAAATCTCAAGGTGGCCGGGCTAAAGTATTCAACAACCGCGATGAAGAAGGGCAAGAACATTGTCAAGAAACGCTAGCTAGCCACCGATCGGAACCGAGAAGTTCAATTGTGGCTTTTTTTGTGTACTATGTACTTTGGCAAAAACACATGTGTGTATATGTGTGTGTATGACACACAAGCATCCATACATGCATGTGTGTGTGTGGATGTGTGTATATTGTGATTTTTTTTTGAATTATCTATATTAATTAACTTGCATAATTGAACCTTCATTTATTTCTTGGAATAATACACTAGGAATGTATTAAAGGAAATACTATTAAACATTAATAAAACACTAGCTAATATATATGATGCAGGGATTTACAAATTCTGTGGCGCACCAAAGCCAACATGCGCCACAGAATCTTTAAATTCTGTGGCGCATGTTGGCTTTGGTGCGCCAAAAGTCCACACTTAGCCATATTCCGAACCACACGGTTACTCGCGCCACACGGTTACTATATGGCCAAAATTCGTGGCGCACCACAGCCTACATGCGCCACGAATTTCAAGATTCTGGCGCATGTAGGCCGTGGTGCGCCACAATTTTGGCACTTAGCCATATCCCGTCCCCTCTTCCTCGTCCTTCACTTTCTTCCCAACACACACACACGCGCCCGAACCCTAACCGCCGCCGCGCCGCCGCCTCGTCGACGACCACCACGCCGCCGCTTCTCTCACCTCGCCGCCGCTGCTCGCCCACGCCCGAGGAGCCCGCCGCCCGCGCCAGAGGGAGTAGGAGGAACGCTCTGCCCGCGCCCGGAGGAGCAGGAGGAGCGCCGCCGGCGCCCGCGCTCGCCTCGTCGATGGCCACCACGCCCTCTCCGCACCTTGCCCGACGCCCTTCCCCTGGTGAGCTTCTCCCTCCCCCTCTCCCTCTCTCCCTCTCCCCTCTCTCCGCCTCCAAATTCTGTGGCAAAATTGGGGATTTTTCGTTCATGATATCTGTGGCAAAATTGGGGATTTTTCGTTCATGATATTCGTGGAAAAATTGGGGATTTTTCGTTCACTATATGCAAATGCTAGCAGCACTGTTCATGATATTTGATATGCTACGCTTATCTGATATGCTACTGGATTGAGATGGTCCATGGATCATCTTAAATTTGTTATGTGTTGTGCAGAGTTGATTGTGTAGCAAGTACATGAGTGTTGTACAGAGTTGATTGTGTAGCAAGTACATGTGTTGTGCAGAGTTGATTGTGAAGTGTTAATTGTGTAGCAAGTGTAGCAGTAGCAAGTAGCAAGTACATAGATTAATGTGCTTCTTAACCTAGTTTTGTTGTTTGTACATGATTTACAGTGTTGAGCAAAATTTCTTTTCCATGGTATTATTCTCACTACATGAACCAGAGAACCATAGCATAAAAATCCCCTACTACTATAGCTACTGCATTTGAATGCATAAGTCAATTACTGTCACCAGACAATTCATCCAGGGGAGTAGTGCATGATGTGCATCTCTGCAGTAGTTGGTGTTGTGTCTTGGATTATTCCATAGTTTTCTATTTATTTGCATGGTCTACTGAATCTCATTCAATTAATGGACTATGAAATGAAGGAACTGGATGTGATCATAGCTACATAGCTTGTTTTATTTTTGTTTGAGTGTTAACTAGTGAATAGGCACTGCATCATAAAAAATGATAACAACTGCTAGCAAAAGATGTTCTGTTTGGTGTTAATTTTTTATACTGCCTTGGTTCTTCATTCAAGATTTAGCTCATTTATTTACAGAGATACTCAACTAATATAATCAATTACTCCCACTGTATTTATGTTCATCTAGACAGAGGAAAAAAGAACCCAAATTCTGACCAAAGTGTAAAAATGCTCACAACAACAACAAAAAGAAGATCACAAAACAACTCTAACTACCTAATTAAGCCAGATAGGATGCTCATATCTGCTTGCTTGCAGTGCTTGCTTGTGACTAGGATTAACTTAGTAAACAACATTCAATCAATTTTTGAATATTTCATTCAAGTATTCAATAATTAGTCTTCCTCATAGTCTTAATTGTTGAGTATGTTCTTTTAAACTCAATATGACCTCTCATTGTTGAGTACTTGAGTTGTTTAATTTCTCAGTTTGATTTTGTTGTCTGGACCATGGTAAATTACTTCACCTCTTATGCATATATTACAAAATGAAGTCAAGTATGCTAAATTCAGATAATAATTCTCAAGTGGTTCCAGTTTTGTTTTCTCCCTAGTATAGAATATTTGCACTGTGAAATTAAAGCATCACACCCCTAGTATAGAATACTTGCTTTGCTTCTCTATTCTTCTCTGGATACTTAAGTCACATAACTTGGATACCTAATTCTTGACATAGGTTTGGCACTATTTATTGCAAGTAAATTGTCTTCATAGTCTGAAGAAAATCAGTTTACAAAATAAAGTCAGAGAAGCAAGCTGAATTATATGCTTGCTTGTTGCTTGCACTGTAATAAAGTCACTATTTTAGTATTGCTGCTGTAGCTAGGTTAATGTCACTTCATTTCTATACTGATAGTGGCAGTAGCTAGGTTAGTTTATTGCAAGTAAATTATACTTGTATACTGGCTATACTTGTATACTTGTATACTGGTATTCATTTATCAATTTCATTTATTTGAAATGTTCAATTATATTCATTTATCAATTTTACATGTATACTGGAGCATTATATTGGCAGCTGTAGTGGCATGCAGTAGTGGTGTGTATGTGCTGCTGCTGTACACACAATTTTATTACTGCTGCTGTATAAGTGTATAAGTGCAATTGTTGCTATCATAAAATTTATATATTGTTGCTGCTGTTGTTGTATAAGTCACTAGCTATCATGATGTGGGGATGGTGTGTATGTGCTGGTGATGGTGATGGTGGGGATGGTGTGTATGTGCTGGTGATGGTGATGGACCTGATGGTGTGTGTATGCTGGTGATGGTGGGGATGGTGTGTATGTGATGGTGATGGTGATGGTGGTACTGTGTATATGTTGCATTATATGTTGCAGGGACTTCAAATGAGCTGCCCATTTCTCCCGAAACGTTGATTCACTTCCGTTTCGGTTGAGAAATGGGGCTCCTATGTCCAAAAATTAGCAAAGGTCATGCCGAATTTTCCGGCCGACAATTGTACTAATAGATTTCATCCTCTTCTTTATAGAAATTGCAAATATGTCGGCCGACGACAACGTGGCCGGCACTTCTAAGGCCGCCATGACCCTCGAAGAGGAAGCCAGAGCGGCGAACGTCGAGTTCTGGGAATTCGGCCCCTCCCAGCGACAAGAGGAGGAGGAGGTGGACTTGGCGGCGGAGGAAGTCGGAGCTGACCGTCAGATGACTGAAGCTGGGGAGGAGGAGGAGTATGAACCCACCACCGACGGCGGCGACCACACGGGGGGTGACGGCGTCGGGGAGGCTGACGGCAGCGGCAACCCGGCTGCTAAGAAGAAGAAGAAGCCGCGGAAGGATCGGAAGCCGACGGTGCTCGCCAACACCACCAGCGAGATCACATTGGTCTCCGAAAGTGGGCAACCACAGGAGCCGGAGGCTGTTGCCGCTGGGTACGGCATGCAACTCGGGTGCATTGTCCGGGAAAGCATGTCGATCAACACGGTGAATATCCGAGGTGAAGGCAATGAGCATTTGGTCGAGCTCTGCCTTCGGAAGCTTCACCGACGGTACACGTTCCCGGCGCCATACAATAACTTGGAAAGATCCAACCCGGTGAATAAATTGGCCATCACGAAGATGAGCAACGCCCTGAGCAGCTGGAAAAGCCGGGTGAAGGCCAAGATCGACAAAGGTGAAAGCTTTGAGAGTATTAAGAAGGGTGAGCCGATGCTCGATGAAGCAGAGTTCCAGATATTCAAGGAGCGGCTGGATAGCGAGGATGCGAAAGCATGGACGGAGTGGGGTAGACAAATGCATGAGCTCAACTTAGGAGCACATCACCTTGGAAGCGGCGGTTATAGAGGAAAGATTCCCATTTGGGAAAAGGAGGACGAAGAACTTGCACGTGCTGGGAAACCGAACCCATGGGGGATCGCAACAGTCTTCGAGGGAAGTAAAACCCAAATTTATTGATTCGACACAAGGGGAGGTAAAGAATACTTATAAGCCTTAACAACTGAGTTGTCAATTCAGCTGCACCTGGAAAAGCACTAGTAACAGGGGTGATGTGAAAGTAGCAGTGATATGAGAGCAATAGTAACAGTAACACAGCAGCAGTAGTAGTAATATGAGAGCAATGGTACCAGAAAATAGTTGACATGTAGAACGAGTATATGATGATGAAAGATGGACCGGGGTTCCCAGCTATCTACACTAGTGGTAACTCTCCAATAACAAGTGTTGGGTGAACAAATTACAGTTGGGCAATTGATAGGATTGATAAGGCATTAAGAAAGAACATCAATTCATTAATCATGTAGGCATGTTTTCCATATTTAGTCGTACGTGCTCGCAATGAGAAACTTGCACAACATCTATTGTCCTACCAGCCGGTGGCAGCCGGGCCTCAAGGGAATCTACTGGATATTAAGGTACTCCTTTTAATAGAGCACCGGAGCAAAGCATTAACACTCCGTGAAAACATGTGTCCCTCACATCACCGCCATCCCCTCCGGTTGTCCCGATTTCTGTCACTTCGGGGCCTTTGGTTCCGGACAGTGACATGTGCATACAACTTGTAGATACAATCTAAGCAATAATTATAGAGCTCAAATCTAAGATCATGCCACTCGGGCCCTAGTGACAAGCATTAAGCATAACAAGATTGCAGCAACAATAACTTCACAAACTTTATAGATAGACTAATCATAATGTATCATCCATCGGATCCCAACAAACACAACACCGATTACATCAGATGGATCTCAATCATGTAAGGCAGCTCATGAGATCATTGTATTGAAGTACATGGGGAGAGAATACCAACTAGCTACAGCTAGAACCCGTAGTCCATGGGGGAACTACTCACGGAGCATGATGGAGGCGATGGCGTTGATGGAGATGGCTTCCGGGGCACTCCCCGTCCCGGCAGGGTGCCGACAGAGACTGTCCCCGAATTGGAGTTTCGCGATGGTGGCGGCGCCCGGAGTCTTTCGGAGTTTCGTTCGTGGTCCGGTGTTTTTAGGTCGAAAGGGGTTAAATAGGCGAAGAGGCGGCGTCAGAGGGGCACCAGGGCGCCCTCCTCATAGGCCGGCGCGGCCAGGGGCCTGCCCGCGCCGCCCTATGGTCTGGGGGCCCTGGGCCTCCTCTCCGTCTCCCCTTCGGTGTTCTGGAGCCTTCCGGGAAAAATAAGATCTTTGGCGTTGATTTCGTCCAATTCCGAGAATATTGCCCGAACAGCCTTTCGGAACCAAAAACAGCAGAAACGAACCGGCACTGTGGCATCTCGTTAATAGGTTAGTTCCGGAAAACGCATAAAAACATCATAAAGTACAAGCAAAACATGTAAGTATTGTCATAAAACAAGCATGGAACGACAGAAATTATGGATACGTCGGGGACGTATCAGCATCCCCAAGCTTAGTTCTGCTCGTCCCGAGCAGGTAAACGATAAAAAGAATAATTTCTGTAGTGACATGCTACTTACATAACCTTGATCATACTATTACAAAGCATATGAAATGAATGAAGTGACTCAAGGCAATGATCTATAGTTGCTAACAAGTAGATAACATATAGCAAAACTTTTCATGGAGAGTACTTTCAAGACAAGCATCAAAAGTCTTGCACAAGAGTTAACTCATAAAGCAATAAGTTCATAGTAAAGGCATCGAAGCAACACAAAGGAGGATATAAGTTTCAGCGGTTGCTTTCAACTTTCAACATGTATATCTCATGGATATTGTCAACATAGAGTAATATGATGAATGCAAATATGCAAGTATGTAAGAATCAATGCACAGTTGACACAAGTGTTTGCTTCTAAGGTGGAAGGAATTAGGTAACTGACTCAACATAAAAGTAAAAGAATGGCCCTTCTACGAGGGAAGCATCGATTGCTATATTTGTGCTAGAGCTTTGGTTTTGAAAACATATAGAGAGCATAAAAGTAAAATTTTGAGAGGTGTTTGTTGTTGTCAACGAATGGTAGTGGGTACACTAACTACCTCATCAACCGGACTCACAAGAGCGGCTCCCATTTTATTTATTTTTGGGTGGCACTCCTTCCAACCTTTCTTTCACAAACCATGGCTAACCGAATCCTCGGGTGCCTGCCAACAATCACATACCATGAAGGAGTGCCTTTTTATTTAAGTTTTATTATGATGATGACACTCCCCCAACCTTTGCTTACACAAGCCATGGCTAACCGAATCCTTCGGGTGCCGTCCAACAATCACATACCATGGAGGAGTGTCTATTTAAATTAATTAATTCGGGACTGGGAATCCCATTGCCAGCTCTTTTTGCAAAATTATTGGATAAGCGGATGTGCCACTAGTCCATATGAGAGTCCGTCAAAAGTAAATGACAAGGTTGAAAGCTAAACACCACATACTTCCTCATGAGCTATGAAACATTAACACAAATTGAGAAGCACTTTGAATTATTTAAAGGTAGCACTCAAGCAATTTACTTTGGAATGGCAGGAAATACCACATAGTAGGTAGATATGGTGGACACAAATGGCATAGTGGTTGGCTCAAGGATTTTGGATGCATGAGAAGTATTCCCTCTCGATACAAGGCTTAGGCTAGCAAGGTTATTTGAAGCAAACACAAGTATGAACCGGTACAGCAAAACTTACATAAGAACATATTGCAAGCATTATAATACTCTACACTGTCTTCCTTGTTGCTCAAACACTTTTACCAGAAAATATCTAGACCTTAAGAGAGATCAATTATGCAAACCAATTTTAACAAGCTCTACGGTAGTTCTCCACTAATAGGTTTAAACTACATGCAAAAACTTATGATCTACTTGAGAGCTCAAAACAATTGCCAAGTATCAAATTATCCAAGACATATGAGGCATTTTCTATTTCCAACCAAATACCAATAAGTATTGTAGCTTCCAACTTTTATCATTGAACATTAAAAGTAAAACGAAGAACAAGTGTTCATATGAAAAAGCGGAGCGTGTCTCTCTCCCAAGCATGGATTGCTAGGATCCGAACATAAACAAAACGAAAAATAAACACACAGACGCTCCAAGTAAAGCACATATGATGTGACTGAATAAAAATATAGTTTCAGGGGAGGAACCTGATAAGTTGATGAAGAAGGGGATGCCTTGGGCATCCCCAAGCTTAGACGCTTGAGTCTTCTTGAAATATGCAGGGATGAACCACGGGGGCATCCCCAAGCTTAGACTTTTCACTCTTCTTGATCATATATCATCCTCCTCTCTTGACCCTTGAAAACTTCCTTCACAACAAACTTCTCATAAACTTCATTAGAGGGGTTAGTACTCAAAAAATTTGAATCCACCTTGGTCCTGTAGTGGCACATTGCAAGAACTCAATAAAACATTAGCTACAGCTCTCTATGTCTAGAAAAGCTCGCTTAAAGTCCACAAGAGACAATGCAAAAAACAGAGACAGAATCTGCCAAAACAGAACAGCCAGTAAAGACGAATTTTAATAAAATACTTCCGTTGCTCAAATCAGAAAACTCAAAACTAATGAAAGTTGCGTACATATCTGAGGAACACGCACGTAAATTGGCATATTTTTCTGATTTTTCTACAGAGAAAACAGCCCAGATTCGTGACAGATAGAAATTTGTTTCTGCGCAGAAATCCAAATCTAGTATCAACCTTCGATTAGAGGCTTCACTTGGCACAACAAAACACAAAACTAAGATAAGGAGAGGTTGCTACAGTAGTAAACAACTTCCAAAACACAAATATAAAACAAAGTACTGTAGCAAAATAACACATGGGTTATCTCCCAAGAAGTTCTTTTCTTTATAGCCATTAAGATGGGCTCAGCAGTTTTAAATGATGCACTCGCAAGAAATAGTATTTGAAGCAAAAGAGAGCATCAAAAAGCAAATTCAAAACACATTTAAGTCTAACATGCTTCCTATGTAAAGGAATCTTGTAAATAAACAAGTTCATGAAAAGCAAAGTAACAAGCATAGGAAGATAAAACAAGTGTAACTTCAAAATTTTAAGCATATAGAGAGGTGTTTTAGTACCATGCAAATTTCTACAACCATATTTTCCTCTCTCATAATAATTTTCAGTAGCTTCATGAATAAACTCAACAATATAACTATCACATGCAGCATACTTTTCATGATTTCCAAACACATAATTTTTATCAAGCTCAAATATAGTAGGATCAAAACTTCCAAACTCACTTTTATCAATAATATAACAAGGTGATCGATCAATCTCAAGAGATATGGGACTCTTAAATAAAGTCAATACTCTTCCAATCCCATTTTCATTAGTAGTACAATTAATATTATCAAGTAACATAGGACCATCATCTAGAGCTTTATCATAAACATTTGCCAAGCAAAATTCTTTAGTACCATGCATTTCGACATCAGGCACAAACAAAGCATTATCATAAGATTTATCAAAGTAGCATGGATTATCATAAATAACAGTAGCATAATCATTCTCACAAGTATTACTCATAGGTACTATTTCAAGAGAATCCACATGAACATAACATTCAACCTCTTCCGGTAAGCATGGAGGACAATCAAATAGTGTAAGAGATGAAGAGTTACTCTCATTAGAAGGTTGGCATGGGTAGCTAATCCATTCTTCCTCCTTTTGTTCGTCGCTCTCCTCTTCTTTTTCATCCAATGAGCTTTCAGGTTCATCAATTTCCTCCTCTTTTTCATCCAATGAGCTTTCAGGTTCATCAATTTCTTCTTCCACCGGTTCCTGCAAATTGTGAGTGCATTCTTGTGCATTAATGTGTCTCTCTTTATAATCAAGGATATACGGATTCCTACTGTAGCATTCTATACAAGAATTAAGGATAGTAGAGACATAATCTTTAAGGTCCTTACAAATAGCACAAGTTTCATAATTCTCAACCATGAAGGATTCTATCTCGGAGGCTCCCATAAATAAGACAAATTGTTCTACCTCTTCGAACCCATAATGAATATAGCAATTCCGATTATAGTTCTTAATTAAAAATTCCTCACTAAAGCCACATTGAAATTTAAGATGTTTAGTATCCTGTTGAGAGCAACAGTTTATATTATGGCGTTCAAGCAAGATTTCAGCAATTGTATTCAATTTTTCTATCATAGCACTCATTATTTTACCAGTTCTTGATTCTCTATAATTATTATAACATTCTATAAGCTCCAAGTAGGTTGTTGGTTCTCCCATAACAGCAGTTTTTAATTTTTAGGTTTTTCAAATTTTTATGGATTTTTGGGTATATGAGGAAAATAAAACAAGACAAAAATAAACTAGACAAAAGTAAACTAAGCAAAGTAAAACTAGACAGAAATAAACTAAGCACAAATAAACTAGACAGAAATAAACTAGCAAGACAAAATAAAATAAAAGCAGAGAGAGAGGTAGAGTGTACTCCCCAGGTGAACTTATGAGTAGAGCTATGCCTCCCCGGCAACGGCGCCAGAAAATAGTCTTGATGACCCACAAGTATAGGGGATCGCAACAGTCTTCGAGGGAAGTAAAACCCAAATTTATTGATTCGACACAAGGGGAGGTAAAGAATACTTATAAGCCTTAACAACTGAGTTGTCAATTCAGCTGCACTGGAAAAGCACTAGTAAGGGGTGATGTGAAAGTAGCAGTGATATGAGAGCAATAGTAACAGTAACACAGCAGCAGTAGTAGTAATATGAGAGCAATGGTACCAGAAAATAGTTGACATGTAGAACGAGTATATGATGATGAAAGATGGACCGGGGTTCCCAGCTATCTACACTAGTGGTAACTCTCCAATAACAAGTGTTGGGTGAACAAATTACAGTTGGGCAATTGATAGGATTGATAAGGCATTAAGAAAGAACATCAATTCATTAATCATGTAGGCATGTTTTCCATATTTAGTCGTACGTGCTCGCAATGAGAAACTTGCACAACATCTATTGTCCTACCAGCCGGTGGCAGCCGGGCCTCAAGGGAATCTACTGGATATTAAGGTACTCCTTTTAATAGAGCACCGGAGCAAAGCATTAACACTCCGTGAAAACATGTGTCCCTCACATCACCGCCATCCCCTCCGGTTGTCCCGATTTCTGTCACTTCGGGGCCTTTGGTTCCGGACAGTGACATGTGCATACAACTTGTAGATACAATCTAAGCAATAATTATAGAGCTCAAATCTAAGATCATGCCACTCGGGCCCTAGTGACAAGCATTAAGCATAACAAGATTGCAGCAACAATAACTTCACAAACTTTATAGATAGACTAATCATAATGTATCATCCATCGGATCCCAACAAACACAACACCGATTACATCAGATGGATCTCAATCATGTAAGGCAGCTCATGAGATCATTGTATTGAAGTACATGGGGAGAGAATACCAACTAGCTACAGCTAGAACCCGTAGTCCATGGGGAACTACTCACGGAGCATGATGGAGGCGATGGCGTTGATGGAGATGGCTTCCGGGGCACTTCCCGTCCGGCAGGTGCCGGGACAGAGACTTCTGTCCCGAATTGGAGTTTCGCGTGGTGGCGGCGCCCTGGAGTCTTTCTGGAGTTTCGTCGGTGGTCCGGTGTTTTTAGGTCGAAAGGGGTTAAATAGGCGAAGAGGCGGCGTCGAGGGGCACCGCCCCTCATAGGCCGGCGCGCCAGGGGCCTGCCCGCGCGGCCCTATGGTGGGGCCCTGGGCCTCCTCCGACTCCCCTTCGGTGTTCTGGAGCCTCCCGGGAAAAATAAGATCTTTGGCGTTGATTTCGTCCAATTCCGAGAATATTGCCCGAACAGCCTTTCTGGAACCAAAACAGCAGAAAACAGGAACTGGCACTGTGGCATCTCGTTAATAGGTTAGTTCCGGAAAACGCATAAAAACATCATAAAGTGCAAGCAAAACATGTAAGTATTGTCATAAAACAAGCATGGAACGACAGAAATTATGGATACGTCGGGGACGTATCAACGTGCTGGGAAACCGAACCCATGGTTGAAAATGACGGACCTGCAGGTGAGGTACTTTGTCCGGGCCCGCTACACTCTGGACAGGAATACAATGGAATTCGTTACCGAGCATGACGACGTGAGGAAGTTCGAGGAAAAGCTGGTAAGGGAATTTACTCGCGCGGTCCATTGCTGCACATATTACATATATGACGTGAATGCAATGCCCTAAATGTGTTCACCCTATCCTTGTCTGCAGAACGAGCAGTTGGCGAAGGCCGATCTCCCCGAGGCCGAATCGTCGTCCCAGGGCTCGACGGAGCCGTGGGACACGCCTTTCAACAGGGCGTTGAATATCCTCAAGGAGAGGCCAGTATCCAAGCCGCCGACGTCGGCTGGACGTGTCTGCGGCTTTGGTACAAGCATGAAGTTTCGCGAGTACTACAAAGAGGAAAGCAGCAAGAAGAGAAGGAGGAGCGCGATGTCAGAAGAGGATAAAGCCGAGGTGGAAGAGCTGAGGAAGAAGGTCTCCATGCTCGAGGAAAAACAGGCAAACTCGATGGACAAAGATGAGGTGGACAAGCTTTTCGAGAAGAAGCTCCGCGATTTCCTGCCCCCTCAGGTCATCGAGGGGATAGCTGCGTGGAATGCGGCCGGTCAGGTGGGGTCGATAAAAGTGCCTAGCGCCGGGGCCAGCAACTCGATCTTCAACGCGTCGCCATCTCCGGATCTGGTTACCCCGCCGCCCACCATCGCCGCGGGGCAGCCGATTGACAAAGGATTAACTTGTCAATGCCTACAGATTGTAGACTAGGGTTTTGCTAGAAGTAGAGGGCAAGTAGATCTCGAAGGTTTAGGCGGAAAGTACTCGACGATTATGAAAACTAGGGTTATGTTGACAGTAGATTCGATCCTTTCTTTGTCCCTCGACTCCCCCTTATATAGGAGGTGGAGCCGAGGGTTTCGTTTTGTACAAGTTACAGAGTCCGGGACGGTTTCTAACTCATCCCGCCAGATTACAAATAACACTTCCTATTACAACTCTAACTTTCCTTAATATATCTTGGACTCCCGAACCTTCTTATTCTTCGGATAGTGGGCCTCCAGTAAACCCCGGGTACTATCTTCGGCAAGCCCATTTGGGATGCCTATGTCACCGATGGAGTTGGATGAACCGGTGCCCCCCGCTGATCCTGCCGAGGCTACCAAGGCGCAGCCGGCGGCGGTGGTGCTTCATAATGCACCCGAGCCGCAGAAGATTGATAGGCCGGCCGCCACTGTCTCCACATTAGCACAGCTCAACGCCATCACCAAGGTACTTAACTAATTAGTTATTCCATGCCATCTCCTTCATGCGTTTTGATACCCGGCTATCTAATTAATGATGCCCAACATTACTCAGGACACTCCTTGCGTGCTCCTTCACTGCGCGCCCGGCGGCGAGTTGAAGGATGTTGCCACGGGAATGATCATACAACCGAAGAGCACCACGTTGCACACCGTGGCTATGGACGCCAACGTCCTGAAGGTCACTTTGGGTCGGGTGTTGCCGGGGTGCGAAGACATGGACCCCCCAATACAGCCCGAGGGAGCCGACGAGCACCTGACGCTTGAGAACTGCCATGGCTATACCATGGTATGGCCAAAGACCCAGATCCGTCTTGGGGGTCGCTCCACCGGCGCCTCCTCGATCATCCGGCAGCCGATCGTCCGGCCGCCTGCTCGGAGGGCAGCTCCTCCCGTCGTCACCGCCACAACAAGCCGCCACAAGAAACTGCTGGGAGAGTCTCTGCCTCAACCGCCACCGGCGGAGCCTAAAGGCAAGGCCGCTGCACCGCTATCGCCCATCCCATCACCCAACGAAGATGACATCGATGATGATGGGCCGGTAGACGTCGATGCCTACCTCAACACCGGCGCCGACATAGATGATTTGTACATGGCGGGCGCGCATGAAGAAGCATACCGCGCTCGCGACGAACCAGCTGGCCCACCCAAGGCAACCAAACAGCGCCTGGTGTTCCGCGGCTTCTCTCAAGAGACGCCTCCGGCAGCCGATACACAAGAGCCAACCGCCGCAAACATCTTCAGCCCCAATACGCTGATCAACAAGGTCAACGAGCAGTTTGAAGCGTCAGGGGCCGTTGCTCCGAAGAAGCCCCGTAAAAGACCTAGTAAGAACAAGGAGAAGTCTGCGAGCCAGCCACCTCCGACGATCCGTCATCGGGACTCCATGGTACCTCCCAGCAAGGATGGCTTGACCAGAATGCATGAAGCTGGCAAACCAATACTGGGTCCGGAGCTGCAACACCTTGCTTCCGGAGATATGCTGCCTCTGCAGGACAGTATCCTGGTCCTAGAGAGTATCCTTCTTAAGGACAAAGATCCAAATTACCCGGTCTTCACGGTCAAGGTGCCAAGAGATGTGGGCTTCGTCACTGATGCCCCCGCGGATATATTCTTTATAGCGTACGAGGACATCTTCAAGCTATTCCACGCGAGAAGGCTGGACTATAACTTGGTCCGCCTATTCGCGCTCAATCTGGCGATGAAGATCAAGAGAGAGAGTACCCCGGACGTCGCGATAGCGGATCCCTACTACATGCGTGAAAGCCAGTTGAACTTATCAGCGGTGCGGGTACGGGCTTCGTTGTACCTACAGAAGTGCTTCTTGGACAACAAGAGGAAGGACAACATCCTCTTGGCTTACTTTCCCGAGTAAGTACACATCCGCTAGCCCTGTAATAAATTTCTTTTCCATTGCTCATTTCCAACCTCGATCTTGTTCCAAATTTGTGTTGCGCAGAGACACGCACTGCGTACTCATCTCCATTGCCCCGAAGTTTTCTCTTGCCACCTATTTCGACTCGGGGAGTGCGAAAAAGAAGAACTACGCCAGAATAAGGGGTGTGCTAGATGATGCTCTCGAGGGCTACTTCAAAAAGGGAGGCGCCTTCAAAGAAAAGGCGGAATGTTTCAGGGATGATGGTAAACACAAGTTCAAGCACGTGTTCGAGTTCCCCTGTGTCAAGCAGCCGGAAAACAGCACTCTGGACGCCTTCTATGTCATGCATCACCTAAAAGGGTTTGTCCGGGATAGCCAGAACTTGCGTTTACCATCTGCTCTCCGAGGATGGGCCGAAAAGTTGGCGCGGATCAACGATGATGACCTCAGAGAAGACTTCCAGGATACCAGGGTCAAGTTATCACATATCATCATTCAAGACGTCACCACAGGGGGAGGGCCCTTGCACCAGGGTAGAGCGTTATGCAAGAGGGACATCGAACACCGCCTCAAAGCGCAGGGTGACACGAGGACGTGGATTACAAAAGATCTGTACAAGCCGTTCCCGGAGCCCTGCGAGCCTTGACTTAGTGTGTGATAAACTAGCTATCTTCATCGGTTAGTTTGTATATATATCGATGGACGTGGTCTTTTGTGTGGGTCGTAATTAAACTCTAAGTACTATGTTCATCGGTTTATGTGTATCGGTGGACGTCGTCTTGTGTGTGCGTGTCGCAAACTTATTGTTGCCGTGCTCAACTTTACTATATACTTTGGTCTAATATTTATCAACATATATATATATGCATGATGTACTAATATGATATACTAATATGCCCTTGTCAATAGAGATGCCGACGTACGTTGTGTACAAGGGTCGGGTTCCAGGTGTCTACGAGGAGTGGCAGGACTGTCTCGAACAGGTGCACAAGTTCAGCGGGAACAGCTACAAGGGATACGCGACTAGAGAGGAGGCGGTAGCACAGTGGAGGGCACACGTGGGCAAGAAGAAGAACCGGCTGAAGTTCTTGGTCCCCCTCTTACTCACCGCCACCGCGGTTGTACTCTACTTTACTTTAGTCTAGGTGGCCGGTGACGATGCATGTGCATATGAGACGAGATGAACACATGTATGTGTATGCGACGATCAAACACATTTCTACTTGTGTAATTTGGATCTAAATGATGTAATGATGAAGACTTGTGTGTATCATGTCATTTGTGTGTCATTTGTGAGTAATTCTGTTATTTCTGGAATGTGCTATGTATTTCTTGTATATATCTGTATATTTCCTGTGAAATACCACTATATACTGCAGAAATGGAAAAAATTCGAAAATCCAAAAATTAACATTCTGTGGCGCATGAACTGGCAGTGCGCCACAAAAACTTATAAATATTCTGTGGCGCATGGAAAGGTAGTGCGCCACAAAATCTGGCGCCAAATTCTGTGGCGCACTATCAATGGTGCGCCACAGAAGTCTAAGATTCTGTGGCGCACTGAACAGCGTGCGCCACAGAATTCCAAACTTCTGTGGCGCACCCGCTGCTGCGCCACAGAATTCTAATACTAGTCGCGTGGCAACTGTGGCGACGGCCATATGCGGGCAGAGCTCCAGTCATAGCACCTGGCCAGTGACTCTATGTATCTATAACCTTCCTCCTTGGTTGTGCATGAAGCGGAAGTTCATTATGATGCCAGTGCTCATCCAGGGCCCGAGGCAACCCGGCAACGACATTGATGTGTACCTGAGGCCATTGGTTGAAGAACTTTTACAGTTGTGGCGTGAAGAAGGTGTACCTGTGTGGGATGAGCACGAACAAAAGGAATTTAACCTACGAGCGTTGTTGTTTGTAACCATCAATGATTGGCCTGCTCTTAGTAACATTTCAGGGCAGTCAAACAAGGGATACAATGCATGCACACACTGTTTAGGTGAGACTGACAGTATATATTTGGGAAACAAGAATGTGTACCTGGGGCATCGTCGATTTCTTCCAAAACAACATCACGTAAGAAAGAGAGGAAAGCATTTCGGAGGTGAGGCAGATAACCGAACGAAGCCTACCCGCCCTACTGGGGATGTTATATATGATATGGTCAAGGATTTAAAAGTGATCTTTGGAAAGGGTCCCGGCGGACAATCTGTTCCGCATGATGTTGACGGACACGTACCCATGTGGAAGAAGAAGTCTATATTTTGGGAGCTACCCTACTGGAAATTCTTAGAGGTTCACTCTGCAATCGACGTGATGCACGTGACGAAAAATCTTTGCGTGAACCTGCTAAACTTCTTGGGCGTGTATGGGAAGACAAAAGATACACCGGATGCACGGCAGGACCAGCAAAGTATCCACGAAGGAAACAACCTGAATCCAGAGAAGTATCAAGGTCCTGCCAGCTACGCTCTTACCAAAGAAGAGAAGGAGATCTTTTTTGAAGTCCTGAGTAGCATCAAGGTCCCGTCTGGCTTCTCGTCGAATATAAAGGGAATAATAAACATGTCGGAGAAAAAGTTTCAAAACCTAAAGTCTCATGACTGCCACGTGATTATGACACAATTACTTCCGGTTGCATTGAGGGGGCTTCTGCCGGAAAATGTTCGAGTACCCATTGTGAAGCTATGTGCGTTTCGTCTCCAACGTATCGATAATTTCTCATGCTACTTTATTGATGATACCTACATGTTTTATACATTATATTTATTTATGCATGTGGTCCAATGTCTAGCAAGATTCAAGTTGGTGTTTCCTTTTTTTTGGTTTCAAAATCCTAGTGAAAAATATTCTCGGAATTGGACGAAACTTTCGCCCGGGTCCTATTTTTGCACGAAGCTTCCGAAGACCGAAGAGATAACGAAGTGGGGCCACGAGTCGGCCGAGGGGTGGCCGCGCCCGGCCCCGGCCGCGCCGACCTACCCCTGGGCCCCTCGTGTGGCCCCCGCGTTGACCCTCCGCCTACGTCAAACCCCAGTACCGAGAGCCACGATACGGAAAACCTTCCGAGACGCCGCCGCCGCGAATCCCATCTCGGGGGATTCGGAGATCGCCTCCGGCACCCTGCCGGAGAGGGGATTCATCTCCGGAGGACTCTACACCGCCATGGTTGCCTCCTGATGAGTGAGTAGTTCACCCCTGGACCATGGGTCCATAGCAGTAGCTAGATGGTCGTCTTCTCCTTGTTGTGCTTCATTGTTGGATCTTGTGAGCTGCCTAACATGATCAAGATCATCTATCTGTAATACTATATGTTGTGTTTGTCGGGATCCGATGGATAGAGAGTACTATGATTATGGTGATTATCAATCTATTGTTTATGTGTTGTTTATGATCTTGCATGCTCTCCGTTATTAGTAGAGGCTCTGGCCAAGTTTTTGCTCTTAACTCCAAGAGGGGGTATTTATGCTCGATAGTGGGTTCATGCCTTCATTGAATCTGGGATCGTGACAGTAGGTTCTAAGGTTGTGATGTGCTGTTGCCACTAGGGATAAAACATTGATGCTATGTCTAAGGATGTAGTTGTTGATTACATTACACACCATACTTAATGCAATTGTCTGTTGCTTTGCAACTTAATACTGGAGGGGGTTCGGATGATAACCTGAAGATGGACTTTTTAGGCATAGATGCAGTTGGATGGCGGTCTATGTACTTTGTCGTAATGCCCGGATTAAATCTCACTATATTTATCATATCATGTATATGCATTGTTATGCCTTTCTCTATTTGTCAATTGCCCGACTGTAATTTGTTCACCCAACATGCTTTATCTTATGGGAGAGACACCTCTAGTGAACTGTGGACCCCGGTCCTATTCTTTACATAGCATACAATCTACTGCAATTGTGTTTACTATTTTCTTTGCAAACATCTTCCACTCGATACGTTTAATCCTTTGTTACAGCAAGCCGGTGAGATTGACAACCTCACTGTTTCGTTGGGGCAAAGTACTTGGTTGTGTTGGGTTCCGCGTTGGCGCCGGAATCCCTGGTGTTGCGCCGCATCACATTTCGCGACCATCAACCTTCAACGTGCTTCTTGGCTCCTCCTGGTTCGATTAAACCTTGGTTTCTTTCTGAGGGAAAACTTGCTACTGTGCGCATCATACCTTCCTCTTGGGGTTCCCAACGAACGTGTGAGTTACACGCCATCAAGCTCTTTTTCTGGCGCCGTTGCCGGGGAGATCAAGACACGCTGCAAGGGAGTCTCCACTTCTCAATCTCTTTACTTTGTTTTTGTCTTGCTTTATTTTATTTACTACTTTGTTTGCTGCACTAAATCAAAACACAAAAAATTAGTTGCTAGTTTTACTTTATTTACTGTCTTGCTCTCTATATCGAAAACACAAAAAAATTAGTTACTTGCATTTACTTTATCTAGTTTGTTTTATTTACCGTTGCTAAAATGAATACCCCTGAAAATACTAAGTTGTGTGACTTCACAAATGCAAATAATAATGATTTCCTATGCACACCTATTGCTCCACCTGCTACTACAGCAGAATTCTTTGAAATTAAACCTGCTTTACTAAATCTTGTTATGAGAGATCAATTTTCTGGTGTTAGTTCTGATGATGCTGCTGCCCATCTCAATAATTTTGTTGAACTTTGTGAAATGAAAAAGTATAAAGATGTAGATGGTGATATTATTAAATTGAAAGTGTTTCCTTTCTCATTAAGAGGAAGAGCTAAAGATTGGTTGCTATCTTTGCCTAAGAATAGTATTGATTCATGGACTAAATGCAAGGATGCTTTTATTGGTAGATATTATCCTCCCGCTAAAATTATATCTTTGAGAAGTAGCATAATGAATTTTAAACAATTAGATACTGAACATGTTGCTCAAGCATGGGAGAGAATGAAAACTTTGGTAAAGAATTGCCCAACCCATGGACTGACTACTTGGATGATCATCCAAACCTTCTATGCAGGACTAAATTTTTCTTCGCGGAATTTATTGGATTCAGCTGCTGGAGGTACCTTTATGTCCATCACATTGGGGGCGGCTACAAAACTTCTTGATGATATGATGATAAATTACTCTGAATGGCACACGGAAAGAGCTCCACAAGGTAAGAAGGTAAATTCTGTTGAAGAAACCTCTTCCTTGAGTGATAAGATTGATGTGATTATGTCTATGCTTGTGAATGGTAGATCTAATGTAGATCCAAATAATGTTCCTTTAGCTTCATTGGTTGCTCAAGAAGAAAATGTTGATGTGAATTTCATTAAAAATAATAATTTCAACAACAATGCTTATAGGAACAACTCTGGTAATAACTATAGGCCATATCCTTCTGCTAATGGTAATGGTTATGGTAATTCTTATGGGAATTCTTACAACAATAATAGGAATGTACCCTCTGGTCTTGAAGCCATGCTTAAAGAATTTATTAGTACACAAACTGCTTTTAACAAATCTGTTGAGGAAAAGCTTGATAAAATTGATACTATTGCTTCTAGAGTTGATAGGCTTGCCTCCGATGTTAATCTTTTAAAGTTGAAAGTTATGCCTAATAATGATATTGATAATAAGATTACTACTACAGCAAATGCCATCCAAGTTAGAATTAATGAGAATATAAGATTAATGGCTGAACTGCGTGCTAGGTGGGATAGAGAAGAAAATGAAAAACTAGCTAAAGAGAATAATGTAGCTAAAGTTTGGACTATTACCACTACTACTATCAATGGTAAAATAATTGGTGTTGGCAATGTTTCTACTCCTAGTGCAAAGCGTACAAAACTGCCTGAAATTGCTAAAACTGCTTGTGATAAAACTGCTGAAATTTTTTCCAACCTTGGGAACAATGATCCCATTGCTGTAGCTCATAATGATTTAGATTTTGATGATTGCCACATCTCTGAAGTTATAAAGTTCTTGCAAAAACTTGCTAAAAGTCCTAATGCTAGTGCTATAAATTTAGCCTTTACAAAACATATTACAAATGCTCTCATAAAAGCTAGAGAAGAGAAACTAAAACTTGAAACTTCTATTCCTAGAAAGTTAGAAGATGGTTGGGAGCCCATCATTAAAATGAAATTCAATGACTTTGAATGTAATGCTTTATGTGATCTTGGTGCAAGTATTTCTGTTATGCCTAAAAAGATTTATGATATGCTTGACTTGCCACCATTGAAGAATTGTTATTTGGATGTTAATCTTGCCGATAATGTTAAAAAGAAACCTTTGGGAGGATTGATAATGTGCATATTACGGTTAACAATAACCTTGTCCCCGTTGATTTTGTTGTCTTGGATATCGAATGCAATGCATCTTGTCCTATTGTGTTGGGAAGACCTTTTCTTCGAACTGTTGGTGCTGTTATTGATATGAGGGAAGGTAATATTAAATATCAATTTCCTCTCAAGAAAGGTATGGAACACTTCCCTAGAAAGAGAATGAAGTTGCCTTTTGATTCTATTATTAGAACAAGCTATGATGTTGATGCTTCTACTCTCGATGTTACTTGATTTGCACTTTCTGCGCCTAGCTGAAAGGCGTTAAAGAAAAGCGCTTATGGGAGACAACCCATGTTTTTATCTACAGCAATTTTTTGTTTTATTGAGTCTTGGAAGTTGTTTACTACTGTAGCAACCTCTCCTTATCATGTTTTTGTGCCAAGTAAAGTTTCTATGTCAAAGTTGATGTTATATTTGGGATCGCTGCGCAGAAACAGCATTGCTGTCTGTCACGAATCTGGGCACAGTTCTCTGTAGAAAATTCGAAAAATCTGCCAATTTACGAGCGTGATCCACAGATATGTACGCAACTTTCATTAGTTTTGAGTTTTTCCATTTGAGCAAGTCTAGTGCCAACTTTAAATTCGTCTTTACGGACTGTTCTGTTTTTGACAGATTCTGCCTTTTATTTCGCATTGCCTCTTTTGCTGTGTTGGATTTATTTCTTTGATCCATTAATGTCCAGTAGCATTATGCAATGTCCAGAAGTGAAAATAATGATTGTGTCACCTCTGAATGAGTGAATTATTAATGATGCACTAACCCTCTAATGAGTTTGCTTGAAGTTTGGTGTGAAGGAAGTTTTCAAGGGTCAAGAGAGGAGAATGATATACTATGATCAAGAGGAGTGAAAGCTCTAAGCTTGGGGATGCCCCCGTGGTTCACCCCTGCATATTTTAAGAAGACTCAAGCGTCTAAGCTTGGGGATGCCCAAGGCATCCCCTTCTTCATCGACAACATCATCAGGTTCCTCTCCTGAAACTATATTTTTATTCAATCACATCTTGTGTTCTTTACTTGGAGCGTCGGTTTGTTTTTGTTTTTGTTTTTGTTTGAATAAGATGGATCCTAGCATTCACTTTGTGGGAGAGAGACACGCTCCGCTGTTGCATATGGACACATGTGTCCTTAGGCTTTACTCATAATGTTCATGGCGAAGTTTCTTCTTCGTTAAATTGTTATATGGTTGGAATTGGAAAATGCTACATGTAGTAATTCTAAAATGTCTTGGATAATGTGATACTTGGAAATTGTTGTGCTCATGTTTAAGCTCTTGCATCATATGCTTTGCACCCATTAATGAAGAAATACATAGAGCTTGCTAAAATTTGATTTGCATATTTGGTCTCTCTAAGGTCTAGATAATATCTAGTATTGAGTTTTGAACAACAAGGAAGACGGTGTAGAGTCTTATAATGTTTACAATATGTCTTTTATGTGAGTCTTGCTGCACTTGTTCATCCTTGAGTTTGCTTCAAATAACCTTGCTAGCCTAAACCTTGTATCGAGAGGGAATACTTCTCATGCATCCAAAATCCTTGAGCCAACTACTATGCCATTTGTGTCCACCATACCTACCTACTACATGGTATTTCTCCGCCATTCCAAAGTAAATTGCTTGAGTGCTACCTGATACGTCTCCAACGTATCGATAATTTCTTATGTTCCATGCCACTTTATTGATGATACCTACATGTTTTATGCACATTATATGTCGTATTTATGCGTTTTCTGGAACTAACCTATTAACAAGATGCCGGCCGTTCCTGCTGTTTTTGGTTTCAGAAATCCTAGTAACGAAATATTCTCGGAATTGGACGAAATCAACGCCCAGGTTCCTATTTTTCCACGAAGCTTCCAGAACACCCGGAAGGACCAGAGGGGGGCCACAGGCCCACCAGGAGGGTGGCCGGCGCGGCTAGGGTTGGCCCGCGCCGCCTTACCCCCTGGCCGCCTCTTCGACCCTCCTGCGCCGCCTCTTCGCCTATATAAAGCCCCTGCATCGAAAACCCTTACGAAGAAAGCCACGATACGAGAAAAGTTCCAGAGCCGCCGTCATCGCGAAGCCAAGATCTGGGGGACAGGAGTCTCTGTTCCGGCACCCTGCCGAGCGGGGAAGTGCCCCCGGAAGGCTTCTCCATCGACACCGCTGCCATCTCCACCGCCATCTTCATCACCGCTGCTGCTCCCATGAGGAGGGAGTAGTTCTCCATCGAGGCTCGGGGCTGTACCGGTAGCTATGTGGTTAATCTCTCTCCTATGTACCTCAATACAATGATCTCATGAGCTGCTTTACATGATTGAGATTCATATGAGTTTTGTATCACTACTATCTATGTGCTACTCTAGTGATGTGTTATTAAAGTAGTTTTATTCCTCCTGCATGTGTGTAAAGGTGACAGTGCGTGCACCGTGTTAGTACTTGGTTTATGCTATGATCATGATCTCTTGTAGATTGCGAAGTTAACTATTGCTATGATAATATTGATGTGATCTATTCCTCCTACATATGCATGAAGGTGACAGTGTGCATGCTATGCTAGTACTTGGTTTAGTCGTTTTGATCTATCTTACACTTAAGGTTACTTAAACATGAGCATTATTGTGGAGCTTGTTAACTCCGGCATTGAGGGTTCGTGTAATCCTACGCAATGTGTTCATCATCCAACAAAAGTGTAGAGTATGTGATGGCGTGTAACTCACACGTTCGTTGGGAACCCCAAGAGGAAGGTATGATGCGCACAGTAGCAAGTTTTCCCTCAGAAAGAAACCAAGGTTTAATCGAACCAGTAGGAGCCAAGAAGCACGTTGAAGGTTGATGGTCGCGAAATGTGATGCGGCGCAACACCAGGGATTCCGGCGCCAACTAGGAACCTGCACAACACAACCAAAGTACTTTGCCCCAACGAAACAGTGAGGTTGTCAATCTCACCGGCTTGCTGTAACAAAGGATTAAACGTATCGAGTGGAAGATGTTTGCAAAGAAAACAGTAAAACAAGTAGATTGTATGCTATGTAAAGAATAGGACCGGGGTCCACAGTTCACTAGAGGTGTCTCTCCCATAAGATAAAAGCATGTTGGGTGAACAAATTACAGTCGGGCAATTGACAAATAGAGAAAGGCATAACAATGCATATACATGACATGGTAAATATAGTGAGATTTAATCCGGGCATTACGACAAAGAACATAGACCGCCATCCAACTGCATCTATGCCTAAAAAGTCCACCTTCAGGTTATCGTCCGAACCCCCTCCAGTATTAAGTTGCAAAGCAACAGACAATTGCATTAAGTATGGTGCGTAATGTAATCAACAACTACATCCTTAGACATAGCATCAATGTTTTATCCCTAGTGGCAACAGCACATCACAACCTTAGAACCTTCTGTCACGATCCCAGTGTCAATGAAGGCATGAACCCACTATCGAGCATAAATACCCCCTCTTGGAGTTAAGAGCAAAAACTTGGCCAGAGCCTCTACTAATAACGGAGAGCATGCAAGATCATAAACAACACATAAACAATAGATTGATAATCACCATAATCATAGTACTCTCTATCCATCGGATCCCGACAAACACAACATATAGTATTACAGATAGATGATCTTGATCATGTTAGGCAGCTCACAAGATCCAACAATGAAGCACAACAAGGAGAAGACGACCATCTAGCTACTGCTATGGACCCATGGTCCAGGGGTGAACTACTCACTCATCACTCCGGAGGCGATCATGGCGATGAAGAGTCCTCCGGGAGATGAATCCCCTCTCCCAGGGTGCCGGAGGCGATCTCCAGAATCCCCGAGATGGGATTCGCGGCGGCGGCGTCTCTGGGTTTTCCGTATCGTGGCTCTCGGTACGGGGGTTTCGCGACGGGAGCTTTAAGTAGGCGGAAGGTCAACGCGGGGGCCACACGAGGGGCCCAGGGGGCAGGGCCGCGCGGCCAAGACCTAGGCCGCGCCGGCCACCCCCCTGGCTGCCTCGTGGCCCCACTTCGTTAGGTCTTCGGTCTTCTGGAAGCTTCGTGCAAAAATAGGACCCTGGGCGAAAGTTTCGTCCAATTCCGAGAATATTTCTTTACTAGGATTTCTGAAACCAAAAACAGCAGAAAACAGCAACTGGCTCTTCGGCATCTTGTTAATAGGTTAGTTCCAGAAAATGCATAAATATGACATATAATGTGCATAAAACATGTAGGTATCATCAATAAAGTAGCATGGAACATAAGAAATTATCGATACGTTGGAGACGTATCAGCATCCCCAAGCTTAGTTCTGCTCGTCCCGAGCAGGTAAAACGATAACAAAGATAATTTCTGAAGTGACATGCCATCATAATCTTGATCATACTATTTGTAAACATATGTAATGAATGCAGCGATCAAAGTAAAGGTAATGACATGAGTAAACAACTGAATCATATAGCAAAGACTTTTCATGAATAGTACTTCAAGACAAGCATCAATAAGTCTTGCATAAGAGTTAACTCATAAAGCAATAAATCAAAGTAAAGGTGTTGAAGCAACACATAAGAAGATTAAGTTTCAGCGGTTGCTTTCAACTTGTAACATGTATATCTCATGGATATTGTCAACATAAAGTAATATAACAAGTGCAATATGCAAGTATGTAGGAATCAATGCACAGTTCACACAAGTGTTTGCTTCTTAAGGTGGAAGGAGATAGGTAAACTGACTCAACAATAAAAGTAAAAGAATGGTCCTTCGAGAGGAAAGCATCGATTGCTGTATTTGTGCTAGAGCTTTTATTTTGAAAACATGAAACAATTTTGTCAACGGTAGTAATAAAGCATATGAGTTATGTAAATTATATCTTACAAGTTGCAAGTCTCACGCATAGTATACTAATAGTGCCCGCACCTTGTCCTACTTAACTTGGACTACCGGATCTTTGCATGCCATGTTTCAACCAAGTGTCACAAAGGGGTACCTCCATGCCGCCTGTACAAAGGTCCAAGGAGAATGCTCGCATTTCGGATTTCTCGCTTTTGATTATTCTCAACTTAGACATCCATACCGGGACAACATGGACAACAGATAATGGACTCCTCTTAAATGCATAAGCATGTAGCAAAGTTATTATTCTCATATGAGATTGAGGATATATGTCCAAAACTGAAACTTCCACCATGGTTCATGGCTTTAGTTAGCGGCCCAATGTTCTTCTCTAACAATTTTGCATGCTCCAACCACTAAAATGATAGACCTTCAGACAAGACGGACATGCATAGCAACTCACATGATATTCAACAATAGTTGATGGCGTTCCCCAGAAGCATGGTTATCGCACAACAAGCAACTTAATAAAATATAAAGTGCATAAGTACATATTCAATACTACGATAGTTTTTAAGGCTATTTTGTCCCATGAGCTATATATTGCAAAGGCGAATGATGGAATTTTAAAGGTAGCACTCAAGCAATTTACTTTGGAATGGCGGGTAAATACCATGTAGTAGGTAGGTATGGTGGACACAAATGGCATAGTAGTTGGCTCAAGGATTTTGGATGCATGAGAAGTATTCCCTCTCGATACAAGGTTTAGGCTAGCAAGGTTATTTGAAGCAAACTCAAGGATGAACAAGTGCAGCAAGACTCACATAAAAGACATATTGTAAACATTATAAGACTCTACACTGTCTTCCTTGTTGTTCAAAACTCAATACTAGATATTATCTAGACCTTAGAGAAACCAAATATGCAAATCAAATTTTAGCAAGCTCTATGTATTTCTTCATTAATGGGTGCAAAGCATATGATGCAAGAGCTTAAACATGAGCACAACAATTGCCAAGTATCACATTATCCAAGACATTTTTTAGAATTACTACATGTAGCATTTTCCAATTCCAACCATATAACAAATTAACGAAGAAGAAACTTCGCCTTGAACATTATGAGTAAAGCCTAAGGACACATGTGTCCATATGCAACAGCGGAGCGTGTCTCTCTCCCACAAAGTGAATGCTAGGATCCATTTTATTCAAACAAAAACAAAAACGAAAACAAACCGACGCTCCAAGTAAAGAACACAGATGTGATTGAATAAAAATATAGTTTCAGGGGAGGAACCTGATGATGTTGTCGATGAAGAAGGGGATGCCTTGGGCATCCCCAAGCTTAGACGCTTGAGTCTTCTTAAAATATGCAGGGATGAACCACGGGGGCATCCCCAAGCTTAGAGCTTTCACTCCTCTTGATCTTAGTATATCATTCTCCTCTCTTGACCCTTGAAAACTTCCTTCACACCAAACTTCAAGCAAACTCATTAGAGGGTTAGTGCATCATTAATAATTCACACATTCAGAGGTGACACAATCATTCTTTTCACTTCTGGACATTGCATAATGCTACTGGACATTAATGGATCAAAGAAATAAATCCAACATAGCAAAAGAGGCAATGCGAAATAAAAGGCAGAATCTGTCAAAAACAGAACAGTCCGTAAAGACGAATTTATAAATGGCACCAGACTTGCTCAAATGGAAAAACTCAAAACTAATGAAAGTTGCGTACATATCTGAGGATCACGCTCGTAAATTGGCAGATTTTTTCGAATTTTCTACAGAGAATTATGCCCAGATTCGTGACAGACAGCAATGCTGTTTCTGTGCAGCGATCCCAAATATAACATCAACTTTGACATAGAAACTTTACTTGGCACAAAAACATGATAAGGAGAGGTTGCTACAGTAGTAAACAACTTCCAAGACTCAATAAAACAAAAAATTGCTGTAGGTAAAAACATGGGTTGTCTCCCATAAGCGCTTTTCTTTAACGCCTTTCAGCTAGGCGCAGAAAGTGCAAATCAAGTAACATCAAGAGATGAAGCATCAACATCATAACTTGTTCTAATAATAGAATCAAAAGGCAACTTCATTCTCTTTCTAGGGAAGTGTTCCATACCTTTCTTGAGAGGAAATTGATATTTAATATTACCTTCCCTCATATCAATAACAGCACCAACGGTTCGAAGAAAAGGTCTTCCCAACACAATTGGACAAGATGCATTGCATTCGATATCCAAGACAACAAAATCAACGGGGACAAGGTTATTGTTAACCGTAATATGCACATTATCAATCCTCCCCAAAGGTTTCTTTTTAACATTATCGGCAAGATTAACATCCAAATAACAATTCTTCAATGGTGGCAAGTCAAGCATATCATAAATCTTTTTAGGCATAACAGAAATACTTGCACCAAGATCACATAAGGCATTACATTCAAAGTCATTGAATTTCATTTTAATGATGGGCTCCCAACCATCTTCTAACTTTCTAGGAATAGAAGTTTCAAGTTTTAGTTTCTCTTCTCTAGCTTTTATGAGAGCATTTGTAATATGTTTTGTAAAGGCTAAATTTATAGCACTAGCATTAGGACTTTTAGCAAGTTTTTGCAAGAACTTTATAACTTCAGAGATGTGGCAATCATCAAAATCTAAATCATTATGAGCTACAGCAATGGGATCATTATTCCCAAGGTTGGAAAAAATTTCAGCAGTTTTATCACAAGCAGTTTCAGCAGTTTTAGCAATTTCAGGCAGTTTTGTACGCTTTGCACTAGGAGTAGAAACATTGCCAACACCAATTATTTTACCATTGATAGTAGGAGGTGCAGCAACATGTGAAGAATTAGCATTACTAGTGGTGGTAATAGTCCAAACTTTAGCTACATTATTCTCTTTAGCTAGTTTTTCATTTTCTTCTCTATCCCACCTAGCACGCAACTCAGCCATTAATCTTATATTCTCATTAATTCTAACTTGGATGGCATTTGCTGTAGTAGTAATCTTATTATCAAGATCATTATTAGGCATAACTTTCAACTTTAAAAGATTAACATCAGAGGCAAGCCTATCAACTCTAGAAGCGATAGTATCAATTTTATCAAGCTTTTCCTCAACAGATTTGTTAAAAGCAGTTTGTGTACTAATAAATTCTTTAAGCATGGCTTCAAGACCAGAGGGTACATTCCTATTATTGTTGTAAGAATTCCCATAAGAATTACCATAACCATTACCATTAGCAGAAGGATATGGCCTATAGTTATTACCAGAGTTGTTCCTATAAGCATTGTTGTTGAAATTATTATTTTTAATGAAATTCACATCAACATTTTCTTCTTGAGCAACCAATGAAGCTAAAGGAACATTATTTGGATCAACATTAGATCTACCATTCACAAGCATAGACATAATCACATCAATCTTATCACTCAAGGAAGAGGTTTCCTCAACAGAATTTACCTTCTTACCTTGTGGAGCTCTTTCCGTGTGCCATTCAGAGTAATTTATCATCATATCATCAAGAAGTTTTGTAGCCGCCCCCAATGTGATGGACATAAAGGTACCTCCAGCAGCTGAATCCAATAAATTCCGCGAAGAAAAATTTAGTCCTGCATAGAAGGTTTGGATGATCATCCAAGTAGTCAGTCCATGGGTTGGGCAATTCTTTACCAAAGTTTTCATTCTCTCCCATGCTTGAGCAACATGTTCAGTATCAAATTGTTTAAAATTCATTATGCTACTTCTCAAAGAAATAATTTTAGCGGGAGGATAATATCTACCAATAAAAGCATCCTTGCATTTAGTCCATGAATCAATACTATTCTTAGGCAAAGATAGCAACCAATCTTTAGCTCTTCCTCTTAATGAGAAAGGAAACACTTTCAATTTAATAATATCACCATCTACATCTTTATACTTTTGCATTTCACAAAGTTCAACAAAATTATTGAGATGGGCAGCAGCATCATCAGAACTAGCACCAGAAAATTGTTCTCTCATGACTAGATTTAGTAAAGCAGGTTTAATTTCAAAGAATTCTGCTGTAGTAGCAGGTGGAGCAATAGGTGTGCATAGGAAATCATTATTATTTGCATTTGTGAAGTCACACAACTTAGTATTTTCAGGGTTGGCCATTTTAGCAACAGTAAATAAAGCAAACTAGATAAAGTAAATGCGAGTAACTAATTTTTTTGTGTTTTCGATATAGAGAGCAAGACAGTAAATAAAGTAAAACTAGCAACTAATTTTTTTGTATTTTAATTTAGTGCAGCAAACAAAGTAGTAAATAAAATAAAGCAAGACAAAAACAAAGTAAAGAGATTGAGAAGTGGAGACTCCCCTTGCAGCGTGTCTTGATCTCCCCGGCAACGGCGCCAGAAAAAGAGCTTGATGGCGTGTAACTCACACGTTCGTTGGGAACCCCAAGAGGAAGGTATGATGCGCACAGTAGCAAGTTTTCCCTCAGAAAGAAACCAAGGTTTAATCGAACCAGTAGGAGCCAAGAAGCACGTTGAAGGTTGATGGTCGCGAAATGTGATGCGGCGCAACACCAGGGATTCCGGCGCCAACTAGGAACCTGCACAACACAACCAAAGTACTTTGCCCCAACGCAGTGAGGTTGTCAATCTCACCGGCTTGCTGTAACAAAGGATTAAACGTATCGAGTGGAAGATGTTTGCAAAGAAAACAGTAAAACAAGTAGATTGTATGCTATGTAAAGAATAGGACCGGGGTCCACAGTTCACTAGAGGTGTCTCTCCCATAAGATAAAAGCATGTTGGGTGAACAAATTACAGTCGGGCAATTGACAAATAGAGAAAGGCATAACAATGCATATACATGACATGGTAAATATAGTGAGATTTAATCCGGGCATTACGACAAAGAACATAGACCGCCATCCAACTGCATCTATGCCTAAAAAGTCCACCTTCAGGTTATCATCCGAACCCCCTCCAGTATTAAGTTGCAAAGCAACAGACAATTGCATTAAGTATGGTGCGTAATGTAATCAACAACTACATCCTTAGACATAGCATCAATGTTTTATCCCTAGTGGCAACAGCACATCACAACCTTAGAACCTTCTGTCACGTCCCAGGTGTCAATGAAGGCATGAACCCACTATCGAGCATAAATACC
The DNA here is from genome assembly GCA_030979885.1 of Lolium multiflorum. Lineage (NCBI taxonomy): Eukaryota > Viridiplantae > Streptophyta > Magnoliopsida > Poales > Poaceae > Lolium > Lolium multiflorum. Next base: position 230,288,821 of record CM061751.1, on the reverse strand, counting down.
CCTCTTGGAGTTAAGAGCAAAAACTTGGCCAGAGCCTCTACTAATAACGGAGAGCATGCAAGATCATAAACAACACATAAACAATAGATTGATAATCACCATAATCATAGTACTCTCTATCCATCGGATCCCGACAAACACAACATATAGTATTACAGATAGATGATCTTGATCATGTTAGGCAGCTCACAAGATCCAACAATGAAGCACAACAAGGAGAAGACGACCATCTAGCTACTGCTATGGACCCATGGTCCAGGGGTGAACTACTCACTCATCACTCCGGAGGCGATCATGGCGATGAAGAGTCCTCCGGGAGATGAATCCCCTCTCCGGCAGGGTGCCGGAGGCGATCTCCAATCCCCCGAGATGGGATTCGCGGCGGCGGCGTCTCTGTAAGGTTTTCCGTATCGTGGCTCTCGGTACTGGGGGTTTCGCGACGGGAGCTTTAAGTAGGCGGAAGGTCAACGCGGGGGCCACACGAGGGGCCCAGGGGGCAGGGCCGCGCGGCCAAGACCTAGGCCGCGCCGGCCACCCCCTGGCTGCCTCGTGGCCCCACTTCGTTAGGTCTTCGGTCTTCTGGAAGCTTCGTGCAAAAATAGGACCCTGGGCGAAAGTTTCGTCCAATTCCGAGAATATTTCTTTACTAGGATTTCTGAAACCAAAAACAGCAGAAAACAGCAACTGGCTCTTCGGCATCTTGTTAATAGGTTAGTTCCAGAAAATGCATAAATATGACATATAATGTGCATAAAACATGTAGGTATCATCAATAAAGTAGCATGGAACATAAGAAATTATCGATACGTTGGAGACGTATGCATTTATCTATTCTGTTATGTGATCAATGTTGAGAGTGTCCACTAGTGAAAGTGTAATCCCTAGGCCTTGTTCTTAAATACTGCTGAGTTACTACTGCTTGTTTACTGTTTTACTGTGTTACTACTGCTGCAATACTACCACCATCAACTACACGCCAGCAAGCTATTTTCTGGCACCGTTGCTACTGCTCATATATATTCATACCACCTGTATTTCACTATCTCTTCGCCGAACTAGTGCACCTATTTGGTGTGTTGGGGACACAAGAGACTTCTTGCTTTGTGGTTGCAGGGTTGCATGAGAGGGATATCTTTGACCTCTTCCTCCCTGAGTTCGATAAACCTTGGGTGATCCACTTAAGGGAAACTTGCTGCTGTTCTACAAACCTCTGCACTTGGAGGCCCAACACTGTCTACAGGAAAGGAGGGGGAACGTAGACATCAAGCACTTTTCTGGCGCCGTTGCCGGGGAGGAAAGGTAAAAGGTACTCACACTCCGGACCTCGGCTACTAAGCTATTTTCCGGCGCCATTGTAAGTACTCGAAGCTATTTCCTTTAGACTCTGCAATTGCGACATTTGGTTTCTTGTTTACACTAGTTAGGCATAATGGAAAACAACAAAAATATGAGAGATCTTTATGAACTTTATCTTGAATTAGGACATGATGTGTTTGAAGAGAGAATTAAAAAACCCATGGAACTTTATATGCATGATAATGGGAATGTTATTAGTATGAATGCTTTGAACACCATTGTTGCTAATGCTATGGAAAATTCTAAGCTTGGGGAAGCTGGCTTTGATGAGCATGATATTTTTAGTCCCCCAAGCATTGAGGAGAAAATTTACTTTGATGATACTTTGCCTCCTATTTATGATGATTATAATGATAGTAGTCTTTTGTTACCACCTGTTATGGAGGATAAATTTGATTATGATTACAATATACCTCCTATATTTGATAGCTACTTTGTTGAATTTGCTCCCACTACAACTAATAAAATTGATTATGCTTATGTTGGGAGTAGTAATTATTTTATGCATGAGACTCATGATAAGAATGCTTTATGTGATAGTTATATTGTTGAGTTTGCTCATGATGCTACTGAAAGTTATTATGAGAGAGGAAAATATGGTTGTAGAAATTTTCATGTTACTAAAACACCTCTCTATGTGCTGAAATTTTTGAAGCTACACTTGTTTTATCTTTCTATGCTTGTTACTTTGCTCTTCATGAACTTGTTTATTTACAAGATTCCTATGCATAGGAAGCATGTTAGGCTCAAATGTGTTTTGAATTGCCTCTTGAAGCTCTCTTTTGCTTCAAATACTATTTCTTGCGGGTGCATCACCAAAATTGCTGAGCCCATCTTAATGGCTATAAAGAAAGAACTTCTTGGGAGATAACCCATGTGTTATTTTTCTACAGTACTTTGTTTTATATTTGTGTCTTGGAAGTTGTTTACTACTGTAGCAACCTCTCCTTATCATGTTTTTGTGCCAAGTAAAGTTTCTATGTCAAAGTTGATGTTATATTTGGGATCGCTGCGCAGAAACAGCATTGCTGTCTGTCACGAATCTGGGCACAATTCTCTGTAGAAAATTCGAAAAAATCTGCCAATTTACGAGCGTGATCCTCAGATATGTACGCAACTTTCATTAGTTTTGAGTTTTTCCATTTGAGCAAGTCTGGTGCCATTTCTAAATTCGTCTTTACGGACTGTTCTGTTTTTGACAGATTCTGTCTTTTATTTCGCATTGCCTCTTTTGCTATGTTGGATTTATTTCTTTGATCCATTAATGTCCAGTAGCATTATGCAATGTCCAGAAGTGAAAAGAATGATTGTGTCACCTCTGAACATGTGAGTTTTTGATTATGCACTAACCCTCTAATGAGTTTGCTTGAAGTTTGGTGTGTCAGAAGTTTTCAAGGGTCAATAGAAGAGGGTGATATAATGTGATCGAGAAGAGTGAAAGGTCTAAGCTTGGGGATGCCCCGGTGGTTCATCCCTGCATATTTTAAGAAGACTCAAGCATCTAAGCTTGGGGATGCCCAAGGCATCCCCTTCTTCATCGACAACTTATCAGGTTTCTTCTAGTGAAACTATATTTTTATTCCGTCACATCCTATGTATTTTACTTGGAGCGTCTGTGTGTTTTTATTTTTGTTTTTGTTTTGTTATCTTAGTTCTCTGAATAAGTTCATCCTTGTGTGGGAGAGAGACACGCTCCGCTGGTTCGTATGAACACATGTGTTCTTAGCTCATAATATTCATGGCGAAGTTTCCTCTTCGTTAAATTGTTATATGGTTGGAATTGGAAAATGCTACATGTAGTAATTGGTAAAATGTCTTGGATAATGTGATACTTGGCAATTGTTGTGCTCATGTTTAAGCTCTTGCATCATATGCTTTGCACCCATTAATGAAGAAATACATAGAGCTTGCTAAAATTTGGTTTGCATAATTGGTCTCTCTAAGGTCTAGATAATTTCTAGTATTGAGTTTGAACAACAAGGAAGACGGTGTAGAGTCTTATAATGTTTACAATATGTCTTTTATGTGAGTTTTGCTGCACCGGTTCATCCTTGAGTTTGCTTCAAATAACCTTGCTAGCCTAAACCTTGTATCGAGAGGGAATACTTCTCATGCATCCAAATCCTTGAGCCAACCACTATGCCATTTGTGTCCACCATACCTACCTACTACATGGTATTTTTCCGCCATTCCAAAGTAAATTGCTTGAGTGCTACCTTTAAACAATTCAAAATTTATCACCTCTTATTTGTGTCAATGTTTTATAGCTCATGAAGAAGTATGTGGTGTTTATCTTTCAATCTTGTTGGGCAACTTTCACCAATGGACTAGTGGCTTCATCCGCTTATCCAATAACTTTGCAAAAAGAGCTGGCAATGGGATTCCCAGTCCCAAATTAATTAACAAAAATAGACACTCCTCCATGGTATGTGATTGTTGGACGGCACCCGAAGGATTCGGTTAGCCATGGCTTGAGAAAGCAAAGGTTGGGAGGAGTGTCATCATAATAAAACTAAAATAAAAAGGCACTCCTTCATGGTATGAGATTGTTGGCAGGCACCCGAGGATTCGGTTAGCCATGGTTTGTGAAAGAAAGGTTGGAAGGAGTGCCACCCAAAAATAAAATAAAATGGGAGCCGCTCTTTGAAGGTTTGTCTGGCAAGGGGGTTAGAGTGCCCACTACCATTCGTTGACAACAACAAACACCTCTCAAAACTTTACTTTTATGCTCTCTTGATGTTTTCAAAATAAAAGCTCTAGCACAAATATAGCAATCGATGCTTTCCTCTTTGAAGGACCTTTCTTTTACTTTTATGTTGAGTCAGTTTACCTATCTCTCTCCATCCCAAGAAGCAAACACTTGTGTGAACTGTGCATTGATTCCTACATACTTGCATATTGCACTTGTTATATTACTTTATGTTGACAATATCCATGAGATATACATGTTATAAGTTGAAAGCAACCGCTGAAACTTAATCTTCCATTATGTTGCTTCAATGTCTATACTTTAAATTATTGCTTTATGAGTTAACTCTTATGCAAGACTTATTGATGCTTGTCTTGAAGTACTATTCATGAAAAGTCTTTGCTTTATGATTCACTTGTTTACTCATGTCATTACCTTTGTTTTGATCGCTGCATTCATTACATATGTTTACAATATGATCAAGGTTATGATGGCATGTCACTTAAGAAATTATCTTTGTTATCGTTTTACCTGCTCGGGACGAGCAGAACTAAGCTTGGGGATGCTGATACGTCTCCAACGTATCGATAATTTCTTATGTTCCATGCCACTTTATTGATGATACCTACATGTTTTATGCACATTATATGTCGTATTTATGCGTTTTCTGGAACTAACCTATTAACAAGATGCCGAAGTGCCAGTTCCTGTTTTCTGCTGTTTTTGGTTTCAGAAATCCTAGTAACGAAATATTCTCGGAATTGGACGAAATCAACGCCCAGGTTCCTATTTTTCCACGAAGCTTCCAGAACACCCGGGAAGGACCAGAGGGGGGCCACAGGCCCACCAGGAGGGTGGCCGGCGCGGCCTAGGGTTGGCCCGCGCCGCCTTACCCCCGGCCGCCTCTTCGACCCTCTGCGCCGCCTCTTCGCCTATATAAAGCCCCTGCATCGAAAACCCTTACGAGAAAGCCACGATACGAGAAAAGTTCCAGAGCCGCCGTCATCGCGAAGCCAAGATCTGGGGGACAGGAGTCTCTTTGCCGGAGCGGGGAAGTGCCCCCGGAAGGCTTCTCCATCGACACCGCTGCCATCTCCACCGCCATCTTCATCACCGCTGCTGCTCCCATGAGGAGGGAGTAGTTCTCCATCGAGGCTCGGGGCTGTACCGGTAGCTATGTGGTTAATCTCTCTCCTATGTACCTCAATACAATGATCTCATGAGCTGCTTTACATGATTGAGATTCATATGAGTTTTGTATCACTACTATCTATGTGCTACTCTAGTGATGTGTTATTAAAGTAGTTTTATTCCTCCTGCATGTGTGCAAAGGTGACAGTGCGTGCACCGTGTTAGTACTTGGTTTATGCTATGATCATGATCTCTTGTAGATTGCGAAGTTAACTATTGCTATGATAATATTGATGTGATCTATTCCTCCTACATATGCATGAAGGTGACAGTGTGCATGCTATGCTAGTACTTGGTTTAGTCGTTTTGATCTATCTTACACTTAAGGTTACTTAAACATGAGCATTATTGTGGAGCTTGTTAACTCCGGCATTGAGGGTTCGTGTAATCCTACGCAATGTGTTCATCATCCAACAAAAGTGTAGAGTATGCATTTATCTATTCTGTTATGTGATCAATGTTGAGAGTGTCCACTAGTGAAAGTGTAATCCCTAGGCCTTGTTCCTAAATACTGCTGAGTTACTACTGCTTGTTTACTGTTTTACTGCGTTACTACTGCTGCAATACTACCACCATCAACTACACGCCAGCAAGCTATTTTCTGGCACCGTTGCTACTGCTCATATATATTCATACCACCTGTATTTCACTATCTCTTCGCCGAACTAGTGCACCTATTTGGTGTGTTGGGGACACAAGAGACTTCTTGCTTTGTGGTTGCAGGGTTGCATGAGAGGGATATCTTTGACCTCTTCCTCCCTGAGTTCGATAAACCTTGGGTGATCCACTTAAGGGAAACTTGCTGCTGTTCTACAAACCTCTGCACTTGGAGGCCCAACACATACGAAAGGAAAACGTTGAGTGCTACCTTTAAAATTCCATCATTCACCTTTGCAATATATAGCTCATGGGACAAAATAGCCTTAAAAACTATCGTAGTATTGAATATGTACTTATGCACTTTATATTTTATTAAGTTGCTTGTTGTGCGATAACCATGCTTCTGGGGAACGCCATCAACTATTGTTGAATATCATGTGAGTTGCTATGCATGTCCGTCTTGTCTGAAGGATCTATCATTTTAGTGGTTGGAGCATGCAAAATTGTTAGAGAAGAACATTGGGCCGCTAACTAAAGCCATGAATCATGGTGGAAGTTTCAGTTTTGGACATATATCCTCAATCTCATATGAGAATAATAATCATTGCTACATGCTTATGCATTTAAGAGGAGTCCATTATCTGTTGTCCATGTTGTCCCGGTATGGATGTCTAAGTTGAGAATAATCAAAAGCGAGAAATCCGAAATGCGAGCATTCTCCTTAGACCTTTGTACAGGCGGCATGGAGGTACCCCTTTGTGACACTTGGTTGAAACATGGCATGCAAAGATCCGGTAGTCCAAGCTAAGTAGGACGAGGTGCGGGCACTATTAGTATACTATGCATGAGGCTTGCAACTTATAAGATATAATTTACATAACTCATATGCTTTATTACTACCGTTGACAAAATTGTTTCATGTTTTCAAAATAAAAGCTCTAGCACAAATACAGCAATCGATGCTTTCCTCTTTGAAGGACCTTTCTTTTACTTTTATTGTTGAGTCAGTTTACCTATCTCCTTCCACCTTAAGAAGCAAACACTTGTGTGAACTGTGCATTGATTCCTACATACTTGCATATTGCACTTGTTATATTACTTTATGTTGACAATATCCATGAGATATACATGTTATAAGTTGAAAGCAACCGCTGAAACTTAATCTTCCTATGTGTTGCTTCAACACCTTTACTTTGATTTATTGCTTTATGAGTTAACTCTTATGCAAGACTTATTGATGCTTGTCTTGAAGTACTATTCATGAAAAGTCTTTGCTTTATGATTCAGTTGTTTACTCATGTCATTACCTTTGCTTTGATCGCTGCATTCATTACATATGTTTACAAATAGTATGATCAAGATTATGATGGCATGTCACTTCAGAAATTATCTTTGTTATCGTTTTACCTGCTCGGGACGAGCAGAACTAAGCTTGGGGATGCTGATACGTCTCCAACGTATCGATAATTTCTTATGTTCCATGCTACTTTATTGATGATACCTACATGTTTTATGCACATTATATGTCATATTTATGCATTTTCTGGAACTAACCTATTAACAAGATGCCGAAGAGCCAGTTGCTGTTTTTGCTGTTTTTGGTTTCAGAAATCCTAGTAAAGAAATATTCTCGGAATTGGACGAAACTTTCGCCCAGGGTCCTATTTTTGCACGAAGCTTCCAGAAGACCGAAGAGATAACGAAGTGGGGCCACGAGGCGGCCAGAGGGGTGGCCGGCGCGGCCCAAGGCCGCGCCGACCTACCCCCTGGGCCCCTCGTGTGGCCCCCGCGTTGACCCTCCGCCTACTTAAAGCTTCCGTCGCGAAACCCCCAGTACCGAGAGCCACGATACGGAAAACCTTCGAGACGCCGCCGCGCGAATCCCATCTCGGGGGATTCAGGAGATCGCCTCCGGCACCCTGCCGGAGAGGGGATTCATCTCCCGGAGGACTCTACACCGCCATGGTTGCCTCCGGAGTGATGAGTGAGTAGTTCACCCCTGGACCATGGGTCCATAGCAGTAGCTAGATGGTCGTCTTCTCCTTGTTGTGCTTCATTGTTGGATCTTGTGAGCTGCCTAACATGATCAAGATCATCTATCTGTAATACTATATGTTGTGTTTGTCGGGATCCGATGGATAGAGAGTACTATGATTATGGTGATTATCAATCTATTGTTTATGTGTTGTTTATGATCTTGCATGCTCTCCGTTATTAGTAGAGGCTCTGGCCAAGTTTTTGCTCTTAACTCCAAGAGGGGGTATTTATGCTCGATAGTGGGTTCATGCCTTCATTGAATCTGGGATCGTGACAGTAGGTTCTAAGGTTGTGATGTGCTGTTGCCACTAGGGATAAAACATTGATGCTATGTCTAAGGATGTAGTTGTTGATTACATTACGCACCATACTTAATGCAATTGTCTGTTGCTTTGCAACTTAATACTGGAGGGGGTTCGGATGATAACCTGAAGGTGGACTTTTTAGGCATAGATGCAGTTGGATGGCGGTCTATGTACTTTGTCGTAATGCCCGGATTAAATCTCACTATATTTATCATATCATGTATATGCATTGTTATGCCTTTCTCTATTTGTCAATTGCCCGACTGTAATTTGTTCACCCAACATGCTTTATCTTATGGGAGAGACACCTCTAGTGAACTGTGGACCCCGGTCCTATTCTTTACATAGCATACAATCTACTGCAATTGTGTTTACTATTTTCTTTGCAAACATCTTCCACTCGATACGTTTAATCCTTTGTTACAGCAAGCCGGTGAGATTGACAACCTCACTGTTTCGTTGGGGCAAAGTACTTGGGTTGTGTTGTGCAGGTTCCGCGTTGGCGCCGGAATCCCTGGTGTTGCGCCGCATCACATTTCGCGACCATCAACCTTCAACGTGCTTCTTGGCTCCTCCTGGTTCGATTAAACCTTGGTTTCTTTCTGAGGGAAAACTTGCTACTGTGCGCATCATACCTTCCTCTTGGGGTTCCCAACGAACGTGTGAGTTACACGCCATCACGTTCCTCAATGCAATTTCTCAGAAGGTGATCAATCCACTTACTCTACAAAATTTACAGAAGGATGTGGTGCAATGTCTAGTCAGCTTCGAGTTGGTGTTCCCACCATCCTTCTTCAATATTATGACACATCTCCTAGTTCACCTGGTCGAAGAGATTGGCGTTCTCGGTCCTGTATTTCTACACAACATGTTCCCCTGCTCAGCCCAGATTTCTGTCTGAAATTTGGCACATTTGCTCTCCGGTATGTGACTCCTTTGATTATCCAATTAGAATTTTGTTTGGTTGAGTATATATTGAATATTTTGCTGCTGTAGGTAACATGTTTAGTGAGCTTGCATGCTTGTTCTAAGTTGTAAAAATTAGTTTTGATGCATGTTTAGTACTCTAGCAAGTTCCTATAGTAGTTTCCTTCAATTATATACCTTGAAATCAAATTTTATAATGATTGTTGAAAAATTTCAGAAAATGGAAGGGAATAGGCACCAACTAAATCAACAAGAATTGGAGGTGCAAGAAGTCATGAGAGTTCACCGCGAAGAGGGAGTATACCCCTCCTATTACCCATGCACTGATTTTATGCGGAATGCAGGAATCTTGCAAGATGTTCAAAAACTGATTTCCAATGCAGGGTTGGAAAGTTTCGTTGTTGGTGAACCTTACCAATATGCAAAACTAACCATGTCAGTGGTGCAGGATTTTGAATTCAATCGGTCCCAAACTAACCCCATGGTTCGATACAAAATTTATAATAAAACTGTCAACTTGCCCTTTGATGATTTTTGTGCAGCAATTAGAGTGCCACAATGGGGATCATGCGAGAAGGTTAGGGGACTGCCGCGGGAGCTCTTGAGTCTATACACGATGATTTGTCAAGGGAGAAGCTTCTCCGATGATGGTGGTAAAATCAGTAGTATTCAACTCCCAGCTATTCGCTACTTTGCTTATTTCATCACAAAGTGCGTTCTTGCTAGAAGGAATGCAAGTAAGTTGTCTATCCAAGATATGGCTTTCTTAGCTGCTGCTTTGCAACAGGATAAGACTTATAATTTGGGTGCTTTGATAGCTTGTAGAATTGCTACTAACCGTGAGAAAGGAGGAATTTGTGGAGGTCTCATCGCCTCTTGTTTATTAGCTATGCATGGTGTAGAACCTCACCATCTTGATATTCAGCTCTCCATAGAGAAACTTGATGTTGTTTCCATGATTAAACATGACTTTGTTTCGGATACGTCTAATTTGAGCAACCTGTCTTATAAGATAACATTCTATAAGAAAAATTGGAGAACAACTAAGAAAACTGAAAAGCTAGTACGATTGCCTGCACCTGTTTTGTTTAACCTTGATTCCAGGAAAAGGTGGTCGGTCACAGAAAATGAGCTAAATGCATACATAGAAGGAGAAGGCCATCATGCAAGGGACGGCACGGAGGAGGCCGAGGAACACCTCGACTCGTCATCCGATGCAGCGAGCTCCTCACATCAACATTATGGTCATGTGGAACCTCCATGCTATTCTTCTGCGCAGGGGCATTATGATCACGCCATGTACGATCCGCCGGCGTGGAACCCTGACCCTCGCTGGGGTTGAACTCCACTTAGGCCAAAAGCCTAAGCTTGGGGGGAGGTATGCCGGCATCACTCATTCATTGCATATTATAGTTGCTGGATACTTGTATATACTTGTTTAGCTTCTTAAAGTGGTTTCTAATGAGAGGGAGATGATATTTGGGGAAGTGCTGTCTAAAAACAGATTCTGGGGTGTTACTAAAAAAATTCGTGCGCACAGCCAGAACGTTATTTTGAGTTGAAATTTTTGTGCATGTTCTCCAGGTTGTTATCTAACTTTCATTAGTTGAACACTTTTCGAGCTGAGCAATGGAAGATTTTTGTAAAAATCGATTTCTGTACTGCTGTCAGGTTTTGGCAGATTTCTGCCATCCTGCTTTTCTGTGTTTCTTTTAGTTTTCATTCTCTTGTTTTTGCTTTGTTTCTTTCCTAAAACACAAAAATACCAAAAATATTTCTGTTGTTTCTCTTCACCATTTGTTTATTTGGTTCTTTGCTCCTATTTTACCTTATTTGCTATCGTTGGTTTGCTATGAGAAAATCCAAAAAGATTTTGCTTTGTTTGCTTGTTTCCTTTTGTTCTTGTTTCTAACCCGAAAACACCAAAAATATTTGTTGTTCTTCTTTGGTTTTGTAAAGTTCATTAGGGAGTTCAGAGGTCTCCGGTGGTTGGAGCTTGGTTTCATTCCATATTATTATTCAAGCTGCACAAGTGAAAGGCAATAATGACGATCTACGGCAATTGACTGTGGTGAGAGGCTGGTATGAACTCTATTTGTTTTCATTTTTGTACATATACTCATCCATGTGAGCATGCTTAGTTGGTTCATGTGAGGTATATGTCATTTAATGAAAGTCTAGTAGTTCATGATCTCTCATGATTAGTTCCAATTTATTAATAATGAGTAGCATGTCATGAATATTTGCTTGCATTGTTTTATTCATAGATAGGTATGACATTGTGGTATCCTCCTCTGAATAATTCACTTGAATCGACTTGGCACATGCTCACGCATGCATATGACTGAACAAAAGTCAATTAAGCCTCGATGATTTATTTTGCTTCAGAGTTCTTGTATCACTTTTATGCCTCCGTTAATTTTATTTTGTCGCAAGCATGATTATGACAGTTATTGCTCTCTTGATTGTCGCTTCCCAGTCTATTGCTAGCCTTCACTTGTACTGAGCGGGAACGCTGCTCGTGCTTCCAAATACCTTAAAACCAAGTTGTTCCAAAGTGTCCACCATAAATACCTATGCATGGCATTTCAAACCATTCCAAGTAAATTCTCATGTGCTACCTTTAAACCTTCAAACTACTTCTCAATTTGTGTTAATGTTTTATAGCTCATGAGAAAGTATGTGCTGTTTTATCTTTCAACCTTGTGGACTAGTGGCACATCCGCTTATCCAATAATTTTGCAAAAAGAGCTGGCAACGGGGTTCCCAGCCCCAATTAATTAACCTTCATTAATAATTCTCTTCACGTGTTTTGCTCTGATTCATCAGTAAGCAACTTAACCTGCAAATAGACACTTCCCCATGGTATGTGAATGTTGGAAGGCACCCGAGGATTCGGTTAGCCATGGCTTGTGTAAGCAAAGGTTGGGGGAGTGTCATCCATAATGAAACTAAAATACATGTGTAAACAAAAGAGAAGAGGGATGATCTACCTTGCTAGTAGAGATAACGTCCTTCATGGGAGCCGCTCTTGAGAGTCTGGTTGGCGAGGTGGTTAGAGTACCCACTATCATTCGTTGACAACAACAAACACATCTCAAAATAATTTTACTTCTGTCTTTGAAAAATGAAAAGCTCTAGCACATGTTAATCCCTGCTTCCCTCTGCGAAGGGTCAATCTTTTACTTTTATGTTGAGTCACCATCCTTTCTTTGAGCACTTTCTTGAGAGCATAACTGTCATTCTTAGTATAATATGCTTGTCCCAAAATATGATCAGCTGTGGTATAACTTTGATGCTTTTATCTTTGATAATCTTTACTTCTAGTCTTTCTATGAACTTCAGAGGTGCCTGGGCATTTATGTTTTGCTGTACAAATACAGGCAAGCGAGATACCACTTTATCATATCTTTCTATGAACATTGCAATCCTGCTTATGGAAGTGTTTCATGATGCTTGTTATTAGTTTGTTGGTATCTCTTTCATGATTGACATAGCTATTAGATGACTTTATTTGCATGTATCTTATTATGAATTGCTTAAGCACTTGCCATATCATGAGAATATTTACATCATATGAACAAATGTGTTCGTGAAAGTTCTTTTATCGCACTCAGTTGTTAACTGAATTGCTTGAGGACAAGCAATAAGCTAAGCTTGGGGGGAGTTGATACGTCCAAAATGTATCTACTTTCCCGAACACTTTTGCTATTGTTTTGCCTCTAATTTGTGTATTTTGGATACAACTAACACGGACTAACGCTGTTTTCAGCAGAATTGCTCTGGTGTCTCGTTTTTGTGCAGAAATTCAACTTTCAGGAAAATCCTCGGAATTTATGTCAACGGGCTATTTTTCCAGAAGAATCACGGAGCCAGAAGGGCATGCAGGGGGAGGCCCGGGCCCCACACACTAGGCCGGCGCGACTGTGAGGGGCGCGCCGCCCTAGCGTGTGGCGCCTCGGCAAGCCTCGACGCCCCCTCGGACTACTTAAGGGTTTCGATCTAAAAACGCGAGACGAGAAGTCGAAGTCGCAGAAACTATCCAGTACGCCGCCGCCGCGAAACTCCGTCTCGGGACCAGAAACTCCGTTTGGCACTCCGCCGGGACGGGGAATTGGAGGGATCATCGCCGCCATCACCACCGACGCCTCTCCATCGACCAGCCATGTTTCCCCCATCCATGTGTGAGTAATTCCCCCGCTGTAGGCTGAAGGGGATGGTAGGGATTGGATGAGATTGATCATGTAATAGTCATAAGATTGTTAGGGCATGGTGCCTAGTATCCGTAGATGGTACTTTTATGATATTGTTGCAACTTGTTATGCTTAATGCTTGTCACTAGGGCCCGAGTGTCATGATCTCAGATCTGAACATGTTATTGTTTCATCATGATATGCATTGTTTTATGATCTTACCTGCAAGTTGTATACACATTATTGTCCGGAACCCGAGGCCCCAAAGTGACAGAAATTGGGACAACCGGAGGGGAAGGCGGTGATGTGAGGATCACATGTGTTCACGGAGTGTTAATGCTTTGCTCCGGTACTCAATTAAAAGGAGTACCTTAATTTCCAGTAGTTTCCCTAGAGGCTCGGCTGCTGCGCGTAGATGTACACGTCCGTTGGGAACCCCAAGAGGAAGGTATGATGCGCACAGTGGCAAGTTTTCCCTCAGTATGAAACCAAGGTTTAATCGAACCAGTAGGAGCCAAGAAGCACGTTGAAGGTTGATGGTCGCGAAATGTGATGCGGCGCAACACCAGGGATTCCGGCGCCAACTAGGAACCTGCACAACACAACCAAAGTACTTTGCCCCAACGAAACAGTGAGGTTGTCAATCTCACCGGCTTGCTGTAACAAAGGATTAAACGTATCGAGTGGAAGATGTTTGCAAAGAAAACAGTAAAACAAGTAGATTGTATGCTATGGAAAGAATAGGACCGGGGTCCACAGTTCACTAGAGGTGTCTCTCCCATAAGATAAAAGCATGTTGGGTGAACAAATTACAGTCGGGCAATTGACAAATAGAGAAAGGCATAATAATGCATATACATGACATGATAAATATAGTGAGATTTAATCCGGGCATTACGACAAAGTACATAGACCGCCATCCAACTGCATCTATGCCTAAAAAGTCCACCTTCAGGTTATCGTCCGAACCCCCTCCAGTATTAAGTTGCAAAGCAACAGACAATTGCATTAAGTATTGTGCGTAATGTAATCAATAACTACATCCTTAGACATAGCATCAATGTTTTATCCCTGGCAACAACACATCACAACCTTAGAACTTTCTGTCACTGTCCCAGGTATCAATGAAGGCATGAACCCACTATCGAGCATAATTACTCCCTCTTGGAGTTAAGAGTAAAAACTTGGCCAGAGCCTCTACTAATAACGGAGAGCATGCAAGATCATAAACAACACATGAACAATAGATTGATAATCACCATAATCATAGTACTCTCTATCCATCGGATCCCGACAAACACAACATATAGAATTACATATAGATGATCTTGATCATGTTAGGCAGCTCACAAGATCCAACAATGAAGCACAACAAGGAGAAGACGACCATCTAGCTACTGCTATGGACCCATGGTCCAGGGGTGAACTACTCACTCATCACTCCGGAGGCGATCATGGCGATGAAGAGTCCTCCGGGAGATGGATCCCCTCTCCGGCAGGGTGCCGGAGGCGATCTCCTGAATCCCCCGAGATGGGATTCGCGGCGGCGGCGTCTCTGTAAGGTTTTCCGTATCGTGGCTCTCGGCTGGGGGTTTCGCGACGGGAGCTTTAAGTAGGCGGAAGGTCAACGCGAGGGGCCACACGAGGCCAGGGGGCAGGGCGGCGCGGCCGGGGCTGGGCGCCGGCCTAGCCTCTGGCCACCTCGTGGCCCCACTTCGTTAGGTCTTCGGTCTTCTGGAAGCTTCGTGCAAAAATAGGACCCTGGGCGAAAGTTTCGTCCAATTCCGAGAATATTTCTTTACTAGGATTTCTGAAACCAAAAACAGCGAAAACAGCAACTGGCTCTTCGGCATCTTGTTAATAGGTTAGTTCCAGAAAATGCATAAATATGACATATAATGTGCATAAAACATGTAGGTATCATCAATAAAGTAGCATGGAACATAAGAAATTATCGATACGTTGGAGACGTATCAGCATCCCCAAGCTTAGTTCTGCTCGTCCCGAGCAGGTAAAACGATAACAAAGATAATTTCTGAAGTGACATGCCATCATAATCTTGATCATACTATTTGTAAACATATGTAATGAATGCAGCGATCAAAGTAAAGGTAATGACATGAGTAAACAACTGAATCATATAGCAAAGACTTTTCATGAATAGTACTTCAAGACAAGCATCAATAAGTCTTGCATAAGAGTTAACTCATAAAGCAATAAATCAAAGTAAAGGTGTTGAAGCAACACATAAGAAGATTAAGTTTCAGCGGTTGCTTTCAACTTGTAACATGTATATCTCATGGATATTGTCAACATAAAGTAATATAACAAGTGCAATATGCAAGTATGTAGGAATCAATGCACAGTTCACACAAGTGTTTGCTTCTTAAGGTGGAAGGAGATAGGTAAACTGACTCAACAATAAAAGTAAAAGAATGGTCCTTCGCAGAGGAAAGCATCGATTGCTGTATTTGTGCTAGAGCTTTTATTTTGAAAACATGAAACAATTTTGTCAACGGTAGTAATAAAGCATATGAGTTATGAAAATTATATCTTACAAGTTGCAAGCCTCACGCATAGTGTACTAATAGTGCCCGCACCTCGTCCTACTTAACTTGGACTACCGGGTCTTCGCATGCCATGTTTCAACCAAGTGTCACAAAGGGGTACCTCCATGCCGCCTGTACAAAGGTCCAAGGAGAATGCTCGCATTTCGGATTTCTCGCTTTTGATTATTCTCAACTTAGACATCCATACCGGGACAACATGGACAACAGATAATGGACTCCTCTTTAATGCATAAGCATGTAGCAAAGTTATTATTCTCATATGAGATTGAGGATATATGTCCAAAACTGAAACTTCCACCATGATTCATGGCTTTAGTTAGCGGCCCAATGTTCTTCTCTAACAATTTTGCATGCTCCAACCACTAAAATGATAGACCTTCAGACAAGACGGACATGCATAGCAACTCACATGATATTCAACAATAGTTGATGGCGTTCCCCAGAAACATGGTTATCGCACAACAAGCAACTTAATAAAATATAAAGTGCATAAGTACATATTCAATACTACGATAGTTTTTAAGGCTATTTTGTCCCATGAGCTATATATTGCAAAGGTGAATGATGGAATTTTAAAGGTAGCACTCAAGCAATTTACTTTGGAATGGCGGGTAAATACCATGTAGTAGGTAGGTATGGTGGACACAAATGGCATAGTGGTTGGCTCAAGGATTTTGGATGCATGAGAAGTATTCCCTCTCGATACAAGGTTTAGGCTAGCAAGGTTATTTGAAGCAAACTCAAGGATGAACAAGTGCAGCAAGACTCACATAAAAGACATATTGTAAACATTATAAGACTCTACACTGTCTTCCTTGTTGTTCAAAACTCAATACTAGATATTATCTAGACCTTAGAGAAACCAAATATGCAAATCAAATTTTAGCAAGCTCTATGTATTTCTTCATTAATGGGTGCAAAGCATATGATGCAAGAGCTTAAACATAAGCACAACAATTGCCAAGTATCACATTATCCAAGACATTTTTAGAATTACTACATGTAGCATTTTCCAATTCCAACCATATAACAAATTAACGAAGAAGAAACTTCGCCTTGAACATTATGAGTAAAGCCTAAGGACACATGTGTCCATATGCAACAGCGGAGCGTGTCTCTCTCCCACAAAGTGAATGCTAGGATCCATCTTATTCAAACAAAAACAAAAACGAAAACAAACCGACGCTCCAAGTAAAGAACACCAGATGTGACTGAATAAAAATATAGTTTCAGGGGAGGAACCTGATGATGTTGTCGATGAAGAAGGGGATGCCTTGGGCATCCCCAAGCTTAGACGCTTGAGTCTTCTTAAAATATGCAGGGATGAACCACGGGGGCATCCCCAAGCTTAGAGCTTTCACTCCTCTTGATCTTAGTATATCATTCTCCTCTCTTGACCCTTGAAAACTTCCTTCACACCAAACTTCAAGCAAACTCATTAGAGGGTTAGTGCATCATTAATAATTCACACATTCAGAGGTGACACAATCATTCTTTTCACTTCTGGACATTGCATAATGCTACTGGACATTAATGGATCAAAGAAATAAATCCAACATAGCAAAAGAGGCAATGCGAAATAAAAGGCAGAATCTGTCAAAAACAGAACAGTCCGTAAAGACGAATTTGTAAATGGCACCAGACTTGCTCAAATGGAAAAACTCAAAACTAATGAAAGTTGCGTACATATCTGAGGATCACGCTCGTAAATTGGCAGATTTTTTCGAATTTTCTACAGAGAATTATGCCCAGATTCGTGACAGACAGCAATGCTGTTTCTGCGCAGCGATCCCAAATATAACATCAACTTTGACATAGAAACTTTACTTGGCACAAAAACTTGATAAGGAGAGGTTGCTACAGTAGTAAACAACTTCCAAGACTCAATAAAACAAAAAATTGCTGTAGGTAAAAACATGGGTTGTCTCCCATAAGCGCTTTTCTTTAACGCCTTTCAGCTAGGCGCAGAAAGTGTAAATCAAGTAACATCGAGAGTAGAAGCATCAACATCATAGCTTGTTCTAATAATAGAATCAAAAGGCAACTTCATTCTCTTTCTAGGGAAGTGTTCCATACCTTTCTTGAGAGGAAATTGATATTTAATATTACCTTCCCTCATATCAATAACAGCACCTTCGAAGAAAAGGTCTTCCCAACACAATTGGACAAGATGCATTGCATTCGATATCCAAGACAACAAAATCAACGGGGACAAGGTTATTGTTAACCGTAATATGCACATTATCAATCCTCCCCAAAGGTTTCTTTTTAACATTATCGGCGAGATTAACATCCAAATAACAATTCTTTAATGGTGGCAAGTCAAGCATATCATAAATCTTTTTAGGCATAACAGAAATACTTGCACCAAGATCACATAAGGCATTACATTCAAAGTCATTGAATTTCATTTTAATGATGGGCTCCCAACCATCTTCTAACTTTCTAGGAATAGAAGTTTCAAGTTTTAGTTTCTCTTCTCTAGCTTTTATGAGAGCATTTGTAATATGTTTTGTAAAGGCTAAATTTATAGCACTAGCATTAGGACTTTTAGCAAGTTTTTGTAAGAACTTTATAACTTCAGAGATGTGGCAATCATCAAAATCTAAATCATTATGAGCCACAGCAATGGGATCATTATTCCCAAGGTTGGAAAAAATTTCAGCAGTTTTATCACAAGCAGTTTCAGCAGTTTTAGCAATTTCAGGCAGTTTTGTACGCTTTGCACTAGGAGTAGAAACATTGCCAACACCAATTATTTTACCATTGATAGTAGGAGGTGCAGCAACATGTGAAGAATTAGCATTACTAGTGGTGGTAATAGTCCAAACTTTAGCTACATTATTCTCTTTAGCTAGTTTTTCATTTTCTTCTCTATCCCACCTAGCACGCAACTCAGCCATTAATCTTATATTCTCATTAATTCTAACTTGGATGGCATTTGCTGTAGTAGTAATCTTATTATCAAGATCATTATTAGGCATAACTTTCAACTTTAAAAGATTAACATCAGAGGCAAGCCTATCAACTCTAGAAGCGATAGTATCAATTTTATCAAGCTTTTCCTCAACAGATTTGTTAAAAGCAGTTTGTGTACTAATAAATTCTTTAAGCATGGCTTCAAGACCAGAGGGTACACTTCTATTATTGTTGTAAGAATTCCCATAAGAATTACCATAACCATTACCATTAGCAGAAGGATATGGCCTATAGTTATTACTAGAGTTGTTCCTATAAGCATTGTTGTTGAAATTATTATTTTTAATGAAATTCACATCAACATTTTCTTCTTGAGCAACCAATGAAGCTAAAGGAACATTATTTGGATCAACATTAGATCTACCATTCACAAGCATAGACATAATCGCATCAATCTTATCACTCAAGGAAGAGGTTTCTTCAACAGAATTTACCTTCTTACCTTGTGGAGCTCTTTCCGTGTGCCATTCAGAGTAATTCACCATCATATCATCAAGAAGTTTTGTAGCCGCCCCCAATGTGATGGACATAAAAGTACCTCCAGCAGCTGAATCCAATAAATTCCGCGAAGAAAAATTTAGTCCTGCATAGAAGGTTTGGATGATCATCCAAGTAGTCAGTCCATGGGTTGGGCAATTCTTTACCAAAGTTTTCATTCTCTCCCAAGCTTGAGCAACATGTTCAGTATCTAATTGTTTAAAATTCATTATGCTACTTCTCAAAGATATAATTTTAGCGGGAGGATAATATCTACCAATAAAAGCATCCTTGCATTTAGTCCATGAATCAATACTATTCTTAGGCAAAGATAGCAACCAATCTTTAGCTCTTCCTCTTAATGAGAAAGGAAACACTTTCAATTTAATAATATCACCATCTACATCTTTATACTTTTGCATTTCACAAAGTTCAACAAAATTATTGAGATGGGCAGCAGCATCATCAGAACTAGCACCAGAAAATTGTTCTCTCATAACCAAATTCAGTAAAGCAGGTTTAATTTCAAAGAATTCTGCTGTAGTAGCAGGTGGAGCAATAGGTGTGCATAGGAAATCATTATTATTTGCATTTGTGAAGTCACACAACTTAGTATTTTCAGGGTTGGCCATTTTAGCAACAGTAAATAAAACAAACTAGATAAAGTAAATGCGAGTAACTAATTTTTTTGTGTTTTTGATATAGAGAGCAAGATAGCAAATAAAGTAAAACTAGCAACTAATTTTTTTGTGTTTTGATTTAGTGCAGCAAACAAAGTAGTAAATAAAATAAAGCAAGACAAAAACAAAGTAAAGAGATTGAGAAGTGGAGACTCCCCTTGCAGCGTGTCTTGATCTCCCGGCAACGGCGCCAGAAAAAGTGCTTGATGCGCGTAGATGTACACGTCCGTTGGGAACCCCAAGAGGAAGGTATGATGCGCACAGTGGCAAGTTTTCCCTCAGTATGAAACCAAGGTTTAATCGAACCAGGAGCCAAGAAGCACGTTGAAGGTTGATGGTCGCGAAATGTGATGCGGCGCAACACCAGGGATTCCGGCGCCAACTAGGAACCTGCACAACACAACCAAAGTACTTTGCCCCAACGAAACAGTGAGGTTGTCAATCTCACCGGCTTGCTGTAACAAAGGATTAAACGTATCGAGTGGAAGATGTTTGCAAAGAAAACAGTAAAACAAGTAGATTGTATGCTATGGAAAGAATAGGACCGGGGTCCACAGTTCACTAGAGGTGTCTCTCCCATAAGATAAAAGCATGTTGGGTGAACAAATTACAGTCGGGCAATTGACAAATAGAGAAAGGCATAATAATGCATATACATGACATGATAAATATTGTGAGATTTAATCCGGGCATTACGACAAAGTACATAGACCGCCATCCAACTGCATCTATGCCTAAAAAGTCCACCTTCAGGTTATCATCCGAACCCCCTCCAGTATTAAGTTGCAAAGCAACAGACAATTGCATTAAGTATTGTGCGTAATGTAATCAATAACTACATCCTTAGACATAGCATCAATGTTTTATCCCTAGTGGCAACACACATCACAACCTTAGAACTTTCTGTCACTGTCCCAGGTATCAATGAAGGCATGAACCCACTATCGAGCATAATTACTCCCTCTTGGAGTTAAGAGTAAAAACTTGGCCAGAGCCTCTACTAATAACGGAGAGCATGCAAGATCATAAACAACACATGAACAATAGATTGATAATCACCATAATCATAGTACTCTCTATCCATCGGATCCCGACAAACACAACATATAGAATTACATATAGATGATCTTGATCATGTTAGGCAGCTCACAAGATCCAACAATGAAGCACAACAAGGAGAAGACGACCATCTAGCTACTGCTATGGACCCATGGTCAGGGGTGAACTCTCACTCATCACTCCGGAGCGATCATGGCGATGAAGAGTCCTCCGGGAGATGGATCCCCTCTCCGGCGGGTGCGGACGATCTCGAGAATCCCCGAGATGGGATTCGCGGCGGCGCGTCTCTGTAAGGTTTTCCGTATCGTGGCTCTCGGGGGGTTTCGCGACGGGAGCTTTAAGTAGGCGGAAGGTCAACGCGAGGGGCCACACGAGGGGCCCAGGAGCGGGCGGCGCGGCCGGGGCTGGGCCGCGCCGGCCTAGCCTGGCCACCTCGTGGCCCAGCCCGTTGAGTCTTCGGTCTTGCAAGCTTCGTGCAAAAATAGGACCCTGGGCGAATTTCGTCCAATTCCGAGAATATTTCTTTACTAGGATTTATGAAACCAGCAAAACAGCAACTGGCTCTTCGGCATCTTGTTAATAGGTTAGTTAAAATGCATAAATATGACATATAATGTGCATAAAACATGTAGGTATCATCAATAAAGTAGCATGGAACATAAGAAATTATCGATACGTTGGAGACGTATCAGCATCCTGCCACCGGCTGGTAGGACAAAAGATGTTGTGCAAGTTTCTCATTGCGAGCACGTACGACTATATACGGAACACATGCCTATGGATTGATTAGTACTTGGATACCGTTTTATTATTATTTGCAAATGCCCTACCATGATTGTTATATGAATTCTCTCATCCATGCAACGCCCGTTCATCCATCCCTGTGCCTACAGTATTTTAATCCTGATGTTTACTATAACTAGAGCGGTGGCCCTCGCAATTGCAAGGGCATCATTTTAGTGGCTTCGAAGTGTTGAAAATTGTAGAAAAAAATATAATAGTGATTGTATATTGCTTATGATACTTGTGATATATATTATTATTATGATACAAAGAGGATCCATCATATTGGCAACCGAGTGCTTTGATATTTCATAGAAATTTCTAGTATAACTCTTGTTTTCTGTCTTCTGTTGATGTATAATAAATCATGTCAATAACTTACATTAATGTGGTAATATGTAGTTCTTTTCAAAGTGTGGTCAATATGTCCACATCTAAACATATGGATTATATGCTTGAATCAAATAAAATAGACAATCAAGTATTTGTAGTTTCAAAATTATATTTAAAGAGTACGATATTTGAGCCTTCAATGGAATGGTTTGGTAAACCGAGATTCAGAATATTTTTTTTCTTGGGTTCTCTACTCAAATATAAATTTTAGGTGTATTTTGCTTATGTATGTACACTTGACCATCGACATGCAAAGAGCTATACACTTACGTACATATTGGTCATTTGTACGTTATTGTAATAAGTTTAACGCCAAATCTAATTATTGACTGGGCTCGTTTTAGTCTCACGGGGTGCTCACTCGTCGCGCCCGTCGGATCAAGATCACGCGGTGGGGTGGCTTCAGTGTGGACCACGCGCACATGCCGACGAATTAAGGCGACTCCTCTCTTCCACTCCGTCCCCAATCCTCATCCCCACCCCACCCGACATCTCAAAGAAAAAATCCCCATCCGCATCCTCACCTCCATGACCTCGAACCCGAGCATCAAGTGGATCCTGAGGTCGGCGGAGGAGGAATGAGAGGCGTTGGTGGTGCGGACCGTACGGCACCGGCGCTCCCAAGGAGAAGGTCGGCGGCCATGGCCTTGTTGCAGTTGTGGGGGAGGGAGGAGCGAGCATCGCCGATGCTCCATAGGTGAAGGGGCGGCGGCCATGGAGGATTTGGGGGTGCGCGGTATTGGAGTGGCACACCCGTGCTCAGGACGCGAGGGGCGGCGGCCATGGCGGCGGTGGGGGTAGCGCGGATGCGGTGGTGGCGGATGACGGCACTTATCCCGAACTGCTGCCCCGTCGCTACGCTCTTTGTTTGCTTCGTCCTCGCCGATCTCTCTGTCGCCGCCGCTGTCATCTCCGACCTCCTTTCACGCTTGTCGTTGACATCCCCATCTTAATGCTTCACGCAGCATTCCAGGTCTGTACGAACTCTAGCCCGACTCCGGGATCTTCAACAACGGGAAATGGCCAAGCGATGGCAGATGCTGGTCCTGCTGGGAAGGCTCCCAGCGGCAAGGACGAGGATGACTCTGTGATCTAAAGGTGGGATGTGTTATTTGCTTTTTTTTACATCCTCTCATGTCTTGAACGAACAATTTCCCTGCCCCATTCACTATAAACTGTAGCTTTGTCACACGTGATGTATTTTTTAGGCTATTAATACATCCTGCATATAGGATACTAGTATAATGCTTTACTAATGGGATGTATTTTTTCGGCACTTTAATACATCTTTGCACATAGGTTCTAGTACAATGCTTTTTACTAATAGGATGTATTATCTAGGCAATTAATACATCCTGCATATAGGATACTAGTATAATGCTTCACTAACTGGATGTATTTTTGGTAATTATATACGCAGTGTTTTATTCCTTTCTTGTAATTTTTTAGGATGTAAATTGGTGTCAGTAAATACATTCTGGTGTGATTTTCTAGTAGCAAGAACATGTATAGGATGTTTTTTATACATGTAGGTTTTGAATCGTTTTTATGAATTGGCGCAAAGATGGACCAGTGTTGGTCCCTGCATTCCTTGTATCTTGATGTCCCTGTTTTGCTAGATCCTCTACATTGTTCTGACCATCAACCTGGTCCTGACCATCAACTTCAGGTGTATTTAGATCAGGAAACCAGAAATCCATATCTGCAAACATATAGAAGTAGTTACATTTCCATATAATTTAGCTAGCACAACATTTTGCAGAAAGTTTGTTGCAAGCAAACTTTCTACCGTGCTTGTATTTCCTACTTGCTTTTTTCACCCGGTCTGCAATGACTTCAAGCAAAATATTAGCAGAAAGTATATATTGAAGACAATATGTACTTGTGTACAACCCTGCAATATTTTTACATCCTACCATTTTTTCGTTTTATTTGTTTCAACCAGTAAATAAACAGCTACTGAATTTATTGCATGGTTATTTCTTCTTGCAGATGATGAAGACTGATTTGAGAGAAATCATGGCTACCGATTCTAGCTTCCTAGAAGAGAAATTTTACATGCTCTCCTTGCTTTCAGGTTCCCTGGCAATGCAGTTTGGCATTAGATTTTTTGTTCATCTAGTTTATGGTGCGGTCTCACAAACTACTAAAACCTGGTGCTCTTTGGTGTTGGATTGTACTCCAAGAACATACATCCTACGCTGCAGACCACTTTCTACCACTATGTCCTTTTTCTCTCATAATTGTTGGAGATCAGTTTTATACATCCATGACAGAATCTGTGGGGTAGCTGATACTGATGCATCAGCAGGCCCGAATCTAGCTTCCTGGATATTCATGTAAATATACAGATCTGGAGGTGCATGAAATTAGCTGTAACTTTTCACACCTGTTTGCAGTAGATTTAGATCCTGGCACGCCTTCCTATTTTGTTTTCTGTTTTATTTTTGGCTGCCTGTAACTTTTCTACCAAAGAAGCTCAAGCCATGGAGCTTCCAGCCATCGGCGGATGGAGGAAGAAGATGTAGCAGGTAGAGATTCTCTGTTTTTGGTTGGGATCGCTTTTTATTTTGTTATTACACATCTGGACCAGCCGGCCGCTTGATCTGGTGTTCCCGTGCGTGGTCTCACGTGTGGACGCGTCTCCCAGCATGCTTTCTTTTTTTCTGTCGCCTGTCGCTATCTACTTCTGGCCCCACTTGCTATTTTAGGAAAGATACTAGTTCGGACAGGGGGGCACCGCGTAACACAACCTGGTAACCGCGTAGCAACGCCCTAAGTTTAAATCATTTCTTGATGAAATTCTTGCTTTCAACTACTAGCTATTTTTTCGTGCATGTCTCAGCTATTCCTATGGAGCTAGCTAACGTAACGTATCATTTTGTTTTCTGATTGGGCTCCGCTAGGTAGCTAGCATATTTTAAGGAGTCCGCTGTACGTACGGGTGTGCTCTGGAAAAAAAAGTTTAGCATGCTTAATTATTAGGAGAGTTCACGTTATTTAAAATATGAATATGTCTACTCTATATATAAGACGTGCCTATTAATAACCTTTGGTTAATTTCTAACCACTTATTTTATAGTGGGTCGATCAATGATAGTGATGCAAGCGGTTTCGACATGGTGAGGAGTCCCTGCTAATGACATGCACAGAAACCCGTAAGGAGAGCGGTTTCGGCATGGTCAGATTGCGGTGGATGTTCAAGGACGATAAGCGTTGCCCGAAAAATTTACCCTAGTGGCATGTTAAAAGCTAGTTTTTGTTATGGAATACATACAAAGCTAGGTAGCTGATATTACACGCTAACCAATTTAGATTTTTTTTAGCAAGACCGATTTAGCTTATACAGCTCGTCTGGTGTTATATGGGTGGATCTATCACGTTCACACTGTGTCACGAAATGATATGATTTTATTTTCCAATTAAATTTTATCTATAAATTTTATATCTTTATTTTAAATAATATAGATGATGTGGATTAACATAGTTGCACAATTAGACATCGGGTATATTGCTTTTAGTTCGTTATAACCCGTTTAGAAGAAAAAAACTGATGAAAATTTGTTCAAATTCAGATGGATCTAGACACTATTTACTATATAGATACATTCAAACTTAGACTAACCTGTGACTTTTTTCGGAGACGAAGGTCTATTATAAAATCAAAATATATGTTTCTATGAATTCATGCTTTTAACTTCTAGCTAGCTAAGCTAGTATACGTGGTGTATGTTTATATCATTTTCTAGCTAGCTTAGATGGGTAGTTTCCTTTTCTATCCAATGGACTCGATCAGTTTTTCTTTCACACGTTCTTTTATGGCAGTCACTTTTTAAACGGATGCCTAACATAGAAAGATAAATTGAGTCCACTCGTATGTACGGGATGTGCTCTCAGCAGAAAATTGTTTGGCATGTTTTAATAAAGGACTTAGTCTAAACTGAGTCCGCTATAAGTACGTGATGTGCTCTATATATATTAGACGTGTCAATTGGATCCAAACTATTACGTAATTACTAATCTCTGATTAAGTCACAGCCTTTTATTTTATATCTAACTGTTATAATAATTAAGATGATGTGGGTTAACGTGGTGGCTCTATTAAACATCCGCATTTTGCTTTTAGTATATAACTAGAGCGGTGGCCCTCGCAATTGCGAGGGCATCATTTTAGTGGCTTCGAAGTGTTGAAAATTGTAGAAAAAAATATAATAGTGATTGTATATTGCTTATGATACTTGTGATATATATTATTATTATGATAAAAAGAGGATCCATCATATTGGCAACCGAGTGCTTTGATATTTCATAGAAACTAGTAAGCCTTGGCACGGCGACACGCCGTGCCCGTGATGATATCTTTTTTTTGGGTAATTGTTCTGAATTTGATGTCCTCAATTTTTCAGTATGAATACAGCAAGTTCTATTGACTGCGCTAATATGAATAATCTGAATTTGAATAAGAAAAGAAAGAAAACTGAATACATACAGACAATGATGGCCTAATATTACGCCAACTGGCTACAACAATCAAGAGTAACAGAAAGATGAGAGAAAAAGGCAGTCCTCAGTTCATTTATTAGAGCCACACATGACTTACGAAGTACAGAGGAGAAATTATGAACTGAACCATAACATAAAACAAACCACTAATATAAGGCATACATAACGTGGCAGTAGGTAGTAGCACAGTCTAAACTGAACAGGTTGTGTCAAAAGTTACAGCAACTGTTGTAGGTAGGTTAAGCTCTGAATATCTGGCAATATCGTAATCTAAACTGAACAGGTTGTGTCTAAAGTTAAAGCAAATCTGTTGTAGATAGCTTAAGCACTGAAAATCTGTGGCTGACATTTGCAGATACCTGAAGTTAATTCCATGAGTCCTACACCTGCATTGGAGTTCAAATAATTAGTTCATACTATTATATGTTAAGCAGTAGGAATGCCCTAAGTAATTCATAGAAACTCACCACAGCAAGATATACAAATTAGATCCCATAGCAAGATGGTCATGACTCTGAAGGTGCTACTCATATGTCTTGCGTAAGACAATATTGAGGCAAAGACACGTTAAAGATATAATCGAAACTAATTTAATGAAATCATCTAAGTAGAGTCTTAATTGTATTCTGTGTCAAATATTTGTCACCATGATAAATGAGAAATCAACTTCCAGTCAGATCTCAAAAGTTGTGTACTATGATGGTATGCACTCCCTTTTTTCGTCACATACAACATTGTGAGTGACACTAATAAGCCCGTAATCACAACAGGAAATACCTCAGTGGGATCTAACATTTTTTAGGCATCAAAGCAAATAAATAGACAGTGAAAAAATAGTCTTTGCTTCTTCCCGTTTGCACAATTGCTCAGAGGTTACTGACATGGTGGAACTGCTTCTTTTTCATCTGATCATGTAAAAAAATCTTAAATCGCATGTATTAACAATTGGGTTTTACAATTACAATAATTACCCATTTATAGAACATGCACCTTACAAATATTCATCAGACATATTGTAACTTTCAAAATCTGAATTAACAACAAAGGTAAGTGAAGGTACATAGATCTACCTGCTTTAGGGTGAAGCCATCATTGACAATCTGAAAGCAAGATCAATATATCCAATCTCAACGTAAAGAAGAGGAGAGCAGAGAAAATACTTCAGTAATCAATCATTGAGCAAAAAAAATCCCATTAGTGGAGCCATTCCAAGAGAATACAAAGAGAAAGGCGAGCAGATGGATGTCTTCAGTTGCCAGACTGAAACTGTGGGAGAACGTTGGCAGACTGAAACTGTGGAGGAACTTTGCCAGACTGAAACTCAGGAACAAACTCTGCACCTTTGCATAATACTCGGCCAGCTGGTGGTCCATGGGAGAAAACCACCACAGCTGCAGAGGTAGAAACATACACGGCATCAGGCTGCGGTGACCAGAGAGAGCAGGGAGGCATCAGGCATGGGCCACTGCACCTCACCGACAGAAGACGGAGGCAACCAGCAACTCAAGGAGGCCAGCGATGAGTGAGACAACTGGGACAGCTTTAGCAACCGGGAGGAAAGAACCATCACATCGGCATCGAAAGGGCATACCAACATACACACCGGTTTTACCGATGCTCCAACCAACGTCGTGTGTTTTAATTGAATGCATAGAATCCGTGGTGGAAGCGGCATCCAAGACAGAGTGGTGGACCTCGTGGCTCAAGTGTGCTGCAATCTCAGATGAATAGATGACATGATCAAGCATTTCATTGAATATTTGAAAGGCATAGACACGTACATTATGAAAGTTCCAGCTGCATACAAATAGCAAACAAAAGCTAGCCCTAGAATAGCAATCTTGGCATTTCAACTGGAAAACAGAAGAAATTAAAAACTTCACCGGACTGTGCTGATAAGAGCTATGAATCTATGTACCAAAACCATATGAATGTCTTACTTCTTAACTGAATGTAGTACATTTCGAGCAGGAGTACAAAAATCTCAGAGCCAGGTTCAGCAAATCCTTTAAATGATGATGTTGATTACTCCAAACTTTTTAGATACCTGAGAACTGAAAATTCACGGTTTAGCAGTTCTCAATCCATGAATAAAATGTTCAGAACCTGCAGAAGCAACATGAAAAAGAAATGCTACATTAGATCTTGAATAGGTGGATTTATCAAGATGCATAAGAAGAATACATGGACGGATAGTACTACGAAACAAATAAGAAGAGCACGCACAACCATCTAATGTACTTTTGTAAGACTCCTGTGCATCAATTACAGAGCAGGCCGTGTAGCAAGACAAAAAAAAAAAGCTATCAAGCGAGCTAGCTTGCTGGCTTCACGCGGATGCAGCGCGGAGGAGCGGAGCAACGGCCAAGCGCGCCTGGGGCGACCCATCCCGCTCGATGGGGGTCAGCAGTCCATCGGAGCAACGGATAGTCGTCGCGCCGGGGAGGTGGGAAGCACGTGAGCTCACTGTACCAGACGTGGAGCGGGAGATCGCCTGGACGAAGGCAACCGGAGCGCGCCACGGAATAGGCCGTCATCGGTGGCAACAGAGCTCTGTAGTCCATGAGAATTTGTTGCTGCCTGTTAGAGCAATATGCTTGTTGTATTGCAAAAGAAAGATATATAGTACGTATGGTGGAAATATGCAGGAAGCCCCCTAACATATAGAAACTACAATATACAGATATATACATCTAACACCCCCTCAAACTCATGGTGGATCCACAACACTGAGTTTGGAGAGTAAGAAATCATGCTGCGCTTGTGTCTTCGTAAAGAAATCCGCCAACTGCAAATCTGAAGGCACATAATGAACCGCAACAACATCATCCTGCACCTGAGCACGTGTGTAAAAAGCATCAACACCAATATGCTTGGTCAGCTCATGCTTGACCGGATCACGTGCAATACTGATAGCACCTGTACTGTCAGACAAAAGTGGAGTGGGTGTCGTAACAGAGACCCCAAAATCTGCAAGCAACCACCGTAACCAAGTCACCTCAGCAATCAACAAAGCCATAGCCCGCAACTCAGCCTCAACACTCGAACGGGAAACTGCGACCTGTTTCTTCGTCTTCCAAGCAACAAGCGAACCACCAAGAAACACACAGTAAGCAGAAAGTGAACGACGATCCGTAGGATCACTCGCCCACGTAGCATCCGAATAGCACTGGAGCTGGAGAGAGCTGGAACGGGGAAAGAAAAGGCGACGAGTGATCGTGCCACGAAGGTAACGGAGAACACGGAGAAGATGACTATAGTGAACAGTGGTAGGAGCTGAGACAAACTGACTCAGAATATGAACAGGATAAGAAATATCAGGACGAGTGACAGCAAGATAAACAAGACTCCCAACAAGATGGCGATAACGGGTGGGATCAGGAAGAGGATCACCATCAGTAGGACGAAGCTTAACATTAAGCTCCATAGGAGTATCGACTGTGCGCTCATCCCCAAGAGCAGCACGAGCAAGAAGATCCTGAATGTACTTTTCCTGAGAGATAGAAAAGCCATCAGAAGTGGAGGAAACCTCAATGCCAAGAAAATAGCGAAGAGGACCAAGATCAGTCATAAGAAACTGATCACGAAGACGAGCCTTGACGAAGGCAATATACTCAGGATCATCACCAGTAATGATCATATCATCAACATAAAGAAGAAGAAGAGTACGTCCACGAGGAGAAGTGTGAACAAAAAGTGCTGGATCATGAAGACTAGGAGAGAAACCAGCAGCAGTCACCACAGAGGCGAAGCGCTCAAACCAGGCACGAGGGGCCTGTTTGAGACCATAGAGAGAACGTCGAAGACGACAAACCATCCCATCGGGAACAGAATACCCAGGAGGAGGCTGCATGTAAACCTCCTCACTCAACTCGCCATTAAGAAAAGCATTCTGAACATCAAGCTGGGAGACAGACCAGCGGCGAACAGAAGCAACAGCAAGAAGGGTACGCACAGTAGTCATATGAGCCACAGGGGCAAAAGTCTCATCATAGTCACGCCCGTGCTCCTGCTGAAAGCCACGAGCCACAAGACGCGCTTTATAGCGCTCAAGAGATCCATCAGAGCGAGTCTTAATTTTATAGACCCACTTACACGTGATAGGACGAACACCAGAAGGGGGAGAAACAAGATCCCAAGTGCCAGTGCGCTCAAGCGCAGCGATCTCCTCAGCCATGGCAAGCTGCCATTCAGGATGACGCTCGGCATCCCGATAAGAAGTCGGCTCGGAAACGACAGAGAGACCATACTGACTAGGAGAGTAACGAGCTGGAGCACGACGCTGACGCACAGGCCGTGAAGGGGGAAGCTCATCTGCAGAAGACAAGTCATCAGAAGAAGAGGAAGAAGGGACAGCATCGGAAGGAGCCGAAGCCGGAGAACGAGGAGTACTAGGTGGACTAGACGAACGAGAGGATGGCGCCGAAGGGGGCGCATCAGAAGTAGGAGGAGGGGAGGAGGAACAGCAGGGGGTGCATCCGGAAAAAGAAGAAAAGAGATATCATCCACCGGGTAAGTACCAGAGGTGGGGCGAGGATAGAAGGGACGCGTCTCATCAAACGTGACGTCACGAGAGATGCGCATCCGACGACCAACGGGGTCCCAACAGCGATAGCCCTTATGCTCATCACTGTATCCGAGAAAAACACACTCAACAGACTGAGCGGTTAGTTTGGTGCGTTCACGAGGAGGCAGAAGGACATAGCAGACGCAACCAAATGAACGGAGAGTCGAGTAGTCTGGAGAAACACCAGAGAGACGCTCGAGAGGAATGCCACCCTGTAGAGCAGCGGAAGGCTGAATGTTAATGAGGTGGGCCGACGTAGCAACAGCCTCAGCCCAGAAATGTGGCGGAAGAGAAGAGGCAATCATCATAGCACGGGTGGTCTCAAGAAGATGACGATGCTTACGCTCGGCGACGCCATTTTGAGCATGCGCGCCGGGACAAGAAAACTGAGCGAGGGTGCCCTCCTCAGCAAGGACACCACGAAGGTGCTGGGAGATATACTCACCAGCAGAATCAGCACGGAACACGCGAATGGGTGAGGAATACTGAGTGCGGACCATGGCCGCAAAACGCTGATAAATAGAGAGCACCTCACTGCGAGAGTGCATGAAAAACACCCAGGTGTACCGTGAAAAATCATCAATGAATAAGATATAGTATCGATGGCCCCCTTTCGAAGCGAAGGGAGCCGGACCCCAAACATCTGAATGGACTAAATCGAACGGTCGCTGAGAGACAGACACACTAGTAGGATAAGGAAGCTGAATCTGTTTGCCTAACCTACAGCCCTGACAGTGTAACGACCCATCTCCAGAGACAGACCCTAGAAGGCCACGATGAACCAAAGACGACAGGCGAGAGTCACAAAGGTGACCAAGACGATGATGCCACTGCTGAAAAGAGCCGGTGACAGAGGCAACAACCGGAGGAGAACTAGCAGATGGAGTGGCAGCGGAAGGAACACGAAGCCAGTCTAACTCCCAAAGCCCCGGAGACTTACGGCTACGAGGGCCAGCTCCAACCAGGGCATGTGTGCGACGATCCTGAACCGCACAAGACTCAGCGTCAAGAATGACGCGACAACCAGAATCGGTGAGCTGGCTAGCAGAGAAAAGGTTCATCTGAAGGCGAGGAACATGAGAAACATCAGGGACAGAGAAAGAGGGAGTAGAAAGGGTGCCTCTACTAGAAACAGGAATAGAGGTACCATCAGCCGTGACAACACGGACAGGAGAAATAAGAGACCGAAGAGCAGACAGAATAGAAGACTCAGAGGTCATATGAAAGGAAGCTCCAGAATCCAGATACCACGGGGACGTACCTGACTGTGTAGAAACTGGTGGTCGCGCAGTGCCAGAAGAGCCAGTCACAGAACCAGCAGCGCCCGGCGAGGAAGAGTCTGTAGTAGCGAGCAGACCACGAAGACCCCTGAGAATGTCCTGATCAGAGAGTGCAACTGCAGAAGATCCTGAAGAGCCAGCCTGCTGACGATCCTGGAACTGCTGACGTAAACTGGGATCCCGCGTCCAACAGGTGGAGGAAGTGTGGCCAACCTTGCCACAGTAGGTGCAATAAGGACGAGGGCGGAGACTCGGACCGCGAGGCTGCTGACGTAAACTGGAATCCCAAGCATCAAGCAGGCGGTGAAGCTGCGCTATCTCATGCGCAGAGAGGGGCGCGACTGGAGAGGTCGACGTACAATCAGGTGCCGACGAGGAGCTATCAGCCACACGCACAGAGGCCACCAAAGGGGGCGGCGGAGAGCAACATGCCGATGAAGACAGATTCGGCAAAGCGCGGTCATAACCACGTGAAGAGGCCGCGAAAGTCGGTGTAGAGCGGCAGGCCGACGCAGACGGAGTCGACGAAGCGCGGCCATAACCGCGGGAAGAGGCCGCAAAAGTCGATGTAGAGCGGCAGGCCGACGAAGTCGGCGAAGCGCGGGCAGAGCCGCGTGAAGAGGCCGCAAAAGTCGATGTAGAACGGCAGGTCGAGGGAGACAAAGTCGGCGAAGCGCGGGCAGAGCCGCATGAAGAGGCCGCAAAAGTCGGTATAGAGCGGTGAGCCGACGTAGACGGAGTCGGTGAAGCGCGGGCAGAGCCGCGGGAAGAGGCCGCAAACGGCGACGAAGAATGACTAGCCGTCATACACGGAGACAGCGGACAAATACCAAGTACCGAAGGTGGGCCCAAAGAAGGGGCGGGATCAGCGGAAGACATAGCTCTTTTTTTTGCTTTTTTTTTGCTTTGCTTTTTTTTTTTTTTTTTTTGGATCAAATCAACTGCAGAGAAATCGGGCCAAGGAACACAGCCACGATCGGCGGCCACACGCGGGGAATCAGAGATTCGGCCAGGGAGCAGGGGAATCAAATCGTGAGCAGAGCAGGCAAGTGGAGGCGGCCGTGAATCGTGACCAGAACAGCACGGCGGCCGTGAATCGTGACCAGAACAGACCAAGCGGAGGCGGCCGAGCGGGGAATCGGATCGGCGCGGGAACGGCGCGGAAACAGCTCTGGCGCGGTCGGGGCAGACAGGCGAAGCAGAATCGTGGACGGGCGGATCGCACGGGCGCCGGGCGGAGGACAGCACGGGCGTCGGGCTTCGAGCAGGAGATCGATCGATCGATCGAGCGAGCGAAGCAACTTGGCAGCTTTGACGAGCCGGGGAAGAACGGATCGCGGAGGAGAGGTTCACCGATCGCGCGGAAGAACACAAGGTCGAGCCGGCCAAATCGAGGACGGACGGGGGCCGGGAGAGGAACAAGCAACGTCGGCCGGGAGTAGAGGATCAATTTTGCTCTGATACCATGTTAGAGCAATATGCTTGTTGTATTACCAGGGGGCCAAAGGCCACAATATATAGTACATGTACAGGTGGAAATATGCAGGAAGCCCCCTAACATATGGGGAAACTACAATATACAGATATATACATCTAACACTGCCTAGAGAAATCGAGAGAGATGGGTACCTGTGAACGCATAGGAGAGGGACGAACGCATTGGCGAACGCGGTGGGAGAAGCACGTGATTTCTGGCTACTTCCTTTTTCTTTTGATCCCTTGCCGCCTTGGAAACGTTGAGACCGCTGCTGCTAAATGGGACCCGCATGTCATCCTCTATGTGCAATCAACTTTCTTTTCTTGGAGTTTTTTTGGCACCTCAAATTTGGTCACTTGCCTTTTTCTTTCGATCCCCTGCCGCCTCTCAAACGGTGATACCGCTGCTGCT
This sequence comes from Lolium multiflorum, assembly GCA_030979885.1. Lineage (NCBI taxonomy): Eukaryota > Viridiplantae > Streptophyta > Magnoliopsida > Poales > Poaceae > Lolium > Lolium multiflorum. The sequence goes on along the minus strand of CM061751.1, from coordinate 230,254,344 downwards.
AGCTGGGACCCGCATGTCATCCTCTATGTACTATAAAACTTTCTTTTCTTGAATTATTTTTGGCACCTCATATTTGGTCACTTACCTTTTTCTTTCGATCCCTGCCGCCTCTCAAACGGTGATACCGCTGCTGCTAAATGGGACCCGCATGTCATCCTCTATGTACTATAAAACTTTCTTTTCTTGGATTTTTTGGCACCTCATATTTGGTCACTTGACTTTTTCTTTCGATCCCCTGCGCCTCTCAAACGGTGATACCGCTGCTGCTAAATGGGACCCGCATGTCATCCACTATGTACTATAAAACTTTCTTTTCTTGGATTTTTTGGCACCTCATATTTGGTAACTTGACTTTTTCTTTCGATCCCTGTGCCTCTCAAACGGTGATACCGCTGCTGCTAAATGGGACCCGCATGTCATCCTCTATGTACTATAAAACTTCATTTTTTGGATTATTTTTGGCACCTCATATTTGGTCACTTGACTTTTTCTTTCGATCCCCTGCCGCCTCTCAAACGGTGAGACCGCTGCAGCTAAATGGGACCCGCATGTCATCCTCTATGAGCAATCAACTTTCTTTTCTTGGAGTTTTTTGGCACCTCATATTTGGTAACTTGACTTTTTCTTTCGATCTCATGCCACGTTTGAAACGTTGAGGTACCTGCTGGCTCATGGGACCCGCATGTCATCCTCTCTGTGCTATAAAAGTTTCCTTTGTTGGTTTTTTTGATTTTTGGCTTGCCTTTTTCTTTTGATCCCCTGCCCCTTTGAAACGTTGAGTAAGCTGCTGGTTCAAGGGACCCGCATGTCATCCTCTATGTCCATCAAATTTCTTTTCTTGGATTTTTCACCCCCTAATTACTAGCTACTTTCTTTTTCTTTTGATCTCAAGCCGCATTACAAACATTGAGACCGCTGCTGCAAAATGGGACCCACATGTCATCCTCTATGTACAATAAATCTTGGATTATTTTTGGCTCTGATATTTGGTCACTTGCCTTTTTCTTTCGATCTCATGCCGCCTTTGAAACGTTGAGTAAGCTGCTGGCTCATGGGTCCCGCATGTCATCTCTCGAACAATAAAAGTTTCCTTTCTTGGAGTTATTTTTACCCCTAATTTCTGGCTATTTGCCTTTTTCTTTTGATCCCCTGCCCCCGTTGAAACGATGAGGACGCTGTTGGCAGGTCGGTCCCACATGTCATCCTCTATGAACAATAAAAGTTTCCTTTGGTGGATTTATTTTTGACCCCTAATTAATTTCTGGCTATTTCCTTTATTTTTCTTTTGATCCCCTGCCGCCTTGGAATTGTTGAGAATGCTGCTGCCTCATTTTTCTTTTGGTCCTGTGCCGCCTTGGAAACGTTGAGACCGCTGCTGCAAAATGGGACCCGCATGTCATCCTCTATGTACAATAAAGTTTCTTTTCTTGGATTATTTTTGGCTCCTGATATTATGTCACTTGCCTTTTTCTTTCGATCTCATGCCGACTTTGAAACGTTGAGGATGCTTCTGCCTCATGGGTCCCGCATGTCATCCTCTCGGAACGATAAATGTTTTCTTTTCTTGTATTTTTTTACCAACTGATTTTTGGCTTTTTTTATTTTCGATCCCATGCCGCCTTTGAAACGTTGACTCCGCTGCTGGCTCATGGGTCCCCGATGTCAGCCTCCCCGTACAAGAAACATGTGATATTTTATTTTGCAGACAATAAACGTTGTATTTCGCTCTGAGCTATTGCAAACGGATAAATTAAATCTTTATATCTACATAAACAAACTTATATGTTGAATCTCCTTGTTTTTGTTTTTGCGAAGCATGGGACTTTCCTGTTTTTTGAGAAAAATCCGACCTTTCGTGTTTTGGAGTGGGCTGAAATTGTACGAGTCAAAAGGCCCAGCAGGATAGTTCGAAGGCCCAGATGTCCAGATACAGCCCAATTGAAATCTTTCTTTTCTTGGATTTTTTCACCACGATTTCTGGCTACTTCATTTTCTTTCGGTCTGCCGCCTTGGAAGCGTTGAGACCGCTGCTACAAAATGGGACCCGCATGTCATCCTCTATGTACAATAAAGTTTCTTTTCTTGGATTATTTTTGGCTGAGGGAAGGAAGTATACCTTTCCTAAAACCATAGGAGCGGCTGATGAAGGGGCGATCGGCTCTTGTGTTCTGCAGGGGCATGGCCAAGATAGCGGCCTTGTCGACTCCGCCTTAGGAGGTTGCTGGTCCAGGGTGGTGGATGGCATTACTACCTCCTTGACTTCCCACTAGAGGTGTCATTGGTGCAAAGTGAATAGTTAGCCGATGGGAACAACAAGGTCAGCATAAAGTACGAGTCAAGGAGAGTGTGGAGGGCATTACATTCGAAAGCTCCTGGTCTGATGAAGAGGTTTGTGGCATCTTGCGAGCTCTCTTGATGCATCGGCTCTTTGTGCGTAGACCACCCTGTCCTGCTTTTGGAGAAGCCTGGGAAGAAGCAGGTTCGGGAGCTGACCTTTTCTTGGAAGCCGACGGTGGCAAGTCTGGCTGGCTCGGCGTGGTGTGTTCCCGGAGGTGCCTGAGCTCAGTCTCTCGACTGGACTGTGCATCCTCATGGAGATTTCTTCGATGAGGTGCGTGAAAGAAATACAAACATATTACAAAACCCTAGAAGAATGAATGAAACCAGCCAAGGCGTGAATTAACTTACGTGCAGAATTTCTTGGGCTGGAGAGGAGGTTTGGCGCCTCAATGTCTTCCTGGCAGCTACTTTCCTCACTGTTGTTCTCGCTGGGGCTCGGGGGGCAAGCGGCCTAGAAGGTGCTCTCTTGGGAGCCGATTTTGGTAAAATCGTGCTGGCTCTGCATCACGACCTTCTTCAAGGATGGTGAGTTTTTGCAGAAGAGGACCACCGGAGCTGGTGGGTGGAGTGTGAAAGAGGAGCCATCATCATGTACATGCTCTGGACCATCTTGTTGCTGCAAGGAAACAGAAGGGTTATAAAAAGAAGGATACTGTAAGCTACTTCAAGGCAAGATTATGAGCAGTGGTACCTGTGTTGTAGGGATATTATATTCAGCATCAAGTTGTTTCAGCAATGGTCCTAGAGCTCTCCGGAAGGCATGAGTCTTCCACATTGCCCACCAGGCCTCGAAATCATCCGTTGATGAAGTGAAAGAGAGGTTGTGAGGAATTGGGATGACTAGAGCATCAAAGAAGGAGTAACACCTCTGACTAGTAAGGACATCGGGCAAGTCAGCCCTGCTTTCTGTTAAGAAGTGGAGAAAGAAGTGGGGAGACACTTGCCCAAGACCAAACTGTCGGGCTGCTACGACCGGCTGATAGGACTCATAACCAGGTTTGATGATCCTGTTGGAGGTGCTCATGCCCACCGGAAGAAAACAGGGACGAATCATGATGGAGTATAATTGCCGGGTGCTGGTGTCATCGGCAAAGCTGTCTAGCCTGAAGGAGACTGGATTCTCGAAATGCTCAGACTCCGTGTAAGGAAAGAAGAGAGGATTGTCCAGACCTTGGAAGAAGATGCTGAACCATTTTGAGGTTTCTTGGGGGATCAGCTTACTGCCTGGGAGGCTGTACAAGGCTTGGCCGTAGCTAGTGCATCGGATTTGCTTCCCAGTGGCATCTGGAAAGGTGCGAGTGGCCAGACGAGGGAAGTTTGGGATGTGGTTCTGGAAGTATAGTTGGGCCCATAGCTGAATAAACCACCAAGGACCTCCTGTTTTGACTGTCTTTTGGGAAAACAGTTTGACAGACATCAGCTGGAGATATCGATAGACCTCTCCAAGGAACAGTTTGCCAATGCCAAGTTGGGTGCCTTTGGCAAGTTCATAGGCCAAGGAGAGGTAATTCTTGGTGGGAGCAAGGGAAGGGCCACAGAATATGAAGTGCTCCAACCAGAAGTTTAAGAAGGCCGTGTGTTCTTTCTCTGTTACAGGGCCTTTGGTTTTCATGTGGCGTCGAAGATAAGCACCCCAGTTTGTGCAGTCTTTTTTGGAAGAAAGCTGGAAAGGGACCTTTGGCAGCATAAAGGCAGAGGGACTTGGGGATGCGATATCTAGGCCGGTGATCATGGCCACGTCTAGTAGGGTTGGGGTCATGGGGCCGTGGCCAAACATGAAACAATTCAAAGCATCAGACCAAAAGTAGCCGATGGTTTTCAAAAGGTTTTCATGTTTTTCAAGAGGAGACAGTGATAGTGCTAAGGCATCGGCTATTCCAGTAGTTTCCCAGGTGGATTGGTGGGTCTTGGCTACCCTATTATACCATGAAACCCAATCCTCAGGAGGATTAGGCCAGGCTCGTAAGCAATCAGCCCAAGAGGATGGATCTAAGTTCTGGTTCACGAAGGGAATCCTATTGGCCTCGCATGAAATCAGATGAGCAGGACTCTCGGTGGAGCGAGGGCCAAGACAAAGAGAATTCGGAAGAGAAGGATGCGACAGCAGAATATCTGATACCTAAAAATTAATGACGCAATGAGACATTAATTCAGGTGTTTGTTGTTAATTCCAGCAATTTGCTCGGATGGTGAGGAACGGTTGGGGATTACCTTCAAGCCAGAGACCTCAGTGTTGGCGTGGAACGATTCCGCCATTGGATTCGCCGCGGAGTTGAGTCTGCGCGATTGGGATCTGAGAGTTGTGTGGCTGGAAGTTGGATCTGTGCGAGCGGCGATTTGGGGATCTGAGTTGCTCTTGTAGGCGAGGGTTGCAGGTTACCGTTTGAATAGGCAACTGGGTTGGCCTTGCTCGCGTTTTGTGATAAAGGCCGACGTTTTGCCATCGGCTCTTTGCGCGTTGACTCGCATTGACAATCGGCAAACATTCTGTGGTAAAGGCCGATGCGCTGCCATCGGCTCTTTGCGCGTTAATTCGTGTTGACAATCGGCAAATCGATAAGGAAGCGAATTTGGCATAAAAACACTTTCTTCATTGATTAAAAGGATTTTTACAGAGAAGAGCCGATTGCTCGAAAGAGGAAGAACAAAAGAGCCGATTACTACTACTAGTCTAAAGCTACTAATCCTAGCCTAAGGGTCGTTGCCCTCGTCGGTGCCTTCGGCGCCCCGCTGCCGGCGGGCTCCTCGTCGCTGCTGCCATAGCCTCGGCAGGGGCCCCGTACTCCTTCTCATCATCGTCGTCGTGTCGTCATCATCATCCGACCTGGCGAAGCGCTTGGCCGGCGGCTCGTCGGAGAATGAGGAGGTGTCCTCCTCGTCTTCCTCTTCCTCGGAGGAGGTGAAGTCGTCCCAGGAGAAGCGGTCGTCCTCGCTCTCCACCTCTTCCTCCCCATTGACGAGGTTGAAGGTCGGCTTCTCCGTCGGTCAAGGATTTGTCATCCTCGGACCAGACGGAGGAGTTGTGGTCTTCCTTGTCCCACGTCGTTGGGGCGAGGATGTCGTACGCCGCCTGCGTACCCCACTCTGGTGTCGACTCTCGAAGGGGAGAGGACACGTAGGAAAGCCCTGAGGAAGCCGTGGAGGAGGAGGAAGAGGAAGACATGGCTACAGAGGGAGAGGGTTTTTTGTCGACGGCTAGTTCGGAGCAGGGGGATGAAGAGGTGAACTGTTCGATGCGGTTAAATAAAAGGAGATATAGTGGAGATTTAATGCTCGAGCAGTTTTCGAGGATGTGGTGCCAAAACTGTCAAATCGTGCAGAGAAGTTGAGAAGGCAAGGCGTCATGATGAAGACTCTGCGACGGTTCTGCTCTGCCACGACATGACCCTTCGAAGAAAAACAGAGTGGTTTTGAAATTATCATTACCAAAACCAAGGGGGCATGTGTTATCACCAGATTTTGGCCAAATCAGGAGATGGACCGTAATGGAGATGGGCTTGAAGGATATACACGTGGAGTATCTCTGAAGCGGCCTTGTGCGAAGAGTTTGGGCTAGATTGCCCGTGTATCTGTAAAATATAGTAGATTGCATCTTAGTTTAGAATTAAAAGATAGAGTTTAACCCGTGCACGGTTAGGTGCACGCCTCAATTAGAAAGTCCCTTGGACTATAAATATGTATCTAGGGTTATCGAGAAAGGAGGACAATCACGTTCACAACAAACACAAACCAGGCGCATCCCCTTGTTTCGAGGGTTTCTTCCGGGTAAGCATCATGCCTAGATCGCATCTTGCGATCTAGGCAGTATATTATTCATTTATCTTGTGTTGCTCGTGCTGAAGCGTTGTTGATGGCGAGTAACACTATTTATCATCGATGTTTTGGGGCTTGCATTGATGCTTTTCTTACACATATTTGCTTAGCTATGCCGTCCCTCGATATCTAGCTGCCCTTATACCTATCTAGGTGTAAGGGCAGCACCTTGCTTGTTCGTCGTTTAGTAGATCCAATCCGTTATAGTTGCTCCTTGTTTCTTCAAGGATTAGTTTAATATCCGTATGGTTAGGCCTTGCAAACGGGTTGAACGATCCGGTAGTGCTTAAGGTGTAACTTAACGTTGGTTTTTAGGCCTCTTTTAGGGTTAGCTTTCTATCGTCTTTTGTGTCTATTAGGCTCAACTACGCGTAGGATGTTCCGATCATATGGTGAAAACCCTAAACTGTCGTGGATTGGTTTAACTTTGTGTTGATCAAGCAGGAGCCCCATGTCATCGTAAACCCAACGTGAATCATGGGGCGATCGGCTCTTTGAGCCGATCCACAGGGCAACCTGAGAGCCGATCGGGCTCGTATTTAATGTTTACGTGTCTACCATGCAGGAAACTAATCGAAAATCCAACACCTTCCTGACCAGGTATAGGTCAGGTGGCACGCCCTTGCATCCGCCAGGACGTGTGCCGGAACATTGCGGGACGACGTCGAGGGACCAGGGCCCACCCAGCAGTCTTGGCAGCCTCCCGGCTCTTCGTGTTGCTTAACCACTGCTCGCCGGTGGGTTTTGGCAGGTAACAAGATGACACAATCATTCTTAACACTTCTGGACATTGCACAAAGCTTCTGAAAGTTAATGGAACAAAGAAACTCATTCAACATAGCAAAAGCGGCAATGTGAAATAAAAGGCAGAATTTGTCAAAAACAGAACAGTCCGTAAAGATGAATCTGGCAGGGGCACTTAACTTGCTCAAATGGAAAAACTCAAAACTAATGAAAGTTGCGTACATATATGAGGATCACGCTCGTAAATTTTTGATTTTTTTACAGAGAGCTCTGCGAGAATTCGTGACAGACAGCAATGTTGTTTCTGCGCAGCAATCCCAAATATAGCATCAACTTTAGCATAGAAACTTTACTTGGCACAAAAACATGATAAGGAGAGGTTGCTACAGTAGTAAACAACTTCCAAGACTCAACAATACAGTAAATAAAATAAAACATGGGTTATCTCCCAAGAAGTGCTTTTCTTTAACGCCTTTCAGCTAGGCGCAGAAAGTGCAAATCAAGTAACATCAAGAGATGATGCATTAACATTCTTACCAGAGGCTTTGAGCCTACTCTTCTTACTCTTTGGTTTAGGGAATACATGACCGCATCCGGGTGTAGAGGTAAAGTTTAGAGTGCCTTTCCCCATATCTATGATTGCTCCCATGAGTTTCAGCAGGGATCTTCCAAGCGTGATTTGTCCTGTCCCTACACATTCAACAACAAGATAATCAGTGGATACCGTTCTTCCAAGAAAGGTTGTGAAAACACCTTCAGCTATTCCCTTAGGAATTATAACAGAATTATCAGTAAGAGTTATTCCTTCTCCTCCTTCAGTAAGTTCCCAAAGTGTCAAAGATTCATAAATGCTTTTAGGCATAAGGCAGAACTCAGACATAATATCACAGCGGGCATAAAAAATTTCACCACAAATGGTAACTTTTATAGTAGGCACCCACATTGAAGGTTCAAAGCTTAATGGAACATAATCATAAAATTCGCGAATATGGTTGTACCCTTCTTTTAAACAAGATATATTCGTTTCGAGAGTGTTTAATCTATTAAGAATGCTAGCAAGAGATGAATCAAAGTTACTAGCTGAGCTAGATGATGTGACCAATTTTTTTACGGCATTAAAAGCTTGATCTCCATCACAATGAAGGAAATCTCCTCCCACTACAGCATCTAAGGCATATCTATAGCGAAGAATAAGCCCAAAATAAAAGTTACTAAGAAGCAAACTTAGAGGCATTTTAGGTTCAGTTCTACTATAAGAATCAAAAATTCTAGACCAAGCTTCCTCAAAACTCTCCTCACCCCCTTGTTTAAAAGTAAAGATCGATTCCTCAGGTGATAGAGCAACAACTACAGGACTAGTCATGATAATAAAATAAATGCAAGTAACTAAATTTTTTATGTTTTTGATATAGAGCAAATAATACAGAAAGTAAAGTAACTATTTTTTTGTGTTTCGATATAGAGCTAGTAAATAAGACAATAAGTAAAGTAACTAATTTTTTTGTGTTTTTAATATGAAGCAAACAAGACAGTAAATAAAATAAAGTAAAGCAAGACAAAAACAAAGTAAAGAGATTGGAAGTGGAGACTCCCCTGCAGTGTCTTGATCTCCCGGCAACGGCGCAGAAAAAGATGCGACGTGTAGTTGACGTGGGAGTTACAAATCTCGTGGTGTAGCTTTTCTTCAGTTCCGGCAACGGCGCGAAAAAGAGCTTGATGCGCGTAGATGTACACGTCCGTTGGGAACCCCAAGAGGAAGGTGTGATGCGCACAGCAGCAAGTTTTCCCTCAGAAAGAAACCAAGGTTATCGAACCAGTAGGAGCCAAGAAGCACGTGAATGTTGTTGGTGGAGGAATGTAGTGCGGCGCAACACCAGTGAAACCGGCGCCAACGTGGAACCTGCACAACACAATCAAAGTACTTTGCCCCAACGTAACAGTGAGGTTGTCAATCTCATCGGCTTGCTGAAAACAAAGGATTAAGCGTATCGAGTGGAAGATGGTGTTTGTTTGCAAAGAACATTAAAGAACAGTAGAATGTATTCAGATGTAAAAGAATGGACCGGGGTCCACAGTTCACTAGTGGTGTCTCTCCAATAAGATAACTAACATGCTGGGTGAACAAATTACAGGCGGGCAATTGACAAATAAAGATTCAATACATATCAACGATGATTACTATGTGATTTAATCAGGGCATTACGACAAAGTACATAGACCGCTATCCAGCATGCATCTATGCCTAAATAATCCACCTTCAGGTTATCATCCGAACCCTTCCAGTATTAAGTTGTAAACAACAGATAATTGCATTAAGTATGGTGCGTAATGTAATAAACACAAATATCCTTAGACAAAGCATCGATGTTTTATCCCTAGTAGCAACAGCACATCCACAACCTTAGAACCTATTGTCACGATCCCAGATTCAATGGAGGCATGAACCCACTATCGAGCATAATTACTCCCTCTTGGAGTTACAAGTATCAACTTGGCCAGAGCCTCTACTAGCAACGGAGAGCATGCAAGAACATAAACAACACATATATGATAGATTGATAATCAACTTGACATAATATTCTATATTCATCGGATCCCGCCAAACACAACATGTAGCATTACAAATAGATGATCTTGATCATGTTAGGCAGCTCACAAGATCTAAACAATGATAGCACATGCGGAGAGAACCATCTAGCTACTGCTATGGACCCATAGTCCAAGGATGAACTATTCACGCATCAATTCGGAGGCGGGCATGATGATGTAGAGCCCCTCCGGTGATGATTCCCTCTCCGGCAGGGTGGCGATCTCCTGAATCCCCGAGATGGGATTCGCGACGGCGTCTCTGGAAGGTTTTCCGTATCGTGGCTCTCGGTACTGGGGGTTTCGCGACAAAGGCTATTTGTAGGCGGAAGGGTAGGTCGGGGGTGATGCGCGTAGATGTACACGTCCGTTGGGAACCCCAAGAGGAAGGTATGATGCGCACGGTGGCAAGTTTTCCCTCGGTATGAAACCAAGGTTTAATCGAACCAGTAGGAGCCAAGAAGCACGTTGAAGGTTGATGGTCGCGAAATGTGATGCGGCGCAACACCAGGGATTCCGGCGCCAACTGGAACCTGCACAACACAACCAAAGTACTTTGCCCCAACGAAACAGTGAGGTTGTCAATCTCACCGGCCTGTAACAAAGGATTAAACGTATCGAGTGGAAGATGTTTGCAAAAAAAGTAAAACAAGTAGATTGTATGCTATGGAAAGAATAGGACCGGGGTCCACAGTTCACTAGAGGTGTCTCTCCCATAAGATAAAAGCATGTTGGGTGAACAAATTACAGTCGGGCAATTGACAAATAGAGAAAGGCATAATAATGCATATACATGACATGGTAAATATAGTGAGATTTAATTGGGCATTACGACAAAGTACATAGACCGCCATCCAACTGCATCTATGCCTAAAAAGTCCACCTTCAGGTTATCGTCCGAACCCCCTCCAGTATTAAGTTGCAAAGCAACAGACAATTGCATTAAGTATTGTGCGTAATGTAATCAATAACTACATCCTTAGACATAGCATCAATGTTTTATCCCTAGTGGCAACAGCACATCACAACCTTAGAACTTTCTGTCACTGTCCCAGGTATCAATGAAGGCATGAACCCACTATCGAGCATAATTACTCCCTCTTGGAGTTAAGAGTAAAAACTTGGCCAGAGCCTCTACTAATAACGGAGAGCATGCAAGATCATAAACAACACATGAACAATAGATTGATAATCACCATAATCATAGTACTCTCTATCCATCGGATCCCGACAAACACAACATATAGAATTACATATAGATGATCTTGATCATGTTAGGCAGCTCACAAGATCTAACAATGAAGCACAACAAGGAGAAGACGACCATCTAGCTACTGCTATGGACCCATGGTCCAGGGTGAACTACTCACTCATCACTCCGGAGGCGACCATGGCGGTGTAGAGTCCTCCGGGAGATGGATCCCCTCTCCGGCAGGAGTGCGACGTCTCTGAATCCCCGAGATGGGATTCGCGGCGGCGGCGTCTGGAAGGTTTTCCGTATCGTGGCTCTCGGACTGGGGGTTTCGCGACGGAGCTTTAAGTAGGCGGAAGGTCAGCGCGAGGGGCACACGGGGGCCCGGGGGCAGGTCGGCGCGCCGGGGCTGGGCCGCGCCGGCCTAGCCTCTGGCCACCTCGTGGCCCCACTTCGTTAGGTCTTCGGTCTTCGGAGCTTCGTGCAAAAATAGGACCCTGGGCGAAAGTTTCGTCCAATTTCGAGAATATTTCTTTACTAGGATTTCTGAAACCAAAAACAGCAGAAAAGCAACTGGCTCTTCGGCATCTTGTTAATAGGTTAGTTCCAGAAAATGCATAAATATGACATATAATGTGCATAAAACATGTAGGTATCATCAATAAAGTAGCATGGAACATAAGAAATTATCGATACGTTGGAGACGTATCAGCATCCCCAAGCTTAGTTCGTCCCGAGCAGGTAAAACGATAACAAAGATAATTTCTGAAGTGACATGCCATCATAATCTTGATCATACTATTTGTAAACATATGTAATGAATGCAGCGATCAAAGCAAAGGTAATGACATGAGTAAACAACTGAATCATATAGCAAAGACTTTTCATGAATAGTACTTCAAGACAAGCATCAATAAGTCTTGCATAAGAGTTAACTCGTAAAGCAATAAATCAAAGTAAAGGTGTTGAAGCAACACATAAGAAGATTAAGTTTCAGCGGTTGCTTTCAACTTGTAACATGTATATCTCATGGATATTGTCAACATAAAGTAATATAACAAGTGCAATATGCAAGTATGTAGGAATCAATGCACAGTTCACACAAGTGTTTGCTTCTTAAGGTGGAAGGAGATAGGTAAACTGACTCAACAATAAAAGTAAAAGAATGGTCCTTCAAAGAGGAAAGCATCGATTGCTGTATTTGTGCTAGAGCTTTTATTTTGAAAACATGAAACAATTTTGTCAACGGTAGTAATAAAGCATATGAGTTATGAAAATTATATCTTATAAGTTGCAAGCCTCACGCATAGTATACTAATAGTGCCCGCACCTCGTCCTACTTAACTTGGACTACCGGGTCTTCGCATGCCATGTTTCAACCAAGTGTCACAAAGGGGTACCTCCATGCCGCCTGTACAAAGGTCTAAGGAGAATGCTCGCATTTCGGATTTCTCGCTTTTGATTATTCTCAACTTAGACATCCATACCGGGACAACATGGACAACAGATAATGGACTCCTCTTAAATGCATAAGCATGTAGCAAAGTTATTATTCTCATATGAGATTGAGGATATATGTCCAAAACTGAAACTTCCACCATGATTCATGGCTTTAGTTAGCGGCCCAATGTTCTTCTCTAACAATTTTGCATGCTCCAACCACTAAAATGATAGACCTTCAGACAAGACGGACATGCATAGCAACTCACATGATATTCAACAATAGTTGATGGCGTTCCCCAGAAGCATGGTTATCGCACAACAAGCAACTTAATAAAATATAAAGTGCATAAGTACATATTCAATACTACGATAGTTTTTAAGGCTATTTTGTCCCATGAGCTATATATTGCAAAGGTGAATGATGGAATTTTAAAGGTAGCACTCAAGCAATTTACTTTGGAATGGCGGGTAAATACCATGTAGTAGGTAGGTATGGTGGACACAAATGGCATAGTAGTTGGCTCAAGGATTTTGGATGCATGAGAAGTATTCCCTCTCGATACAAGGTTTAGGCTAGCAAGGTTATTTGAAGCAAACTCAAGGATGAACAAGTGCAGCAAGACTCACATAAAAGACATATTGTAAACATTATAAGACTCTACACTGTCTTCCTTGTTGTTCAAAACTCAATACTAGATATTATCTAGACCTTAGAGAAACCAAATATGCAAATCAAATTTTAGCAAGCTCTATGTATTTCTTCATTAATGGGTGCAAAGCATATGATGCAAGAGCTTAAACATGAGCACAACAATTGCCAAGTATCACATTATCCAAGACATTTTTAGAATTACTACATGTAGCATTTTCCAATTCCAACCATGTAACAATTTAACGAAGAAGAAACTTCGCCTTGAACATTATGAGTAAAGCCTAAGGACACATGTGTCCATATGCAACAGCGGAGCGTGTCTCTCTCCCACAAAGTGAATGCTAGGATCCATCTTATTCAAACAAAAACAAAAACGAAAACAAACCGACGCTCCAAGTAAAGAACACCAGATGTGACTGAATAAAAATATAGTTTCAGGGGAGGAACCTGATGATGTTGTCGATGAAGAAGGGGATGCCTTGGGCATCCCCAAGCTTACACTTGAGTCTTCTTAAAATATGCAGGGATGAACCACGGGGCATCCCCAAGCTTAGAGCTTTCACTCCTCTTGATCTTAGTATATCATTCTCCTCTCTTGACCCTTGAAAACTTCCTTCACACCAAACTTCAAGCAAACTCATTAGAGGGTTAGTGCATCATTAATAATTCACACATTCAGAGGTGACACAATCATTCTTTTCACTTCTGGACATTGCATAATGCTACTGGACATTAATGGATCAAAGAAATAAATCCAACATAGCAAAAGAGGCAATGCGAAATAAAAGGCAGAATCTGTCAAAAACAGAACAGTCCGTAAAGACGAATTTATAAATGGCACCAGACTTGCTCAAATGGAAAAACTCAAAACTAATGAAAGTTGCGTACATATCTGAGGATCACGCTCGTAAATTGGCAGATTTTTCGAATTTTCTACAGAGAATTATGCCCAGATTCGTGACAGACAGCAATGCTGTTTCTGTGCAGCGATCCCAAATATAACATCAACTTTGACATAGAAACTTTACTTGGCACAAAAACATGATAAGGAGAGGTTGCTACAGTAGTAAACAACTTCCAAGACTCAATAAAACAAAAAATTGCTGTAGGTAAAAACATGGGTTGTCTCCCATAAGCGCTTTTCTTTAACGCCTTTCAGCTAGGCGCAGAAAGTGCAAATCAAGTAACATCGAGAGTAGAAGCATCAACATCATTACCTTGGGAGCTGGGAGTTTTCTCAACAATGCATTGTATCTGGTCTATATAAGTAACTCCTCTCTCATTGCTCCTAGGCTTACTATTCTCATCAAACAAATTTTCAGGAACAAGCCAAGCATAGTTATTTTCCAAAGCTTCATGCATCCCTAGTAGTTTACTAGGTATTGGCGCTTTAATTTCCCTACCATCATTAACATTATTAGTATACTTAATTCTATCCATATCCATCTTTTCAAGTATTTGTTTAAAATTAGGAAAGAAACCAAGCCTCTTATGCTTAATAAAAACTTTTCTAGCTTCTTTAACTATATCCTCAAATTCTCTAACAAGGACTTTTAAAACAAAATTTCTCTTTTCCCCCATCTCCATATCCGAAAGTGTAAGAAACATATGTTGTATTATGGGATTGAGATTAACAAATCTAGTTTCTAACATGTGTATCAAACAGGCAGAAGCACTTTCATAAGTAGGAGCAGTTTTTAATAATGGTATATCTTCAAAATCTTCATCCATACTAACATGGGTGAAAAATTCTTCTATATTATCTCTTCCAATGATACACCCTCGTCCTACCGGTATCTCTTCCAAAGTAAACTTAGGATTAAGCATGATGAAATAAGCAAAAAGTAAACTAGGCAAACAAAGTAAAGACAAGTAACTAATTTTTTTGTGTTTTCGATATAGAGAGCAAGACAATAAATAAAGTAAAACTAGCAACTAATTTTTTTGTGTTTTGATTTAGTGCAGCAAACAAAGTAGTAAATAAAATAAAGCAAGACAAAAACAAAGTAAAGAGATTGAGAAGTGGAGACTCCCCTTGCAGCGTGTCTTGATCTCCCGACAACGGCGCCAGAAAAAGTGCTTGATGCGCGTAGATGTACACGTCCGTTGGGAACCCCAAGAGGAAGGTATGATGCGCACAGTGGCAAGTTTTCCCTCAGTATGAAACCAAGGTTTAATCGAACCAGTAGGAGCCAAGAAGCACGTTGAAGGTTGATGGTCGCGAAATGTGATGCGGCGCAACACCAGGGATTCCGGCGCCAACTAGGAACCTGCACAACACAACCAAAGTACTTTGCCCCAACGAAACAGTGAGGTTGTCAATCTCACCGGCTTGCTGTAACAAAGGATTAAACGTATCGAGTGGAAGATGTTTGCAAAGAAAACAGTAAAACAAGTAGATTGTATGCTATGGAAAGAATAGGACCGGGGTCCACAGTTCACTAGAGGTGTCTCTCCCATAAGATAAAAGCATGTTGGGTGAACAAATTACAGTCGGGCAATTGACAAATAGAGAAAGGCATAATAATGCATATACATGACATGGTAAATATAGTGAGATTTAATTGGGCATTACGACAAAGTACATAGACCGCCATCCAACTGCATCTATGCCTAAAAAGTCCACCTTCAGGTTATCGTCCGAACCCCCTCCAGTATTAAGTTGCAAAGCAACAGACAATTGCATTAAGTATTGTGCGTAATGTAATCAATAACTACATCCTTAGACATAGCATCAATGTTTTATCCCTAGTGGCAACAGCACATCACAACCTTAGAACTTTCTGTCACTGTCCCAGGTATCAATGAAGGCATGAACCCACTATCGAGCATAATTACTCCCTCTTGGAGTTAAGAGTAAAAACTTGGCCAGAGCCTCTACTAATAACGGAGAGCATGCAAGATCATAAACAACACATGAACAATAGATTGATAATCACCATAATCATAGTACTCTCTATCCATCGGATCCCGACAAACACAACATATAGAATTACATATAGATGATCTTGATCATGTTAGGCAGCTCACAAGATCTAACAATGAAGCACAACAAGGAGAAGACGACCATCTAGCTACTGCTATGGACCCATGGTCCAGGGGTGAACTACTCACTCATCACTCCGGAGGCGACCATGGCGGTGTAGAGTCCTCCGGGAGATGGATCCCCTCTCCGGCAGGGTGCCGGAGGCGATCTCCAGAATCCCCGAGATGGGATTCGCGGCGGCGGCGTCTCTGTAAGGTTTTCCGTATCGTGGCTCTCGGTGCTGGGGGTTTCGCGACGGGAGCTTTAAGTAGGCGGAAGGTCAACGCGAGGGGCCACACGAGGGGCCCAGGGGGCAGGTCGGCGCGGCCAGGGCCTGGGCCGCGCCGGCCTAGCCTCTGGCCACCTCGTGGCCCCACTTCGTTAGGTCTTCGGTCTTCTGGAAGCTTCGTGCAAAAATAGGACCCTGGGCGAAAGTTTCGTCCAATTCCGAGAATATTTCTTTACTAGGATTTAAACCAAAAACAGCAGAAAACAGCAACTGGCTCTTCGGCATCTTGTTAATAGGTTAGTTCCAGAAAATGCATAAATATGACATATAATGTGCATAAAACATGTAGGTATCATCAATAAAGTAGCATGGAACATAAGAAATTATCGATACGTTGGAGACGTATCAGCGAGGGGCCCGGACCACAGGCCGGCGCGGCCAGGGCCAGGCCGCGCCGCCTATGGTCTGGCCACCTCGTGGCCCCACGTTATCCCTCGGTCTTCTGGAAGCTTCGTGGAAAAATAGGACCCTGGGCGTTGATTTCGTCCAATTCCGAGAATATTTCCTTACTAGGATTTCTGAAACCAAAAACAGCAGAAAACAACTGGCGCTTCGGCATCTTGTTAATAGGTTAGTGCCGGAAAATGTATAATAATGTTATAAAATATTCAAGTATTGTCATAAAAGTAGCATGGAACATAAGAAATTATAGATACGTTTGAGACGTATCACTTTTTCAAATATAAATAAAACAAAATCCCCTAAACCAAATTTAGCAATTTTTATATATTCGGAAAGCTTAGGAAATTATCTAAACAATTCCACTGGTCTCATTTCCAAATTCTTAGTTAAATTCAAATGATAAAAATAACAAGGCAGGGCCTTTTCGAACTTCAAATAATTATAAAAAATTATCTATAATTGATTTTGAGTTGATTCCAACTCTCATAAATCACATTTGACATACCCTAATTGATTATGCAAAAATATTGCATAGTTGTTTTGCATGATCATGGACTAGAGCAAAATAATGGCTATGGAGCCATTTCTAGTCCATTTAATTCATACAAATAAATTTATTTAAATAGTATGAGAGCTACTCTCTCATTTAAATTGTGATCCTAAGTAATTCAAAGAGAGGTACTGACCTTGGTCTAATAAGCCTCAGGCTTGGTTACTTAGAGACATTAAATCATTATCATGCTAGTATTAAAATGCATGAGGTTTAGCCCTCATTTAAATTCTACTCTCAAATAATAGATATGAAGTGTTGACCTTGGTCAACCAATATTCATACCTTATTATTATTTGAAGAGATTAAATCTTAATAAGATTCAATGAGAGGAAATTATTTCCTCCAAAGCATCAAAGAGCTATACTAATAAATAATTATAATGAGAGGAAATTATTTTCTTTAAAATAAAACAAAGTAAATCACCATGCTAATAAGATGTGATGCTAGCATAGGCTTGTGTGAATCTTTGGTGTGTTTAGCTTAGCACTTAAGTTTGTGTGGTGATCGTTATACCTTGTATTCGTATATAGACGCTAGTCTCGAGGAATACCCGGAGGAGGAAGGCTACTCTCAAGAGGAGGAGGAAAACTTTGATTCCTATCCCAACCAAGGCAAGCTAATACTCTTGCAACCCACCCTAATGCAAAGCTCGTCATGAGCAAGGCACCATTACATGTTACATTATGCTTAATAATCTTATCCCATGTTTTGCCTTACTATTATTTTACTTATTGTATTTCAAAATTTACTTTTGATTCATGATTCACTTGTTTAGAATAGAACAAGAGTATCAAAGTTAGCCTAAGCAAACAAAGCTATATAGCACCCCCTCATGACTAGTTGCTATTGCTAAATAAATAAAATTGACTACTCTAGATGGGAACAAGGTGAAATGAAATGACTTTGAAAGATTTTGAAGGTGAATGTGACATGAATGACTTGGTGAAAGTTTGTGAAAACTGATGATTGGGTTCGGATGCGATACCCTTCCAATTATACAAGTACCCCCACAATACCTGATTATGGGTAGGGCTTAACTAGAAACTTATGTAGTTTAGTATGGGTTCCCTCTAAACAAGCATCATAGGGGTTATGCCGAGGCTGCCTCCGTTGAAAGTGAAATGATGTGAATATGAGGTGAATGTACGACCCAAGCCCTGTGCAGTTCCCGGGCTGACAGTTGGTTTTCACCGGGAGGCCAAGCTCATGGGGAGAGGTGCCCATACTAGGTTATTGTTACCCTCCAAAACCCACCGACGGGCAATGGCTAAGCAACACGAAGAGCCGGGAGGCTCCCAAGGCCGCTTAGTGGACCCTGGCACCTCGCGTCGTCCCGCAAATCTTCCAGCCACGTCCTGGCGGTTGCTAGGGCGTGCCACCTGACCTAGACCCGATCAGGAAGGTGTTAGAGTGCTTCGATTGTTCCTGCATGGTAGACACGTAAACATTAAATACGAGCCCTATCGGCTCTCAGGTTTCCCTGTGGATCGGCTCAAGGAGCCGATCGCCCCATGTTTCATGTTGGATTTACAATGGCATGGGGATCCTGCTTGATCAGGACAAAGCTAAAACGATCCACGACAGTTTAGGGTTTTCACCGCATAATCGGAACGTCCTACGTGCGATCGGGCCTAGCAGCTACGGAAGATGATGCAAACCACCCCTACGAGAGGCCTAAAAACCAACATAACGTCGATTCCCGGAACATCCCTCGCAGGGACGGTGAACAACATCTAACGCACTACCGGATCCTCCGACCCCAGCATAAGGCCTAACTATGCAGATATTAAACTAATCCCTGCGGAGCAAGGAGCAACTATAACGGATCGGATCTACTAAGTAACGAACAAGCAAGATGCTGCCCTTACGTCTGGATAGACGTAAGGGCAGCTAGGTGTCGAGGGACGGCATTGCCACGCAGATATGCACGTGAAAGCATCAATGCAAGCTAAACACCTAAGGATTAGGATGCTGATACGTCTCCAACGTATCGATAATTTCTTATGTTCCATGCTACTTTATTGATGATACCTACATGTTTTATGCACATTATATGTCATATTTATGCATTTTGGAACTAACCTATTAACAAGATGCCGAAGAGCCAGTTGCTGTTTTCTGCTGTTTTGGTTTCAGAAATCCTAGTAAGGAAATATTCTCGGAATTGGACGAAATCTTCGCCCAGGGTCCTATTTTTGCACGGAGCTTCAGAAGACCGAAGAGATAACGAAGTGGGCGACAGAGCGCCGCCACCATAGGGCCGCGCGGCCAGGGGCCCGCGCCGCCCTATGGTGTGGGCCCTCGTCAGCCCCCCCGACCTACCCTTCCGCCTACTTAAAGCCTCCGTCGAAACCCCCGGTACCGAGAGCCACGATACGGAAAACCTTCCGAGACGCCGCCGCCGCGAATCCCATCTCGGGGGATTCAGGAGATCGCCTCCGGCACCCTGCCGGAGAGGGGATTCATCTCCCGGAGGACTCTTCATCGCCATGATCGCCTCCGGAGTGATGAGTGAGTAGTTCACCCCTGGACTATGGGTCCATAGCAGTAGCTAGATGGTCGTCTTCTCCTTGTTGTGCTTCATTGTTGGATCTTGTGAGCTGCCTAACATGATCAAGATCATCTATATGTAATTCTATATGTTGTGTTTGTCGGGATCCGATGGATAGAGAATGCTATGTTATGGTGATTATCAATCTATTGTTTATGTGTTGTTTATGATCTTGCATGATCTCCGTTATTAGTAGAGGCTCTGGCCAAGTTTATACTCTTAACTCCAAGAGGGAGTATTTATGCTCGATAGTGGGTTCATGCCTTCATTGACACCTGGGACAGTGACAGAAAGTTCTAAGGTTGTGATGTGCTATTGCCACTAGGGATAAAACATTGATTCTATGTCTAAGGATGTAGTTGTCAATTACATTACGCACCATACTTAATGCAATTGTCTGTTGCTTAGCAACTTAATACTGAATGGGTTCGGATGATAACCTGAAGGTGGACTTTTTAGGCATAGATGCAGTTGGATGGCAGTCTATGTACTTTGTCGTAATGCCGGATTAAATCTCACTATATTTATCATATCATGTATATGCATTGTTATGCACTTCTCTATTTGTCAATTGCCCGACTGTAATTTGTTCACCCAACATGCTTTTATCTTATGGGAGAGACACCTCTAGTGAACTGTGGACCCCGGTCCTATTCTTTACATAGCATACAATCTACTGCAATTGTGTTTTACTATTTTCTTGCAAACAATCATCTTCCACTCGATACGTTTAATCCTTTGTTACAGCAAGCCGGTGAGATTGACAACCTCACTGTTTCGTTGGGGCAAAGTACTTTGGTTTTGTTGTGCAGATTCCACGTTGGCGCGGAATCCCTGTTGTTGCGCCGCATCACATTTCGCCACCATCAACCTTCAACGTGCTTCTTGGCTCCTACTGGTTCAATTAAACCTTGGTTTCATACTGAGGGAAACTTGCTTCTATACGCATCATACCTTCCACTTGGGGTTCCCAACGGACGTGTGCATCTACGCGTATCAAGCTAAATTTCTGGCGCCGTTGCCGGGGAGATCAAGACACGCTGCAAGGGAGTCTCCACTTCTCAATCTCTTTACTTTGTTTTTGTCTTGCTTTATTTTATTTACTACTTTGTTTGCTGCACCTAAACAAAACACAAAAAAACATTAGTTGCTAGTTTTACTTTATTTACTGTCTTGCTCTCCATATCAAAAACACAAAAAAATTAGTTACTTGCATTTACTTTATCTAGTTTGTTTTATTTACCGTTGCTAAAATGAATACCCCTGAAAATACTAAGTTGTGTGACTTCACAAATGCAAATAATAATGATTTCTTATGCACACCTATTGCTCCACCTGCTACTACAGCAGAATTCTTTGAAATTAAACCTGCTTTACTAAATCTTGTCATGAGAGATCAATTTTCTGGTGTTAGTTCTGATGATGCTGCTGCCCATCTCAATAATTTTGTTGAACTTTGTGAAATGCAAAAGTATAAGGATGTAGATGGTGATATTATTAAATTGAAAGTGTTTCCTTTCTCATTAAGAGGAAGAGCTAAAGATTGGTTGCTATTGATAACCCACAAGTATAGGGGATCGCAACAGTCTTCGAGGGAAGTATTACCCAATTTATTGATTCGACACAAGGGGAGACAAAGAATACTTGTAAGCCTTAACAGCGGAGTTGTCAATTCAGCTGCACCTGGAAACAGAATTGCTCGCAAGAGTTTATCAGTAGTAACAGTTTTATGGCAGTGGAAATAGTGAAATAAGACGGTGAAATAAAGACAGCAGAGTGATTATAGTAAACAGCAGGATTAAAATACTGTAGGCACAGGGACGGATTTAACGGGCGTTGCATGGATGAGAGAAACTCATATAACAATCAAAGCATGGGCATTTGCAGATAATAATAAAACGGTATCCAAGTACTAATCAATCAATAGGCATGTGTTCCATATTTAGTCGTACGTGCTCGCAATGAGAAACTTGCACAACATCTTTTGTCCTACCAGCCGGTGGCAGCGGGCCTCTAGGGAAACTACTGGATATTAAGGTACTCCTTTTAATAGAGTACCGGAGCAAAGCATTAACACTCCGTGAACACATGTGATCCTCACATCACTACCATCCCCTCCGGTTGTCCCGATTTCTGTCACTTCGGGGCCATTGGTTCCGGACAGCGACATGTGTATACAACTTGCAGGTAAGATCATAAACAACGAATATCTTCATGAACCAATAACATGTTCAGATCTGAGATCATGGCACTCGGGCCCTAGTGACAAGCATTAAGCATAACAAGTTGCAACAATATCATAAAAGTGACATCTACGGATACTAGGCACTATGCCCTAACAATCTTATGACTATTACATGACCAATCTCATCCAATCCCTACCATCCCCTTCAGCCTACATCGGGGGAATTACTCACACATGGATGGGGGAAACATGGCTGGTCGATGGAGAGGCGTTGGCGGTGATGGCGGTGAAGATCTCCTCCAATTCCCCGTCCGGCGGAGTGCCAGAATGGAGACTTCTGGCTCCCGCGACGGAGTTTCGCGATGTGGCGGCTCTCTGGAGGGTTTCTGGCGACTTCGACTTCTCTCCGTACATTTTCAAGTCGAAACCAATAAGTAGTCCGAAGGGGGCGTCGGAGGCCGGCCGAGGGGGCCACACCACATGGCCGCGCGGGCCCCCCTGGGCCGCGCCGCCATGTGGTGTGGGGCCCTCGGGCCTCCACCTCCTTTGCCCTTCTGGCTCCGTCAATATTTTGGTAAAATAGGGCCTTCTGCAAGAATTCCGAGGATTTTCCCGAAAGTTGGATTTCTGCACAAAAACGAGACACCAGAGCAGTTCTGCTGAAAACAGCGTTAGTCCGTGTTAGTTGTATCCAAAATACACAAATTAGAGGCAAAACAATAGCGAAAGTGTTCGGGAAAGTAGATACGTTTTGGACGTATCAACTCCCCCCAAGCTTATTGCTTGTCCTCAAGCAATTCAGTTAACAACTGAGCGATAAAAGAACTTTCACGAACACATTTGCTCATATGATGTATATATTCTCATGCTATGGCTAATACTTAAGCAGTTCATAATGAGATACATGCAAATAAGATCATCCAACAGCTATGTCAATCATGGAGAGGTACCAACAATTAATAATAAGCACCATGAATCATGTATATAAGCAGGATTGCAATGTTCATAAGAGAATATGGTAAAGTGGTATCTCGCTTGCCTGTATTTGATCGGCAAAACATAAATGCCGAGGCACCTCTTGAGTTCATAGAAAGACTAGAAGTAGTGATTGTCAAAGATAAAAGCATCAAAGTTATACCACAATCAATCATATTTTGAGACAAGCATATTATACTAAGAATGACAGTTGTGCTCTCAAGACAGTGCTCAAAGAAAGAATGGAGACACAACATAAAAGTAAAAGATTGACCCTTCGCAGAGGGAAGCAGGGATTAACATGCGCTAGAGCTTTTCATTTGTAAAGCAGGAGTAAAATTATTTTGAGAGGTGTTTGTTGTTGTCAACGAATGGTAATGGGTACACTAACTACCTCATCAACCGGACTCACAAGAGCGGCTCCCATTTATTTATTTTTGGTTGGCACTCCTTCCAACCTTTCTTTCACAAACCATGGCTAACCGAATCCTCGGGTGCCCAACAATCTCATACCATGAAGGAGTGCCTTTTTATTTAAGTTTTATTATGATGATGACACTCCCCCCAACCTTTGCTCACACAAGCCATGGCTAACCGAATCCTTCGGGTGCCGTCCAACAATCACAAACCATGGAGGAGTGTCTATTTAAGTTAATTAATTTGGGACTGGGAATCCCATTGCCAGCTCTTTTTGCAAAATTATTGGATAAGCGGATGTGCCACTAGTCCATATGAGAGTCCGTCAAAAGTAAATGACAAGGTTGAAAGCTAAACACCACATACTTCCTCATGAGCTATGAAACATTAACACAAATTGAGAAGCATTTTGAAAGTTTTAAAGGTAACGCATGAGAATTTACTTGGAATGGTTTGAAATGCCATGCATAGGTATTTATGGTGGACACTTTTGGAACAACTTGGTTTTCAGGTGTTTGGAAGCACGAGCGGCGTCACCGCTCAGTACAAGTGAAGGCTAGCAAAAGACTAGGGAGCGACAAATCAAGAGAGCAGTAACTGTCATAATCATGCTTGCGGCAAAATAAATTAACGGAGGCATAAAAGTGATACAAGAACTCTGAAGCAATATAAATCATCGAGGCTTAATTGACTTTTTGTTCAGTCATATGCATGCGTGAGCATGTGCCAAGTCGATATAAATGAATTATTCAGAGGAGGATACCACAATGCCATACTTACTTATGAATAAAACAATGCAAGCGAACATCCATGACATGCTACTCATATTAATAAATTGGAGCTAAACATGAGAGATCATGAACTACTAGACTTTCTCAAATAACATATACCTCACATGAACCAACTAAGCATGCTCATATGGATGAGTATATGTACAAAAATGAAAGCAAATAGAGTTCATACCAGCCTCTCACCACAATCAGATTGTCGTAGATCGTCATTATTGCCTTTTCACTTGTGTAGCTTGGATAATATAAAATGAAAACCACGCTCCAGCCACCGAAGACCATTGAACTCATGATGAACTTTACAAACCAAAGAAGAACAGCAAATATTTTTGGTGTTTTCGAATTAGAAACAAGCACGAAAGAAAACAAGCAAACAAAGCAAAATCTTTTTGGGTTTTCTTATAGCAAACTAACGATAGCAAATAAAGCAAACTAAGAGCAAGGAACCAAATAAATAAATGGTGAAGAGAAACAACAGAAATATTTTTGGTCTTTTTGTGTTTTAGGAGAGAAACAAAGCGAAAACAAAAGAATGCAAACTAACAGAAACACAGAAAAGCAGGATGACAGAAATCTGCCAAATCCTGACAGCAGTACAGAAATCGAATTTAAAAAAAATCTTCCATTGCTCAGACCAAAAAGTGTTCAACTAATGAAAGTTAGATAACAACCTGGGGAACATGCTCAAAAATTGGCAACTCAAAATAACGTTCTGGCTGTGCGTACGAATGTTTTTGGTAACAGCACAGAATCTGTTTTTGGACAGCACTTCCCCAAATATCATCTCCCTCTCATTAGAAAACCACTCTAAGAGACTAAACAAGTATGTACAAGTATCCAGCAACCATAATATGCAAAGAATGAGTGATGCCGGTATACCTCCCCCCAAGCTTAGGCTTTTGGCCCAAGTGGAGTTCATTCCCAACGAGGGTCGGAGTTCCACGCCGGTGGATCATACATGGAGTGGTAATAGGGCCCCTGCGCAGAAGAATATCGTGGAGGCTCCACATGACCATGATGTTGATATGAGGAGCTTGCTGCATCGGATGAAGAGTCGGGATGCTCCTCGGCCTCCTCCACATCTTCCCTTGCACGACGGCTTTCCCTTTCTATGTATGCGTTTAGCTCATTTTCTGTGATCGACCACCCGTCCCTGGCATCAAGGTTAAACAAAGCAGGTGCAGGCAAGCGTACTAGTTTTTCAATTTTCTTAGTTATACTCCAACTTTTCTTATACAAAGTTATCCTATAATGCAGGTTGTTCAAATTAGATGCATCTGAAATAAACTCATGCCTGATCATGGAGAAAACATCAAGTTTCTCTATAGAAAGCGGAATATCTAAATGGTGAGGACCTACACCATGCATAGCTAATAAGCGAGAGGCAATAAGACCTCCACAAATTCCTCCTTTCTCACGGTTAGTAGCAAGTCTACAAGCTATTAAAGCACCCAAATTATAAGTCCTATCCTGTTGCAAAGCAGCAGCTAAGAAAGCCAAGTCTGGGACAGATAATTTACCTCCAGTTCTTCTCGCAAGAACGCACTTTGTAATGAAATAGGCAAAATAGCGGATGGCTGGATGTTGAATGCTACTAATCTTACCACCATCATTGGAGAAGCTCCTCCCATTACAAATCCTTGTATAAAGATTCGAGAGCTCCCGCGGTGTTCCCCTGATCTTCTCGCAAGATCCCCATCGCGGCACTCTAATCGCTGTACAAAAATCACTGAAAGGCAAGTCGATAGTTTTGTTATAAATCTTATACCGGACCATGGGGTCAGTTTGAGACCGGTGAAACTCGAAATCCTGCACAACCGACACCGTTAGTTTAGCATATTGGTGAGGTTCACCAACAGCAAAATCTCCCAATCCTGCATTGGAAATTAGTGTTTGAACGTCTTGCAGGATTCCTGCATTCCGCATAAAGTCCGTGCATGGGTAATAAGAGGGGTATACTCCCTCTTCACGATGAACTCTCATGACTTGCTGTACCTCCAACTCTTCTTGGTTCAATTGGGGCACACCTTCTTCCATTTTCTGAAATTTTCAACAATCATTATAAAATTTGATTTCAAGGTGTGTAATTGAAGGGAACTACTATAGGAACTTGCTAGAGTACTAAGCATGCATCAAAACTAATTTCTTCCACTTAGAACAAGCATGCAAGCTCACTAAACATGTTATCTACAGCAGCAAAATATTCAAGATATACTCAACCAAATGAAATTCTAATTGGACAATCAAAGGAGTCACATACCAAGGAGTAAATGTGCCAAATTTCAAACAGAAATCTGGGCTGAGCAAGGAGATCGAAAAATCGCGAGTTCTTGAGCAGAAACACGAGTGAGAGAAACTTGGTACGAGCTTTTTCGGGAGAGAGAAGATGCTGGGAGGAAGAGATGATGAAGTGGGGCAAGGGGTGGCCCACACCACAAGGTGGCGCGGCCCCCTTGCTGGCCGCGCCGGCCTATGGTGTGGCACCCCCTGGTGCCCCACAGGTCATCCTCTGGTGCTCCCAGGTGCCTCGTCGAAAAATAGGACCAACGGTGTAATTTTTGTAATTTTTAGAGAACTTCGAAAAATGCACATTTCTGGGTATTAAATTAATGATTACTGCGCAGGAAAATGATTTCTAAAATCTTAAATAGCTAAAGCATATTGCAAAACAAAAGTGCTACAGCAAGTAAAATAGGTGAAGGAGAAAGAAAGAAAGAAGTGTTGTTTAGCTCTTTTATGCAATAAAATATACTTGTTAACAAGGTTGATCAAGTCTTGCTACCAAATAAATTTTATATGACATAAGAAGAAATAAACCTCAAATCAATCATGTTACCTTATATTGAATTGATATGGATCCAATCACAAGAGTTTGATATTCTTCTTTAGGCTCATATATAGGACAATCAATGGATCCCACTTTGATAGTTTTCACATTAAAAATTGTATTGACTCCACATACTTTATCAATCCTCTTGGGAAAATAGACAGTGTGTTCCTTATCATCAACATTGAAAGTAACCATGCCTTTATTGCAATCAATAACAGCCCCTGCAGTATTAAGAAAGGGTCTTCCAAGAATAATGGACATATTATCATCTTCAGGCATTTCCAACACAACAAAATCAGTTAATATCAAGCAATGCTGAGTAACTTGAACAGGAACATTTTCACATAAACCAACAGGAATAGCAGTAGATTTATCAGCCATTTGCAAAGATATATCAGTTGGTATCAATTTATCTAAATCAAGTCTCTTATAAAGAGAAAAAGGCATCACACTCACACCTGCTCCCAAATCACATAGAGCAGTTCTAACATAATTATTCTTGATGGAACAAGGAATAGTCGGTATACCTGGGTCGCCCAACTTCTTGGGAATCTTACCATTGAAGGAGTAATTAGCGAGCATAGTGGAAATTTCCTCATTGGGGATTTTCCTTTTGTTAGTAACAATATCTTTCATATACTTTGAATAAGGAGGCAATTTAATAGCATCAGTCAAAGGGATTTGCAAAAATAAAGGTTTCATCCAATCACAAAATTTATTATAATGTTCCTCCTCCTTTGATTTTAGTTTCTTAGCAGGAAAAGGCATTTGCTTTTGAACCCAAGGTTCTCTTTCATTACCATGTTTCTCAGTAATAAAATCTTCTTTAGTGTACTTTTTATTTTTAGCAGGCTTTTCAGGTTCTTTTTCAATTTCTTCTTTATCAGGAGTATCATTCTTATCATTATCTTCCTCATGTTCATTACCACTTTCAGTTTCAGCATCAGAAATAGAAATACTATTAGGATCATTAACAGGTTCAGAGGATTCTACAACATTCTTATGTTTCTTTTTCTTTTTCTTAGATGGAGCACTAGTTTTAATTAGTTGAGAATCTTGTTCAACTCTTTTGGGATGCCCTTCAGGATATAGAGGATCCTGGGTAGAAGCACCACCTCTAGTTGTTACTTCATAAGCATGTTTTTCTTTAGAATTATTTTCCAACAAGTCATTTTGCACTTTAGTAAGTTGATCAATTTGAGTTTGAACCATTTGAAAATGTTTAACAAGTATCTTAACATCATTGGAGGTTCTCTCCACAATACCATGCAATTCACTAATAGCTCGGGAATTTTCCATTAAATGATTCTCTACTCTCATATTAAAGTTTTCTTGCTTAACAATATAATTATCAAATTCATCTAAGCATTGAGCAGGAGATTTTGAATACGGAATATCTTCCCTAGTAAAGTGTTGAAGCGAGTGTACCTCAATCATGGATGAAGGGGGAATTGTCTCACATATATCTTCTATAGGAGGTAAATTCTTCACATCTTCAGGTTTAATACCCTTCTCTTTAAGAGACTTCTTGGCTTCCCTCATATCTTCATTATTTAATTTAATCATACCCCTCTTCTTCACTATCGGTGTCGGGGTTGGTTCAGGTGTAGACCAATCATCATGATTCCGGCCTATTTTAGCCAATAATTCTTCAGCGTCTTCTGGAGTTCTTTTCCTGAAAACACAACCAGCACAACTATCCAGGTATGCCCTAGACTCAATAGTTAGTCCACTATAAAATATATCAAGTAAATCATGCTTTTCCAAATCATGGTCAGGCTGAGCTCTAATAAGAGAACAAAATCTAGCCCAAGCCTCAGGCAATTTCTCTCCATCTTCCTGGTCAAAATTATAAATTCTCTGCAAAGCAGCGTGTTGAGCACTAGCAGGAAAGTATTTTCGAAAGAAAACATCACGCAAGTCAATTGGACTTTTAATAGAACCAGGAGGCAAATTATTATACCAAGTTTTAGCATCATCCTTTAATGAGAAAGGAAAAATTTTAGCGACAAAATAAGTACGCATCTTGACATCATCAGAAAACACGCCACTAAGAGTAGATAACTCAGTCAAGTGTTCAACAGCACTTTCTTTTTCAGTACCACAAAAGGGTGTTTTCTCAACAATAGCTATATGAGATAGATCAAGAGAAAAATCATAATCTTTATCCCTAATGTTTATAGGAGATGTGGCAAATTTAGGATCAGGAGACAGTTTATATCTAACAGCATGTTCTGCAAGCAACTTTTTAATTTTTCTTGCATCAGTAGTAGCATTGCATTTTTCAATAAAATCATCATTAAGCTCTACATAATCTTCATCAAGATCATCACTAGAATATTCAACAGACTCAGGTGAATTAACAGGTGTAGCAGCATTTTCATTAGGAGTTTCAGTATTTTCAATTTGTCTAGACTTAGCAATTGTAGCATCTAGAAAAGATCCCAATGAACCACTATCATCAAGCACAGCAGAAACATTATCAATATTATGAGAATTTTCAGATTCAGCAGAAGTACCAGCACGTGAAGCATGTGGCGGTGAAACAAGTTTATCAATCACAGATGGTGAATCAAGAGCAGCAGAGGTACTCAGAGTTGTACCTTTTCTTGTAGTGGATGGTAATATGGCGATCTTAGTATCGCGAGGTTTACCCATAATGGAGAATTTGCAGCGAACAATATCAATCCAAGTGAACTTCCAAATAAAGCTATGCTCCCCGGCAACGGCGCCAGAAAATAGTCTTGATGACCCACAAGTATAGGGGATCGCAACAGTCTTCGAGGGAAGTATTACCCAATTTATTGATTCGACACAAGGGGAGACAAAGAATACTTGTAAGCCTTAACAGCGGAGTTGTCAATTCAGCTGCACCTGAAACAGACTTGCTCGCAAGAGTTTATCAGTAGTAACAGTTTTATGGCGTGGAAATAGTGAAATAACAGCCAGTGAAATAAAGACAGCAGTGATTATAGTAAACAGCAGGATTAAAATGTAGGCACAGGGACGGATTTAACGGGCGTTGCATGGATGAGAGAAACTCATATAACAATCAAAGCATGGGCATTTGCAGATAATAATAAAACGGTATCCAAGTACTAATCAATCAATAGGCATGTGTTCCATATTTAGTCGTACGTGCTCGCAATGAGAAACTTGCACAACATCTTTTGTCCTACCAGCCGGTGGCAGCCGGGCCTCTAGGGAAACTACTGGATATTAAGGTACTCCTTTTAATAGAGTACCGGAGCAAAGCATTAACACTCCGTGAACACATGTGATCCTCACATCACTACCATCCCCTCCGGTTGTCCCGATTTCTGTCACTTCGGGGCCATTGGTTCCGGACAGCGACATGTGTATACAACTTGCAGGTAAGATCATAAACAATGAATATCTTCATGAATCAATAACATGTTCAGATCTGAGATCATGGCACTCGGGCCCTAGTGACAAGCATTAAGCATAACAAGTTGCAACAATATCATAAAAGTGACATCTACGGATACTAGGCACTATGCCCTAACAATCTTATGACTATTACATGACCAATCTCATCCAATCCCTACCATCCCCTTCAGCCTACAGCGGGGGAATTACTCACACATGGATGGGGGAAACATGGCTGGTCGATGGAGAGGCGTTGGCGGTGATGGCGGTGAAGATCTCCTCCAATTCCCCGTCCCGGCGGAGTGCCAGAACGGAGACTTCTGGCTCCCGCGACGGAGTTTCGCGATGTGGCGGCTCTCTGGAGGGTTTCTGGCGACTTCGACTTCTCTCCGTGCGTTTTCAGGTCGAAACCAATAAGTAGTCCGAAGGGGGGCGTCGGAGGCCGGCCGAGGGGGCACTACTAGGAAAAAGCTCTTTAGTGGCGCACCACTTTTCCCCTTCAGTGGCGCACTGCTGGTGCGCCACTACTATCACGCCACTGCACTACACTGTGCGCCAGTGAAATGACTAGTGGTGCGCCACTATTACCCCAAAGGGGTGCGCCACTGTTGTTGAGCAGCAGTGCGCCACTACTGCCTGTTGTTGGTGCGCCACTACTGCCTCCTGGGGTGCGCCACTGTTACCTCGAGCTGGTGCGCTATTGCTGGTTGTCGAGGTGCGCCACTATTGTATATCAGAGGTGCGCCATTGCTAGCAGCTTTGGTGCGCCACAGCTACATTCGAAGGGGATCAGCCAGTAGTGCGCCACAGGTTCCAGAGTAGTGCGCCACTGCTACTTTGTGGCCGTGCGCCACTCATGGTCCACCAGTGCGCCACTGCTAGGATTTCGTTTTTTGCATTTCTGGATGGTATTTGTACAGGTTATATAGAACAGTATAACAGCACAAATACAGGATATATAACACATATGAACAACAGCACAATACATCAATACATAGTCCTTCACATTAGCCTCCATGATTCACAAGATTTCGAATATTAGACAAGTGTTACGGTGTTACAAGTCACAAATGAGCTAGTGGCGGTTACACAAGGTCGATCATCTAAACTAGCATCACATAGAAGAGAGCTAGAGTCACTACTATCACCGTCCCGATGAAAGTGGTCTTCATCCGGTTCCTCCTCCGCTCCGTCCTCTCTCCCGCCAGATAGCGTGCGTATCTGTCTTCGGCCTCCGCTCTAGTGGTGTACCCTTTGTAGCTGTTACCGCTAAAACGGTGAACCTGTCTCCGACACTCCTCCCAGTCGTTGTAGACTCCGGGAACCTTGCCCTTGTACACGACATACCACGTCATATCTGCACATATATGAACAAGCCAAAGAAACATTAGTGCACGCTCATAGATGTTTGCAACGAATAAGAGCAAACTCAAAAACGATCCAAGTAGTATGAACTAAAAGGCATGCCTCATACATTGTTGGTCGGAACAAATATCAACATTTAGGGAAGGGGTCAGTGAAACCAAGTAGGATGCACAAGAGATTGATACTTGTGTCATTGCACCAGGTTCACTGACCCCTCCCCCAAGTGTATAGGTGACCAAACATTCTAATCATCGGCATTTTGAGATACCAAAGCAAATGGAAGAATGACAAGGGCCTCATACTTTGTCGGTCGAAACAAATATGAACATCCCGGGATGGCGTTAGTGAGGCCAGGTAGGATGCACAAGAGATTGATATTTGTGCCATCACACCAGGCTCACTAGCGACACCCCGGAGTGTACAGTTGACCGAACATTCTAATCATCGGCACTAAAATGGAAGAAAGAGCCAAGTGGTATCAACTAAATAGCATATGCCTCATACATTGTTGGTCGGAACAAATATTAACATTCCGCGAAGGGGTAAGTGAAACCAAGTAGGATGCACAAGAGATTGATACTTGTGTCATCGCACCAGGTTCACTTGCCCCTCCCCAGAGAGTTGACCAACCATTATAATCATCGGCATTTTGAAAATCTCAAAGCAAATGGAATGACAAAATGGAATAAGTGCCTCATACATTATTGGTCAACACAAATACTATGGTCAGAAACCATAGTTGCAGTATACACCGCAGTATACTTTGCAGAAGGGCCCCCTTTCCCCGGCCGCCGTTCCGTGAACGGGTCCTTAACGACACAACAACGCTGATCTGCCTCTCCGGCGCAGAACCACGGCAGACCCAGCCGCGTCCCTTCTGGCCGCGTCTCCTGCGCTCTTCTGCATGGCCGGACCACGATTGGACTCACCGGGGGAATAATGATAATCGCCATCAACACTATCGCCAGACTCCACAGGAGCATAGCAGTTTGCAGCAGATGCCACTTTTCTTCCCTTGCCGTGCAGTGAACGAGTCTTTGATGCAAAGACCGTGCCGGCCTGCCCAGAGGCCGGCACGGTCTTTGCATCAAGGACTCGTTCACTGGACGGCGAGAGAAGAAAAGCGGCATCTGCTGCAAAGTACTCTACACCTGTGGACTCTGACGATAGTGGTGATGGCGATTATCAGTATTTCCCCGGTGAGTCCAATCGTGGTCCGGCCATGGAGAAAAGCGCAGAGCCCATTAGACACGGCCACAAGGGAGACGGCTGGACTGGCGTGGTTCTGCGCCGAAGAGACATGTCGGCGTTGTTGTCTCGTCAAGGACTCGTTCAACGAACGGCGGCCGGGGAAAGGGGGGCCCGTCTACAAAGTATATTGCGGCGTATAGGTGACCAAACATTCTAATCATCGGCCAATGGTGCGAAAGCAAATGGAAGAATGACAAGGGCCTCATACTTTGTCGGTCGAAACAAATATGAACATCCCGGGATGGCGTTAGCGAGGCCAGGTAGGATGCACAAGAGATTGATATTTGTGCCATCACACCAGGCTCACTAGCGACACCCCGGAGTGTACAAGTGACCAACCATTCTAATCATCGGCCAATGCAATTAAGAAGTGCCAACTCAAATAAGAAGATAAGTAGCTAGTATGAACTAAATGGAATGCCTCATACTTTGTCGGTCAAAATATTAACATTTAGGGATGGCGTTAGCGAGGCCAGGTAGGATGCACAAGACATGGATATTTGTGCCATCACACCAGGCTCGCTCACGCCATCCCCAAGTGTACGGATGACCAACCATTCTAATCATCGGCATATGCAAACAAAATTAACGACCAAATCAAGTGCGGAAAACGACAGAGCCATATATATAAGTTCACAAACATAGCCGAACTAGTAATTAATAGCAAGTAAAGTGCTGGATAAAGTTTATTACAACACATGCAATCACGTCTTTAGTTCACACAACTACATAACTAGGCTCGCACATCAAGACTTTCCACTCGGAGCGTGGATAAAACCGCCGCCTTTCTTCAAGCACATCCATGAGCGGTAGTCGTCACCCTGCATTTGGAGCATCGTGTCTATGTCACTGTTTGACGGCTGATGGCCGGCGTAGAACTCCCCCGCGCTTCTAATGACATCTTGATGGATGATTTCACAAAACTCTACTTGGATGCGGAAGAAGTCTTGCTTGATGCCGTCGTCAGGGACCCGCGCCAATTTGTTGGCCCAGTCTCTGAGATGCTCAGGTAGCGTAAGCTGCTGCTGGTCCCGTATGAACTTATCCATGTGATAGAGGGCGTAGTAGGCATCCTTGTTACTAGAAGGCGGCTTCTTGACGCAGGGAAACTTTGTTTGGTGCTTGAACACATGCTTCCCGTACCTAATATTTGGCCTCTGCATGTTGCCTTTCGCTTTGACGTAGCCATTGAGAGCATCATCAAGTACGGCCTTGACATTCGTGTAGTCCGTGGTTGACTTACCGTCCGCATCGAGGTATGTGGCCATGGAATGTTTCGGGGTTATGGAGATGAGTGTGCAGGTTTTGTCTCTGCGTAGAAGACATAATGTTTAAGAACATGACGATTGAAATCTAAATAAATCACGAGTTAAGACCGGTACGGTGAGGGGGTGACTTACTCGGGAAATACAGGCAGGAGGATGTTACACTTCTTCTGGTGCGCTAGAAAGAAGTCTTTGAGGTATCCACTCGCGACTGCCCGGTCTCCGGCGGTGGCCAAGTGGACGGCACGCATGTAGAAGGGGTCGGCTATCGCGATGTCCGGGATGTTGTGTCTAATGATCCGCATCGCCTTGCTGAGCGAGTATAGGCGAATGAAGGTGTAGTGCAGCGGATAACTGTTCAGCATGGCGAAGATGTCATCATACCGCAGGAAGATCTTCTCCGCGAAGCCACTATCGACAAAGCCATGGCCCGAGGGCACCTTGGCAATATACACCGGGTATCCATGATCTCTCTCCCTGATACGCCGCTCCTCCATAAACTGAATACCGTCAACCAGAGATCGCATAGGACCGGGTGCAGCATCGTACAATCTTTTAATTAGCATCCGCTCACCCGACACATGCACCCTCGCCTCGATATTCTTGGGCACTGGTGGCCCGTCCTGAGCACGGATAGGTGCCGGCTGGCTGGCAGACTTGTCGTCCTTCTTCTTTCTTTTCCGTCCCTTCGGCTTCGTATTTACTGGGACTGCATTCTCCTCTGCGCAAGCCTTCTTCAGTGTGTTAGGACTGATAACACTTCTCACCTCGGCTATCGGCTGAGTCTCGGTGAAGTCGGCAGCTGGAGGCGTCTCCTGAGAACTGAATAGGCGCCGCTTGTTGCAATAGGTTTTCCCCTCGGCGGCAGCTTGAGAGGGTTGGCTACTGAGATCGTAGTCCACCCCAAAATCGAAGTTGCAGTCAAGGTTGGCAAACGTACTGTCCTCGTACGGACCATCGTTCGGATCCTGTGCCATCTGCATGTCCTCATCCTGTGCCATCTGCATGTCCTCATCAGCTGATGGCGGCACCGTTGGGGTGGTCTTGCCATGGCTTGGCGCCGGCAGGGCTGGGGGTGTTGTCTGTGGGGTGGTGCCCCTCGCCCCCAAACGAATCTGGCTCTTTGGCCAAACCATGGACCAATTGAAGCAATGCTGGAGGGTAAGGACCTCATCTTCGTCGGCACCATGGGGTTGAAAGGGAGGTACCACGTCGTCGTAGCCGCTAAGCACCCGAACCAGTTGAATCCTATACACGTCGGGTTGCATGGGTCTACCGTGGAACTGGCGGTTGCTCGGTTGAACGATGGTGGCCTTGGCAACATCGATCAACTCGCCGTTCACAAAGTGCAGGAGAGTGCATGGGACGTCGACGGCGGAGCTCTGCGGAAAACATGTAGGGCGTTAGGGATGGCTAGCTAGTCAAAGGCAAGGATATGGAAGTCATTGGCCGAGGGTTGGTTACCGTGATGGCGTCCAGCTCGGCTAAGGTCGAGGCACCGCCGGCGGCGGGCGTGCAACTGATGGAGTGGCCGCTTGTTGGCGCGGTGCCGGGCGGCGTATTATCCGCAGCGACGGGTGCATTGAGCTGAAGTAATGGCGCCGCGGGAGACACCAACGTTGGCGCCGCGGGAGACACCAAGGTTGGCGCCGCCGGAGCCACCAAGGTTGGCGCCGCCGGAGCCACCAATGTTGGCGCCGCCGGAGACACCATTGTTGCCGCCTGCGGACTCACCGATGGCTCCACGTTGTGGGAGTTGCTGCCCGTGAAACTGGGAACCGGGGGAGGCCCCTTTTTTCCTCCCCTATACCACTCGTCAAGACCGGCAACCAAGGTAGGGATGATGGAGCTAAGCGTCGTGCCCACTTGGTCCTCCACTTGCTGTCGTTGCGTCCTCTGTTGGGTCTCCACGATTTGTTGCACTTGTTGCCGCACTTGCTCCTCGACCAATGTCGGGATCTGCGCAACTTGTGCCTTGAGATGTGCGACCTCCTTCTCATCGATGGTGGCCTTTTTCTCCTTTTTCCCCGACTTATAGTATTCTGACCATTTCATAGAGCATCCTTCGCCGACCACACGACCGGCCGACGTCGGCTTACTCAATGGATCCCTCTTCTTGTGGGCATTCAACGCCCTATTTAAAGGGTTATCCCAAGGGGCACACTGCGAGGAGCTCGTGGACCCCGCGCCGCTACTAGCTTCCTTTTCACTTTCCGCAGCGATCTCCTTAGCCTACGGGAGGAACATGCATGAACCATTTAGAAATTTGGATTCATCAATAAGAATGCAACCATAATGGAGCTAATTAAGCGGGTGCATTCCTTACCAGAAGAGCCTCAAACTCCTTCACCTCCGGAGTGGTGGTGAGCTCCTTTGTTTTCGGGTCAATACGGTACCGGGCCAGGAGAAAGTTCCTGGTTTGCTTGTTTTTGTATTGCGAGAAGAGGGGCTCGAGGCCGTTCTTCACACGCTCCTCATCCGCGGCGTCCCATTTCGGTTGCGCCACCCTAAAACCGCCAGGACCTAGTTTGTGGGTGCCTAAGTTCAGTTTTCGCATGTCCTTCCCCCACTGACTAGAATCCGACGTTGACTCGCTCTCGCACTTGATCTTGAAATCAGCGTAGTCTTGCTCGGTGATCGAGGGATTTGACTCCTTGATCTTGTCGTAACTCGCACCACTATTAATCATTTTCTTCACTCGGTTCCTCCAACTAGCGAGGGCGGTGCTCATCTTCGTGAGGGCGGCATTGTGCACTTTGTTCCGCATGAGACGCTTTTCTGAGCAGTCCACCGGGAACTCGTATCGTTCGTGCAGCTTCTTGAAGAGGAGGGTGCGCAAATTCGCTCGGTCAGGATGCCTGAGGTTCTCGGTGTTGATCGAGACCGTGCTCCGGAGGATGCACCCGAGTTGGGCAGAGTACCCTTTGACTAAATTAGGGGGCGCCGTTGGATGCCCACTATCGTTCACTTCGGTGAATGCCTGCTTCACGGTGCTGAGCACATTCGGGCGACGCTCCCTCCGTAGCTTCTTCGGTGCGCCGGTGTCATCCTCGGCGGCACCATCCGTGGTGTCATCCTCGGCGGCACCATCAGTGGTGTCATCCTCGGCGGCATCATCCGCTCGGTACTCTGGATCGGTGCCATCATCCTCGCCGTCGTCGCGGCGAGGTTGTGACTCCATCACCTCCATTTCATCGGTTAGCATCCAGAATGGCTTGCTACCGCTGCCGCCGGCCTCTTCGTTGTTGGCCATGTTCGAACTAAGTAGGAAAAAATGCATAAAATTAGCGCAAGATTTCACGGAAAAATTGGGCATGACCTATGCTAATTTATGGACATATGAGTGCCCCATTTTCGCCGAAACGGAAATGAATCAACATTTCGGCGATAATGGGCAACTCTGTCGATCCCTGCACAAGAATATGACACAAAAATACACCAGGAAAACAATCCACCAGCTGAGCACCATGGCACATACACAATTATTCCTCCATATACACCATATGCATCAGCTAACCATGGGCAGTACAGCAAGCACAAGCAGCATCAAGCAGCAAGCAGCTAGCAGCTAGCAGCCAGCAGCAGTAGCAAGCAGCAGCAAGCAGCAACAAGCACCATCAGCACCAACAGCAAGCACCATCAGCACTAGTAGCACCAGCAGCAAGCACTAGTAGCACCAGCAGCAAGCACCAGGAGCACCAACAGCAAGCAACATCAGCACCGGTAGCAAGCACTAGTAGCAGCAAGCACCAGGAGCACCAGCAGCAAGCACCATCAGCACCATCAGCACCAGGAGAGGTGAGGTGTTGCTCACCGTGAGTCGCGTGGAGTCGCCGAGAGGTGAGGTGTTGCTCCGGGTCGAGGAAGATGCGGCAGCAACGGTTAGGTGCTCAAGTTCCAGGAAGTACCAGCAACATACACACCTAACAGCATTAAAATCAGCATTAAAAAGGAATCAAATAAATATCTGATAGCCTAGCTTGTTGGAAAATATAAAGATAAGAATATAAAAAGAAAAATATGCATTATCCCTCATGATGAAAAAAATATCCACTGGATGGCTTTGTTCACTGCCTTTTTTACTAGGTTATCTGTACACATTGAATGCTTCTACTCTCAGAAGCGGTGGGAATCAAGTTTTAAATTATTGCACTAATGTTGATAGTTAGTTATATTATCACAAGGAAAAATAGTATGAGTGTGAAAAAAACAGTAGCACTAGGTTATCACTAATGTAATAGAAGTTCCAGTAGCACTTTCAGTTCTACAATGTCTGGAGACTTAGAATTGGCTGTTTTGAGTACATGAGATGCCAAATGTGTCAACTGTCAAGTGTACCCCGCAGCAATAAACAGTATTCTCATTGGCCACAAATTGAAATGTATTATGTATCATTTTCAACTTTCCAGGGTGCTAAGTTAGTGTTTACACCTAGGGCTGAAAATTAGCTAACAATTGATGGTTTTTGTTCAAGAAGGAGATTTAACATCCTAACCTATATATTTTACTAGCCATCTATATTTACTAGTAGACACTGTCACTGCTAAATATAAAAGAAAAAGAAAAAGAAAGGCTGAAAACTAACATGGTAGCTAGGATTAATTTCAATAATGTGCAAAAAAACAAATGTGCAAAAGAACTACTGCAAGGACAAGCTACATTTGCAACAAAAAAATCCAATGAACTATAGAGAACCACCTTTGCACCTGGATATAAGCATAAGCATTTACAATAGCTTGTTTGGGGTAGTTTTTTTAACATCATATGATCATAGCTATGATCAAAGCCTATCTAAATCACTACACAAATACCTGCAGTACCAAATCATGCTAAGCATATTGTGAGATAGATTTTTCCCTCAGATTGGCATAGAGATGCTATGCAAATTCATCACAGAGAATTTTAAAGACCACCACAAGTATTTGTTCTTAGCAAATGTATGGATCAAAGCCACTACCTTGGAAGGATGCGGCGTCGGTCCTCTGCGGCGTCGGTGTCGAGGGTCCTCTGCGCGTGCTGCTCCTGCTCCGGCTCCACGGTGTGGCGAGGCGTGGCGGCATGCTGCTCCGGGCGTGCGTCGAGGGTGTGGCGTGCTGCTCCTGCTCCGGGCGCGGCGAGTGCTGCGGGGCGCGGCGGTGAGGGCTCGAGGCAGAGGATGCGTGCCGTTGCTGCAGATGAGAATCGAGGGGGAGGCGACCGCCGGCGGGGAGGTGAATCGAGAGGGGACGTGGCGGTGGGATCGGTGCGGCGCAGGCGTCACCGGCGGAGAGGAAGGGGAGGGGTGGTAGCGGTGGGCGTCGCGGGGTCGAGGGAGGGTGTCACCGGTGGGAGGTGGCGTCGGAGAGGGCGTCGCCGGTGGGAGGTGGCGTCGAAGAGGGGAGCCGGTGAGATCGAGATCGCGGCGGTGGGGAATGGGGATGGGGAGAAGAAGATGGTCGGGATTTGGCTAAGTCCCCGACCCCCCTAAGCAATGGCGCGCTGGGTGCGCCACGTGATGCTTAGCAATGGCGCACCACTAGGGGTGCGCCACTACGACTTTAGGATAGGGTCAAAAACAATTTGGCTCGTACTATTGACAAGATCCGCACCGTACCGCAATGGCTAGCTATCTGTCCCCTGTTTGGTTTACCCTGGCCGGCCAGGTTCGAACCCTGGCGGCTCCAATTTTTTTACTTTTTTTTAAAATGATTTAACCTAGTAATAAATAGCATAATACACCAAAATAAAAGGCATAAATAATTATAATTATGTAGAATATTTAAAATACTATAGAATCTAGAAAATATCCAAAAATATAAATTATATGTCTATTTTGATCGGTACAATGTGTAGATCAACAATATGACATCCATTATTCATACAATAAAATGATACATAATTATCTTTTCACAATCTTCTTGCCCTTCTTTCTCGCGGTTGAATAATTTAGCCCCGGAACTCCTAGACTTCTTCTCTTGAATGGGCGGCCTTTAGGTAGGGTGGTCCTGCTTCTTCTTGTTGTGTATGGTTCTTCATCATCGTCGTCGTCATCTTCCATCTTCGGATCGCCGTACTGGTCAAAGTCTAGCTCGTTGGCTGCTCCATCCATTCCGATGATGCTCCTTTTGCCTCTCCTCACGACAACACGGCTGGGCTTTTGCGGGTCGGTAATGAAGAAGCATTGGTCCACTTGGGAAGCTAGTACCCATGGCTCATATTTCGCGGTGACCTTTGCGCCCGCTGTCTTGGATTTGGCTTCGGGTATAACCATGGTGGTGAAATGCCGGTCTTCTTTTATGACGTTCTTGGCCCACCTGACACGGAACATTGGCACATTCTCTCCGGCGTAGCTCAGCTCCCAGATCTCCTCGATCTTTCCGTAGTATCTCTGCTTGACGTCACCGGTGTAGGACTCCATCGTTACCCCGGAGTTCTGATAATCGCTCTTCATGTCCTTTTCCTCGGTGTAGAATGTGTAGCCGTTGATATCGTACGCCTGAAATGTCATCAGGTTGTGTTCGGCGCCCTGTGACAAGGCGAATATGAGTTTTTCTTCCGCAGAAGAATCCTCGTCTATAGGGTACGTCAGCATCTTGTCCTTGAACCACCGCGTGAAGGTTGAGTTGTGCTCTTTGATTATATCTCCGTCCGTCCTCTGTTGGCCCTGATCACTGTACGTCTTTGCGATGAAGGTTTTGTGCTCTACCACCCAAGGATCGACCACGTCTATGTGTTGTAGCGCGACTAGGTTTGCTCTTTCAAAGTCGGCGATTCGACCCTTGAAGTCGACATGCATTTCGCGGCTACCGTCGCGGTGACCCCATCCAGCGAGCTTCCCGAGATGCCTGTTTACGGGCAGGCCAACGGGGTTCTCGATTTCTAGATAACTCGTGCAGAAGGAGATGCACTCTTCGGTCAGAAAGCCCTTGGCTATGCTTCCGTCTGGACGTGCCCTGTTGCGAACGTACCCTTTGATGACACCATTCATCCTTTCGAACGGCATCATGCTGTGCAGGAACGTCGGCCCCAGTTGGATGATATCCTCCACGATATGTACCAGCAGATGCACCATAACGTCGAAGAAAGCGGGCGGGAAGTACATCTCAAGCTCGCACAGTATCACCACGATCTCTTCCTGTAGCCTTCTAAGTTGCCTCACGCCAACAGACTTCCGAGAGATGACGTCGAAAAAGTTGCATAGGCCAAAAAGCGTTTCACGGACGTGCGCGTCCATGATCCCACGGATTGCAACCGGAAGTATTTGCGTCATCAGCACGTGACAGTCGTGAGACTTCATCCCGCTGAACCTCTGCTTCGCTTTGTCTAGGTACCTGCTTATCTTCCCCGCGTACCCGTAGGGAAGTTTTACTCCTAGGAGACAGTCGAAAAACTGCTCGATCTCCTTCTGACTTAGAGTGAAGCACGCGGGGGGCAGTAATATTCGATCTTCTTGGCCTTTTTGCCCTTGCGACGACTTTGCGTGTCCTCCGCCTCATCATCGTCATCGTCATCATCATCATCATCATCATCATTAGGGCGTCCCGCGTGAAGCTCCTCCCTGATCCCAATTGATAGCAAGTCGTACCTTGCTTTCGGCCCATCTTTGGTCCTCTCTGGCATGTTGAGGAGGGTACCAAGCAGACTCTCGCACACGTTCTTCGTGATGTGCATGACATCAAGGCTGTGAGGCACACGTAAGATCTTCCAGTACGGCAAGTCCCAGAAAACAGACCTCGTCTTCCATACCTTGAGCAGCGGCTCCGGCGCCTTTCGCTTCTTCCCCGGCGGTGGGCACTCATTCCAATTTTTCAATAGCTCGTCTATTTGCTCGCCGCTTCTCGTACGTGGCCGTCTTCGGGGTTCGTCTTGACCATCGAACAGATCCTTGCGTTTCCTCCATGGGTCTTCGTCGCGAAGCCACCTTCGATGTCCCATGAACACCGTTTTCGAGGACCCCGGATCTCTATCTAGCTGGCGGTACGTTGTGTCATCCATGCACCTGACGCATGCATTGAATCCGTGGACCACCTGCCCCGCGACATATCCGTAACCGAGAAAGTCGTGCACCGTCGTGAGCAGCGCGGCTCTCATAGGGAAATATTCTTCCGCGGCGGCGTCCCACGTATTGGCAGGCGCGTCCCATAGCGTGGCTAGCTCCTCTTTCAGAAGCCCCATATACAGATTGATGTCGTTCCCTGGTTGTTTCGGCCCTTCAATTAGCATACTCATTTGAATGTACTTCCTCTTCATGCACAACCAGGGGGGAGGTTGTACATCCACACAAACACGGGCCATGTGCTATGCGTGCTGCTCTGGCTGCCAAACGGATTGACTCCATCGGTGCTCGCGCCCAGCCTTATGTTCCTAGGATCGTCCCCAAATTCTGGGTACTCGAGGTTCAACGCATTCCACTGGCTAGCATCCGAAGGGTGTCTCAACATCCTGTCCTTTTTCTTTTTCTTCGGATCATCAACGTCATCTTCTCCCTTCCTCATCTCCGCGTGCCAGCGCATTAGCTTTGCTTGCTTAGGATCCGCGAAATACCGCTGCAGACGAGGAGTGATCGGAAAGTACCACACCACCTTCCGAGGAGCTTTCTTCCCCTTCTTGTACCGACTGACGCCGCACTCCGGACATATGGTACACTCCGCGTGCTCGTTCCGATAAATGATGCAATCGTTCAAGCACACATGATATTTCACATGCGGTAAATCCAGAGGACACACGATTTTCTTGGCCTCCTCGATACTAGTCGGACACGTGTTACCTTTGGGAAGACGTTCCTGCCAGAATGACATGTTGTCGTTGAAGGATGTGTCGGTCATTTTGTGCTTTACCTTCATCTGCAGAGCCATGAGCGTTACTTTCAGGCGGGTATCCTCCGGCCTGCATCCTTCATACAATGGAGTAACCGCGTCTACCTCCAGTTGATCCATCTTGGCTTTCTCTCGGGCGGCATCCCTTGCGTTACTCGTCTGCTTGAGAAGCAGCTCTTGAAGATAAGGGTCCTGCACCCAGTCCATCGACGATGGTCCATCGTCTTCATCTTCATGATCTTCATCATCGGGTCCTCCATCTTGATCTTCCATATCATCGGGTCCATGATCTCCTACATTGTGATCATGATCATGGCCGGGATCTTCTACATCCTGATCATGTCCGGGAACTTCTACATGGTGCTCACCACCTTCCTTATTTCTTGTTGAAATCCCATGGACAAATTCATAATCATCTTCGTCGCCTTCCCACCGATAGCCATCCATGAAACCACGCACGAGAAGGTGGTCCCGTACCATATCGGCTTTAGGGTCCATAAGGCTCGTCAGCTTGCATCTTCGACACGGACATCTTATCTCCTTTTGGTTATTTCTAATCATCTCGGCCGTCGCAGCTTTCAAAAACCTAGCCACAACGCCTTCGCTCATCATGCGGACCATGGTCGCCTGCGGGTATAGAGAAAATGGATATCTTAGCATACCAAAAGAAAATTTTGGCATGACCTTCCCTAAAAATAGGACATATGTATATGCGTAGTATGCCCACTATTCGCCGAAACGGAAATGAATCAACATTTCGGCAAAATATTGGCAACTCCATCGCATTTCAAATCCCTGCAAACAAAAACATGCATGCAACACATGTGTGGAGGCTTCGCATATACAACACATGTGTGGAGAGGCTTCGCATACAACACACATGCACGTGATAGAGACGCTTTTCGCGCATGCGCACAACACATGAGCTTCACATAACATATGTGCACACACACGTGTGTGTGCAAGACGATCGGAACCGGTCACACACAAAGCATAAAACCAACAAAGTTACCGATACGACGAGACCTAGAGTGTTGGATGAGGTGAAAAGTTGAGATTGAGTAGGGTATTGAGCTAAGAGAGCTTCACCATTACTTACCTATGAAGAAAATTAAGTTTACCAACTTAATTTTGGTGAATGAAGAGGTGAAAATGAGGTGGGAAGGAGGGGCAACACGACCAGATCCAGATTTGGTGGGAGGTGGTGGTGGAAGAGTGTTTGGGGAAAGTGGGTGGCACATGTGAGTGGTGGGTGAAAAGCAGGAAATGGTCCCAGGTTAGCAGTGGCGCACCACCTAGTCGTGCGCCACTGCTAGTGTGACATAGCAATGGCGCACTGCTGGCTGGTGCGCCACTACTAAGCCTCTTATCACTAAAGGGGTCCTGGCCACCTCCTAGCTGTGGCGCACCTCATGCCATGCGCCATAGGTAAGCTATGTAGCAGTGGCGCACCAATGCAATGCGCCACTGCTAAGCCTCTCATCTCTAAAGGGGCTCTCTGGCCACCTCCTAGCAGTGGCGCACCTCCAAGCCATGCGCCATAGGTAAGCTATGTAGCAGTGGCGCACCACTGCAGTGCGCCATTGCTAAGCCTATCACCTCTAAAGGGGCTCTGGACACCTCCTAGCAGTGGCGCACCACCACAACGTGCGCCATAGGTAAGAAACTAAGCAGTGGCGCACCACGAAGACGTGCGCCACTACTAGGTTGGGGGAGGAGCTGGCCTCCTGTCAGCACTTAGTTATGGCGCACCTAGATCAGGGTGCGCCACTACTACTTTTGTAACAGTGGCCCACCGTTTCGTGGTGCGCCACTGCTAAGTAGTAGTGGCGCACGGCATCCATGGTGCGCCACTGCTGGCAGTCTTACGGCTAGGCCTTTTCCTAGTAGTGGGGCCACACCACATGGCCGCGCGGG
The DNA here is from genome assembly GCA_030979885.1 of Lolium multiflorum. Taxonomy (NCBI): domain Eukaryota; kingdom Viridiplantae; phylum Streptophyta; class Magnoliopsida; order Poales; family Poaceae; genus Lolium; species Lolium multiflorum. The sequence continues at coordinate 230,209,576 of CM061751.1, read as the reverse complement.
CCCCCTGGGCCGCGCCGCCATGTGGTGTGGGGCCCTCGGGCCTCCACCTCCTTTGCCCTTCTGGCTCCGTCAATATTTTGGTAAAATAGGGCCTTCTGCAAGAATTCCGAGGATTTTCCCGAAAGTTGGATTTCTGCACAAAAACGAGACACCAGAGCAGTTCTGCTGAAAACAGCGTTAGTCCGTGTTAGTTGTATCCAAAATACACAAATTAGAGGCAAAACAATAGCAAAAGTGTTCGGGAAAGTAGATACGTTTTGGACGTATCAGCTATCCTTGCCTAAGAATAGTATTGATTCATGGACTAAATGTAAGGATGCTTTTATTGGTAGATATTATCCTCCCGCTAAAATTATATCTTTGAGAAGTAGCATAATGAATTTTAAGCAATTAGATACTGAACATGTTGCTCAAGCATGGGAGAGAATGAAAACTTTGGTAAAGAATTGCCCAACCCATGGACTGACTACTTGGATGATCATCCAAACCTTCTATGCAGGACTAAATTTTTCTTCACGGAATTTATTGGATTCAGCTGCTGGAGGTACCTTTATGTCCATCACATTGGGGGCGGCTACAAAACTTCTTGATGATATGATGATAAATTACTCTGAATGGCACACGGAAAGAGCTCCACAAGGTAAGAAGGTAAATTCTGTTGAAGAAACCTCTTCCTTGAGTGATAAGATTGATGTGATTATGTCTATGCTTGTGAATGGTAGATCTAATGTTGATCCTAATAATGTTCCTTTAGCTTCATTGGTTGCTCAAGAAGAAAATGTTGATGTGAATTTCATTAAAAACAATAATTTCAACAACAATGCTTATAGGAACAACTCTGGTAATAACTATAGGCCATATCCTTCTGCTAATGGTAATGGTTATGGTAATTCTTATGGGAATTCTTACAACAATAATAGGAGTGTACCCTCTGGTCTTGAAGCCATGCTTAAAGAATTTATTAGTACACAAACTGCTTTTAACAAATCTGTTGAGGAAAAGCTTGATAAAATTGATATTATTGCTTCTAGAGTTGATAGACTTGCCTCTGATGTTAATCTTTTAAAATTGAAAGTTATGCCTAATAATGATATTGATAATAAGATTACTACTACATCAAATGCCATCCAAGTTAGAATTAATGAGAATATAAGATTAATGGCTGAATTGCGTGCTAGGTGGGATAGAGAAGAAAATGAAAAACTAGCTAAAGAGAATAATATAGCTAAAGTTTGGACTATTACCACCACTAGTAATGCTAATTCTTCACATGTTGCTGCACCTCCTACTATCAATGGTAAAATAATTGGTGTTGGCAATGTTTCTACTCCTAGTGCAAAGCGTACAAAACTGCCTGAAATTGCTAAAACTGCTGAAACTGCTTGTGATAAAACTGCTGAAATTTTTCCAACCTTGGGAACAATGATCCCATTGCTGTAGCTCATAATGATTTAGATTTTGATGATTGCCACATCTCTGAAGTTATAAAGTTCTTACAAAAACTTGCTAAAAGTCCTAATGCTAGTGCTATAAATTTAGCCTTTACAAAACATATTACAAATGCTCTCATTAAAGCTAGAGAAGAGAAACTAAAACTTGAAACTTCTATTCCTAGAAAGTTAGAAGATGGTTGGGAGCCCATCATTAAAATGAAATTCAATGACTTTGAATGTAATGCTTTATGTGATCTTGGTGCAAGTATTTCTGTTATGCCTAAAAAGATTTATGATATGCTTGACTTGCCACCATTGAAGAATTGTTATTTGGATGTTAATCTTGCCGATAATGTTAAAAAGAAACCTTTGGGGAGGATTGATAATGTGCACATTACGGTTAACAATAACCTTGTCCCCGTTGATTTTGTTGTTTTGGATATCGAATGCAATGCATCTTGTCCTATTGTGTTGGGAAGACCTTTTCTTCGAACCGTTGGTGCTGTTATTGATATGAGGGAAGGTAATATTAAATATCAATTTCCTCTCAAGAAAGGTATGGAACACTTCCCTAGAAAGAGAATGAAGTTGTCTTTTGATTCTATTATTAGAACAAGTTATGATGTTGATGCTTCTACTCTCGATGTTACTTGATTTGCACTTTCTGCGCCTAGCTGAAAGGCGTTAAAGAAAAGCGCTTATGGGAGACAACCCATGTTTTTACTACAGTACTTTATTTTATATTTGAGTCTTGGAAGTTGTTTACTACTGTAGCAACCTCTCCTTATCATGTTTTTGTGCCAAGTAAAGTTTCTATGTCAAAGTTGATGTTATATTTGGGATCGCTGCGCAGAAACAGCATTGCTGTCTGTCACGAATCTGGGCACAGTTCTCTGTAGAAAATTCGAAAAAGTCTGCCAATTTACGAGCGTGATCCTCAGATATGTACGCAACTTTCATTGGTTTTGAGTTTTTCCATTTGAGCAAGTCTGGTGCCAGCTTTAAATTCGTCTTTACGGACTGTTCTGTTTTTGACAGATTCTGCCTTTTATTTCGCATTGCCTCTTTTGCTATGTTGGATTCATTTCTTTGATCCATTAATGTCCAGTAGCTTTATGCAATGTCCAGAAGTGTAAAGAATGATTGTGCCACCTCTGAATGTGTGAATTATTAATTGTGCACTAACCCTCTAATGAGTTTGCTTGAAGTTTGGTGTGAAGGAAGTTTTCAAGGGTCAAGAGAGGAGTATGATATACTATGATCAAGAGGAGTGAAAGCTCTAAGCTTGGGGATGCCCCCGTGGTTCATCCCTGCATATTTTAAGAAGACTCAAGCGTCTAAGCTTGGGGATGCCCAAGGCATCCCCTTCTTCATCGACAACATCATCAGGTTCCTCCCCTGAAACTATATTTTTATTCAATCACATCTTGTGTTCTTTACTTGGAGCGTCGGTTTGTTTTTGTTTTTGTTTTTGTTTGAATAAAATGGATCCTAGCATTCACTTTGTGGGAGAGAGACACGCTCCGCTGTTGCATATGGACAAATATGTCCTTAGGCTTTACTCATAATGTTCATGGCGAAGTTTCTTCTTCGTTAAATTGTTATATGGTTGGAATTGGAAAATGCTACATGTAGTAATTCTAAAATGTCTTGGATAATGTGATACTTGGCAATTGTTGTGCTCATGTTTAAGCTCTTGCATCATATGCTTTGCACCCATTAATGAAGAAATACATAGAGCTTGCTAAAATTTGATTTGCATATTTGGTCTCTCTAAGGTCTAGATAATATGTAGTATTGAGTTTTGAACAACAAGGAAGACGGTGTAGAGTCTTATAATGTTTACAATATGTCTTTTATGTAAGTTTTGCTGCACCGGTTCATCCTTGAGTTTGCTTCAAATAACCTTGCTAGCCTAAACCTTGTATAGAGAGGGAATACTTCTCATGCATCCAAAATCCTTGAGCCAACTACTATGCCATTTGTGTCCACCATACCTACCTACTACATGGTATTTCTCCGCCATTCCAAAGTAAATTGCTTGAGTGCTACCTTTAAAATTCCATCATTTACCTTTGCAATATATAGCTCATGGGACAAAATAGCCTTAAAAACTATCGTAGTATTGAATATGTACTTATGCATTTTATATTTTATTAAGTTGCTTGTTGTGCGATAACCATGCTTCTGGGGAACGCCATCAACTATTCTTTGTTGAATATCATGTGAGTTGCTATGCATGTCCGTCTTGTCTGAAGGATCTATCACCTTAGTGGTTGGAGCATGCAAAATTGTTAGAGAAGAACATTGGGCCGCTAACTAAAGCCATGAATCATGGTTGAAGTTTCAGTTTTGGACATATATCCTCAATATCATATGAGAATAATAATTGTTGCTACATGCTTATGCATTTAAGAGGAGTCCATTATCTGTTGTCCATGTTGTCCCGGTATGGATGTCTAAGTTGAGAATAATCAAAAGCGAGAAATCCAAAATGCGAGCTTTCTCCTTAGACCTTTGTACAGGCGGCATGGAGGTACCCCTTTGTGACACTTGGTTGAAACATGGCATGCAAAGATCCGGTAGTCCAAGCTAAGTAGGACGAGGTGCGGGCACTATTAGTATACTATGCATGAGGCTTGCAACTTGTAAGATATAATTTACATAACTCATATGCTTTATTACTACCGTTGACAAAATTGTTTCATGTTTTCAAAATAAAAGCTCTAGCACAAATACAGCAATCGATGCTTTCCTCTTGAAGGACCTTTCTTTTACTTTTATTGTTGAGTCAGTTTACCTATCTCCCTCCACCTTAAGAAGCAAACACTTGTGTGAACTGTGTATTGATTCCTACATACTTGCATATTGCACTTGTTATATTACTTTATGTTGACAATATCCATGAGATATACATGTTATAAGTTGAAAGCAACCGCTGAAACTTAATCTTCCTTTGTGTTGCTTCAACACCTTTACTTTGATTTATTGCTTTATGAGTTAACTCTTATGCAAGTCTTATTGATGCTTGTCTTGAAGTACTATTCATGAAAAGTCTTTGCTATATGATTCACTTGTTTACTCATGTCATTACCTTTGTTTTGATCGCTGCATTCATTACATATGTTTACAAATAGTATGATCAAGATTATGATGGCATGTCACTTCAGAAATTATCTTTGTTATCGTTTTACCTGCTCGGGACGAGCAGAACTAAGCTTGGGGATGCTGATACGTCTCCAACGTATCGATAATTTCTTATGTTCCATGCTACTTTATTGATGATACCTACATGTTTTATGCACATTATATGTCATATTTATGCATTTTCTGGAACTAACCTATTAATAAGATGCCGAAGAGCCATTCTTTGTTTCTGCTGTTTTTGGTTTCAGAAATCCTAGTAAGGAAATATTCTCGGGACGAAATCTTCGCCCAGGGTCCTATTTTTGCACGGAGCTTCCAGAAGACCGAAGAGATAACGAAGTGGGGCGACGAGGCGCCGCCACCATAGGGCCGCGCGGCCGGAGGGGCGCGCCGCCCTATGGTGTGGGCCCTCGTTAGCCCCCTGACCTACCCTTCCGCCTACTTAAAGCCTCCGTCGCGAAACCCCCGTACCGAGAGCCACGATACGGAAAACCTTCGGAGACGCCGCCGCCGCGAATCCCATCTCGGGGGATTCAGGAGATCGCCTCCGGCACCTGCCGGAGAGGGGATTCATCTCCCGGAGGACTCTTCATCGCCATGATCGCCTCCGGAGTGATGAGTGAGTAGTTCACCCCTGGACTATGGGTCCATAGCAGTAGCTAGATGGTCGTCTTCTCCTTGTTGTGCTTCATTGTTGGATCTTGTGAGCTGCCTAACATGATCAAGATCATCTATATGTAATTCTATATGTGGTGTTTGTCGGGATCCGATGGATAGAGAATGCTATGTTATGGTGACTATTGTTTATGTGTTGTTTATGATCTTGCATGCTCTCCGATATTAGTAGAGGCTCTGGCCAAGTTTGTACTCTTAACTCCAAGAGGGAGTATTTATGCTCGATAGTGGGTTCATGCCTTCATTGACACCTGGGACAGTGACAGAAAGTTCTAAGGTTGTGATGTGCTGTTGCCACTAGGGATAAAACCTTGATTCTATGTCTAAGGATGTAGTTGTCGATTACATTACGCACCATACTTAATGCAATTGTCTGTTGCTTAGCAACTTAATATTGAATGGGGTTCGGATGATAACTGAAGGTGGACTTTTTAGGCATAGATGCGGTTGGATGGCGGTCTATGTACTTTGTCGTAATGCCCGGATTAAATCTCACTATATTTATCATATCATGTATATGCATTGTTATGCACTTCTCTATTTGTCAATTGCCCGACTGTAATTTGTTCACCCAACATGCTTTTATCTTATGGGAGAGACACCTCTAGTGAACTGTGGACCCCGGTCCTATTCTTTACATAGCATACAATCTACTGCAATTGTGTTTTACTATTTTCTTGCAAACAATCATCTTCCACTCGATACGTTTAATCCTTTGTTACAGCAAGCTGATGACCCACAAGTATAGGGGGTGTATCGTAGTATCTTCGATAAGTAAGAATGTCGATCCCAACGAGGAGCAGAAGGTGTTGGCAGCAGTTTCGATGAGGATTCACTGTAAATGCTCACAGACAAGTATTCAGGGGGTTTTGATATTGCAGATAAATAAAGTACAAGTAAATAAAATGCGAGAGAAATAATTGCAGCGAGTGGCCCAATCCTTTTTAGCACAAAGGACAAGCCGGTTTGTTTACTTATAATGACCAAACGTTCTGAGGACACACGGGGATTTTAGTCTAGTACTTTCGCTTCATGTGGTTTAATAATCTTCATTGTTTTGATAAGTGTTGTGTGGGTGAACCTATGCTAATGCACCGCCCTTCCTAGGACTAATACATACTTGTGATTATACCCCTTGCAAGCATCCGCAACTACAAGAAAGTAATTAAGATAAATCTAACCACAGCCTTAAACTCTGAGATCCTGCGATCCCTCCTGCATCGATATACTAACGGGGGCTCAGGTTTCTGTCACTCCGGCAACCCCGCAATTAGCAACCGAATACAAGATGCACTCCCCTAGGCCCATAAATGGTGAAGTGTCGTGTAGTCGACGTTCACACGACACCACTAGAAGAATGACACCACAACTTAAATATCATAACATTGAATATTACTCAACCATAATTCACTACTAGCATTTAGACTTCACCCATGTCCTCAAGAACTAAACGAACTACTCACGAGACATCATATGGAATACAATCAGAGGTGATATGATGATGAATAACAATCTGAACATACACCTTGGTTCAATGGTTTCACTCAATAGCATCTACAACAAGTATAGAATAACACCGGGAGAGTTTCCCCTATCAAACAATCAAGATTTAACCCGAATTGCTACAGCGATGACGAGGTGCAGCGGTGGTGATGGCGGTGTAGATGGTGGATGATGATGATGATGATGGAGATGATGTCCCGCTCGATGACGATGGCGATGGCGTCGATTTCCCCCTCCGGGAGGAATTTCCCCGGCGGATTCCTGCCCGCCGGAGAGCTCTTTCTCTCTGGTGTTCTCCGCCCCGCAGAGGCGGCTGTAACCTCGTGAGGTCCTCTATGTGGCTTAGGTTTTCGGGACGAGTACGCGAAGAAAAGGAGGCGAAAGGGGCTGTGGGGCCCCGAGCACAGGGTGGCGCGGCCGGGCCTTGGGCCGCGCCGCCCTGTGGTCTGGGCCACATGGCTCCTCTCTGCTCCCCCTTTTGGCTCCCTCCGTCATCTGGAAAAATAGGAATTTACGTGAAATTCCCTTCCACAGTTGATCTTCCGAAATATTGCGTTCTGACGGTGCTTTTTCCAGCAGAATCCTGGCTCCGGTGCTTGATCCTCCAATGATGATGAAACATGCAAAATAGATGAAATAACATAAGTATTGTGTCCCAATATGAAATATATCAATGAATAACAGCAAATTATGATACAAAATAGTGATGCAAATTGGACGTATCAACTCCCCCCAAGCTTAGACCTCGCTTGTCCCCAAGCGAAACTGAGCTCGATAAACAAGACCACATGTTTATGGAGTGAAGAGTCGATAAATAAAATACGGACAAGAAGCATCATATTCATTCACACAAGACATTCTAGTAAACAACTTCCTCATATAACTCATCTCGAAATAAGTAAAGAGAAATCACAAGTAAAGGTGCATAAGAAATCATAATTGGTGATGGCAAACTTTGTTCTTGGTCAGAGAACTACTAACGGATTGTACTTCTAAGCAAAGCTTTCATATTAGATTTTATAGCTGAGCTTTCATATTTAAGCATGACAATCTCTTCATAATCATTGATAACTTCAAAGTCATATTCATTCAGATAAAATTGGTACTAAACAAGAAAGTATAAGAGACATGATTAACTGAATCATAGCATAAATGATTGGTTCACAACAACTCAATTGCTTGCTTGAGATAGAGAGAAATAGGTTTACTGACTCAACATAAAAGTAAAAGACAGGCCCTTCGCAGAGGGAAGCAGGGATTAAATCATGTGCTAGAGCTTTTCAAGTTTTGAAATCATATAAAGAGCATAAAAGTAAGATTTTGAGCGGTGTTTGTTGTTGTCAACGAATGGTAGCGGGCACTCTAACCCCCTTGCCAAGCGAACCTTCAAAGAGCGGCTCCCATGAGGGACGGCATCTCTACCAGCAAGGTAGATCATCCCCCTTCTCTTTTGTTTACACATGTATTTTAGTTTTATTAAGGATGACACTCCCCCCAACCTTGGCTTTCTCAATCCATGGCTAACCGAATCCTCGGGTGCCTTCCAACATTCACATACCATGGAGGAGTGTCTATTGCAAAATTAAGTTGCTTACTGATAAATCAGAGCAAAACATGTGAAGAGAATTATTAATGAAAGTTATTAATTGGGGCTAGGAACCCCGTTGCCAGCTCTTATTGCAAAATTATTGGATAAGCGGATGTGCCGCTAGTCCATTGGTGAAAGTTCGCCCAACAAGATTGAAAGATGAAACACCACATACTTCCTCATGAGCTATAGAACATTGACACAAATAAGGAGTAGTATAGTTTGAATTATTTAAAGGTAGCACATGAAGTATTTACTTGGAATGGCAGAAAATACCATGTAGTAGGTAGGTATGGTGGACACAAATGGCATAGGTTTGGTCTAGGGTTATGGATGTATGAGAAGCATTCCCTCTCGATACAGGTCTTTGGCTAGCAAGGTTTGATAGCAAGCATAAAGGTTGAGGGAAACAAACAAATATACATATGATAGAAACAATCATGCATCTTTCTCATAAGCACAAGCAATTTTAACTTAAGAATACTAGGCATAGAGATAATAGAGTAATGTATCTAAGTGTATTTCTCTCTTTATTAAACATCAAGATGTTGTTGCTATTGACCAATGCTAAGTTTGCCAAAACCAAATAGATTTACTCGATGCTCCCAAAGTGATATCAATACTCATGTCAAGAGTAATCATATAATGGAGATTGCAAACTAAAATAAGGTGTGCAAAAAGTAAATGATAAGACTTCTCATTAATATTCCATAACGATAACTCACACCAACGGATACATAGATAACTAACTAAGAGAGATACTTCCACATTGCATACTATTTCATATGATAACTTCCCTACTCATGATATGACACTACTTGATAGTAAAAGATAAAGGTGGTGATGATGTGATACCGCGGCACTCCCCCAAGCTTGGAACAAACCAAGGGGATGCCAATACCGATGATGAATTACTCCTTCGGTGATGATGGCGATGGATTCCTCTCGCGCTTCATAAGGATCTCCTTCAGCTTCAGTTTTTCAATTTTGCAATTCTGCACCAAAATTTGAAGAGACTTATTGTTATCCGAAGGTGGCGGTGACGGCCTTGTGCTGGGAATTGAGTAATATTCCAGCATTCTGCGAAGTCGCTGGTTCTCCTCTTGAAGTATCTCCACCTCCCTTTTAAGAGCACGATATTGATCACAAAACTCATCAGCAACCCGTATTGCTTCCTCCACACAAGGGAAAGAGTCGAGGTCCAGAGCAGGCGGAAGAGCTCCCTGCAAGTTATGAGAAAAAGAACGTCCAGTGTTAACCGATCCCACCAAGATTGGCTTACTCCTCGTAGTTTCCCACTCTCCTTTTGCTGATGCTATCTTCTCCTTCTCCTTATTGATCCTTTCATCCATCTCTTCCCTCCAAGGCCCCTTGTCTTTGTTGTTGGAGACCATGGTGCTTCTAGATCAAAACAAATCTGGCAGAAAACAGCTCGAAACAAAACACGACGAGAAAATGATATTACGGACCTCCAGGGGTCCGGGGGATTATATAGCAAATATTTTTACGACAAAAGGAAGGTTCCAGGCCAAAAACGAGTGGAAACGGGACGCGAGGGCGGCGCGGGCCCAGGTCGGGCCGCGCCGGCCTATGGTGGCACGCCCTCGTGCGTCCTTTCCACTCCGTTTCGAACTCGTAATTTTTCATATTTTCTAAAAACAGCAGAAATAATGTTCGGAAAGGTAAACGCGGACTTTTTATTACCTATACTGTTACCTATTCAAAGTCCAGTTCTGGCGGACTGTCAATTTGTCCTTTGATAAAAGCCTCCGGTGTTTCCACTTGAATAATATCAACATCAATATTATAAGAATCGCCCGAGATATAATGCTTGAGTCTTTGTCCATTCACCACTTGTGTGGCATTGCCTTGGAGAGAGCTAATTTTGATTGCTCCTGAACGATACACCTCCTCAACAACATATGGTCCTTCCCACTTCGAGAGTAATTTCCCTGCAAAGAATCTGAGACGAGACCGATACAATAGAACTTGATCTCCAACATTAAATTCTCTTTTGATGATCCTTCTATCATGCCACTTCTTAACTTTTTCTTTAAAGAGTTTAGCATTTTCATAAGCTTCACTTCTCCATTCATCTAGAGAACTTAATTGCAACAACCTCTTATTACCGGCTAATTTAGGATCTTTATTTAGTTCTCTAACAGCCCAATAAGCTTTGTGCTCTAGTTCTAAAGGTAAATGACAAGCTTTTCCATAAACCATTTTATAAGGTGACATTCCCATAGGATTTTTATAAGCAGTTCTATAAGCCCATAATGCTTCTTTCAATTTACTAGCCCAATTCTTTCTAGATTTATTAACAGTCTTACCTAAGATAGCTTTAATCTCTCTATTTGATAATTCTACTTGACCACTAGTTTGAGGGTGATAAGCGGAAGCAATTCTATGATTAATACCATACTTAGCAAGAGTTTTTCTAAAACCTCCATGAATAAAATGAGAGCCTCCATCAGTCATAATATATCTAGGTACTCCAAATCTAGGAAATATAATATCTACAAGCATTTTTATAGAGGTCTCACCATCAGCACTTTTTGTAGGTATAGCTTCTACCCATTTAGTAACATAATCAACAGCGACAAGTATATGAGTGTTACCGTCTGAAGAAGGGAAAGGACCCATGAAGTCGAATCCCCAACAATCGAATGGTTCAATAACAAGAGTATAATTCATAGGCATTTCATTGCGTCTAGAGATATTACCAACTCTTTGACATTCATCACAAGATAAAATAAATTTCCTTGCATCTTTGAAGAGTGTTGGCCAATAAAAACCTGATTGTAGAACCTTTTGCGCGGTTCTATCTCCAGCGTGATGTCCTCCATAAACACTTCCATGACATTTATTCAATATCTCCTGTTGTTCATATTCAGGAACACATCTTCGCATAATACCATCTACTCCTTCTTTATACAAGTGTGGGTCATCCCAAAAATAATGCCTCAAGTCATAAAAGAATTTTCTCCTTTGCTGAGCTGAAAAGGTTGGAGGCAAATACTTCGAAACAATAAAGTTAGCATAATCTGCATACCAAGGGCTCTCTCGCGAGCTCACCTTTATTACAGCCAATTGTTCATTTGGAAAACTATCATTAACAGGAACAGGATCATAAGCAATATTTTCCAATCTAGACAAATTATCAGCAACAGGATTATCAGCACCTTTCCTATCTATAATATGTAAATCAAATTCTTGCAACAGAAGTACCCATCTAATAAGCCTTGGCTTAGCATCTTTCTTTGTCATAAGGTATCTAATTGCAGCATGATCAGTATGAATTGTAACTTTTGAATCAACAATATAGGGTCTAAACTTATCACAAGCAAAGACTACAGCTAACAATTCCTTTTCAGTTGTAGCATAATTTCTTTGAGCAGCATCAAGAGTCTTACTAGCATAATGAATAACATTTAATTTTTTATCTACCCGCTGTCCAAGAACAGCGCCTACAGCAAAATCACTAGCATCACACATAATTTCAAAAGGCAAATTCCAATCAGGAGGTTCGACTACAGGAGCAGTTGTTAAGGCTTTCTTTAGAGTTTCAAAAGCTTCCTTACAATCATCATCAAAAACAAAAGGTACATCTTTTTGAAGAAGATTAGTAAGAGGCTTTGAAATTTTAGAGAAATCTTTAATAAATCTCCTATAAAACCCAGCATGACCAAGAACACTACGAATACCTTTAACATCCCTCGGATAGGGCATCTTCTCAATTGCTTCAACTTTAGCTCTATCAACTTCAATACCTCTCTCGGAAATTTTATGTCCCAATACAATTCCTTCATTAACCATAAAGTGGCATTTCTCCCAATTAAGAACAAGGTTAGTTTCTTCACATCTCTGCAAAACTTTATCGAGGTTTCGCAAGCAATTATCAAAAGAATTCCCATAGACAGAAAAATCATCCATGAACACCTCTACAATACTTTCGCAAAAACCATGAAAAATAGCAGACATGCATCTTTGAAAAGTAGCAGGAGCATTACATAAACCAAAAGGCATACGCCTATAAGCATAAGTTCCATAAGGACAAGTAAATGTGGTTTTCTCTTGATCTTTAGCTTTAACAGCAATTTGTGAAAACCCAGAATATCCATCAAGAAAGCAAAAATGAGTATTTTTAGATAACCTTTCTAGCATTTGATCAATAAAGGGTAAAGGGTAATGATCTTTCTTAGTAACTTTATTAACTTTTCGAAAATCAATGCACATTCTATAACCTACAACTATTCTTTGAGGAATAAGCTCATCATTATCATTAGGCACAACAGTCATTCCTCCTTTCTTAGGAACACAATGCACAGGACTAACCCATCTACTATCAGCAATAGGATATATAATACCAGCTTCAAGGAGTTTTAATACCTCGTTCCTTACCACTTCCTTCATCTTCGGAATTAGACGACGTTGATGTTCAACAACAGGCTTTGCATCTTCTTCCATATTAATAGCATGTTGGCAAATAGAAGGAGAAATCCCTTTCAAATCATCAAGAGTATAGCCAATAGCTCCTCGGTGTTTCTTCAATATTTCCAATAACCTTTCTTCCTCAATCTCTGAAAGCTTAGAACTAATAATAACAGGATATATTTTCTTATCATCAATATGAGCATATTTAAGATTATCAGGTAAAGGCTTTAAATCAAAAACAGGATCTTCCTTTGGTGGCGGTGTTGTACCCAAATCTTCCACCGGTAAATCATGCTTGAGAATAGGTTGGCGAAGAAAAATTTCCTCAAGCTCATCTCTTTCTTTCCTAAAAGCTTCACTTTCACTATTCTCCAAATGTTGCTGCAAAGGATTATTAGGAACAAGAACAATAGATGCACATTGCTCCATTTTAAAATCATTACTAGGCAAGTCAACTTTATAAGGAGTTTTGGTAAATTTAGAAAAGTTAAATTCATAAGGTTCACCAGCAAATCTAGTCAAAATTTTCTCTTTCTTACAATCTATAATAGCTCCACAAGTATTTAGAAAAGGTCTACCAAAAATGATAGGACAATGATCACTAGCAGCAGAACCAAGTACCAAAAAGTCAGCAGGATATTTAATCTTACCACATAGAACTTCCACATCTCGAACAATACCAATTGGAGAAATAGTTTCTCTATTAGCCAAATGAATAACCACATCAATATCTTCAAGTTCACAAGAACCAATTTCGTGCATAATCTCCGTGTAAAGCTCATAAGGAATAGCACTAACACTTGCACCAATATCACATAAACCATAATAGCAATGATCACCAATTCTAACAGATAGCATAGGAACACTAACTTGTTTGGATTTATTAGGATGTGAAACAATATTAGAAGCATCTTCACAGAAAATAATATGACCATCCTCCACATTTTCAGTCACAAGATCTTTAACTATTGCAACAGCAGGTTCAATTTTAATTTGTTCTTCAGGTTCTTTAGGTTTCTTTTCACTTTTATTAACCGCACTAGATATGACAGAGTACTCCTTCATTTTAGCAGGGAAAGGAGTTTTTTCAATATAAGCTTCAGGAATAACATTATCAACAGTTTCAACCACTACACATTTGTTTATAGATGAATCAATTTTATCTTTATATGGTTCATGATACTTATCAAAATTCTTCTTAGGCAATTCATAATGAGAGGCAAAAGCTTTATAAAGATTTGCAACAACTTGGGAATCAAGACCATATGTAGCACTCATATTATGAAATTTATCAGTATCCATAAAAGCTTCAATGCATTTATAATCATAAATTATACCTGATTCTCTATCTTTGTCGTTCTCCCATCCTTCAGTATTTTCTTGGATCCGATCAAGAAGGTCCCTTTTAAACTCTTCATTCTTGCGTGTAAATGATCCAGAACAAGAAGTATCCAGCAAGGTCTTGTCTTGAAAAGAAAGTCTTGCATAGAAATTATCAATAATAACATTACCAGGAAGCTCATGAATGGGGCATTTGAGCATTAAAGACTTCTCCCCCAAGCTTGGGCAATACTCTCTCCATCATGAGGCCAGAAATTATATATGCGGTTCCGATCTTTGTGAATTTCACTTGGAGGATAAAATTTGGAATAAAATAAAGGCACAATGTCCTCCCAATCAATAGAATCACCATTCTTCAGCAATTTATACCAGTGCGCCGCTTTACCAGACAGCGATATAGTGAATAGTTTCTTTCTAACTTCATTCATAGAAATACCTGCACATTTGAATAACCCGCATAATTCATGCAAAAACAATAAATGATCACCAGGATGGACAGTTCCATCCCCTTCATAGCGGTTATCCATAACACGTTCAATAATTTTCATAGGTATTTTATATGGTACTACTTCCTCACCTGGCGCTTCATCCACTACCGTTGCAGTAGTAGTAGATTTCCCAAATAGAAATTGAAGAGGATCTCTCCATAATGATTTATAGCAGCAGGCAGAAATAAAATCAGCACAAACAGTAAATGTTTTCCTTACCAATTCCGCTTACCAATAGCGCTTCACTCCCGGCAACGGCGCCAGAAAATAGTCTTGATGACCCACAAGTATAGGGGGTGTATCGTAGTATCTTCGATAAGTAAGAATGTCGATCCCAACGAGGAGCAGAAGGTGTTGGGCAGTTTCGATGGAGGATTCACTGTAAATGCTCACAGACAAGTATTCAGGGGGTTTTGATATTGCAGATAAATAAAGTACAAGTAAATAAAATGCGAGAGAAATAATTGCAGCGAGTGGCCCAATCCTTTTTAGCACAAAGGACAAGCCGGTTTGTTTACTTATAATGACCAAACGTTCCTGAGGACACACGGGGATTTTAGTCTAGTACTTTCGCTTCATGTGGTTTAATAATCTTCATTGTTTTGATAAGTGTTGTGTGGGTGAACCTATGCTAATGCACCGCCCTTCCTAGGACTAATACATACTTGTGATTATACCCCTTGCAAGCATCTGCAACTACAAGAAAGTAATTAAGATAAATCTAACCACAGCCTTAAACTCTGAGATCCTGCGATCCCTCCTGCATCGATATACTAACGGGGGCTGATGCGCGTAGATGTACACGTCCGTTGGGAACCCCAAGAGGAAGGTATGATGCGCACAGTGGCAAGTTTCCCTCAGTATGAAACCAAGGTTTAATCGAACCAGTAGGAGCCAAGAAGCACGTTGAAGGTTGATGGTCGCGAAATGTGATGCGGCGCAACACAGGGATTCCGGCGCCAACTAGGAACCTGCACAACACAACCAAAGTACTTTGCCCCAACGAAACAGTGAGGTTGTCAATCTCACCGGCTTGCTGTAACAAAGGATTAAACGTATCGAGTGGAAGATGTTTGCAAAGAAAACAGTAAAACAAGTAGATTGTATGCTATGGAAAGAATAGGACCGGGGTCCACAGTTCACTAGAGGTGTCTCTCCCATAAGATAAAAGCATGTTGGGTGAACAAATTACAGTCGGGCAATTGACAAATAGAGAAAGGCATAATAATGCATATACATGACATGGTAAATATAGTGAGATTTAATTGGGCATTACGACAAAGTACATAGACCGCCATCCAACTGCATCTATGCCTAAAAAGTCCACCTTCAGGTTATCGTCCGAACCCCCTCCAGTATTAAGTTGCAAAGCAACAGACAATTGCATTAAGTATTGTGCGTAATGTAATCAATAACTACATCCTTAGACATAGCATCAATGTTTTATCCCTAGTGGCAACAGCACATCACAACCTTAGAACTTTCTGTCACTGTCCCAGGTATCAATGAAGGCATGAACCCACTATCGAGCATAATTACTCCCTCTTGGAGTTAAGAGTAAAAACTTGGCCAGAGCCTCTACTAATAACGGAGAGCATGCAAGATCATAAACAACACATGAACAATAGATTGATAATCACCATAATCATAGTACTCTCTATCCATCGGATCCCGACAAACACAACATATAGTATTACAGATAGATGATCTTGATCATGTTAGGCAGCTCACAAGATCTAACAATGAAGCACAACAAGGAGAAGACGACCATCTAGCTACTGCTATGGACCCATGGTCCAGGGGTGAACTACTCACTCATCACTCCGGAGGCGATCATGGCGATGAAGAGTCCTCCGGAGATGAATCCCCTCTCCGGCAGGGTGCCGAGGCGATCTCCTAATCCCCCGAGATGGGATTCGGCGGCGGCGTCTCTGTAAGGTTTTCCGTATCGTGGCTCTCGTGGGGTTTCGCGGGGCTTTAAGTAGGCGGAAGGTCAACGCGAGGGGCCACACGAGGGGCCCAGGGGGCAGGGCCGCGCGGCCAAGACCTGGGCGCTGCCACCCCGGCTGCCTCGTGGCCCCACTTCGTTAGGTCTTCGGTCTTCGGAAGCTTCGTGCAAAAATAGGACCGGGCGAAAGTTTCGTCCAATTCCGAGAATATTTCTTTACTAGGATTTCTGAAACCAAAAACAGCAGAAAACAGCAACTGGCTCTTCGGCATCTTGTTAATAGGTTAGTTCCAGAAAATGCATAAATATGACATATAATGTGCATAAAACATGTAGGTATCATCAATAAAGTAGCATGGAACATAAGAAATTATCGATACGTTGGAGACGTATCAGCATCCCCAAGCTTAGTTCTGCTCGTCCCGAGCAGGTAAAACGATAACAAAGATAATTTCTGAAGTGACATGCCATCATAATCTTGATCATACTATTTGTAAACATATGTAATGAATGCAGCGATCAAAGCAAAGGTAATGACATGAGTAAACAACTGAATCATATAGCAAAGACTTTTCATGAATAGTACTTCAAGACAAGCATCAATAAGTCTTGCATAAGAGTTAACTCGTAAAGCAATAAATCAAAGTAAAGGTGTTGAAGCAACACATAAGAAGATTAAGTTTCAGCGGTTGCTTTCAACTTGTAACATGTATATCTCATGGATATTGTCAACATAAAGTAATATAATAAGTGCAATATGCAAGTATGTAGGAATCAATGCACAGTTCACACAAGTGTTTGCTTCTTAAGGTGGAAGGAGATAGGTAAACTGACTCAACAATAAAAGTAAAAGAATGGTCCTTCGCAGAGGAAAGCATCGATTGCTGTATTTGTGCTAGAGCTTTTATTTTGAAAACATGAAACAATTTTGTCAACGGTAGTAATAAAGCATATGAGTTATGAAAATTATATCTTATAAGTTGCAAGCCTCACGCATAGTATACTAATAGTGCCCGCACCTCGTCCTACTTAACTTGGACTACCGGATCTTTGCATGCCATGTTTCAACCAAGTGTCACAAAGGGGTACCTCCATGCCGCCTGTACAAAGGTCCAAGGAGAATGCTCGCATTTTGGATTTCTCGCTTTTGATTATTCTCAACTTAGACATCCATACCGGGACAACATGGACAACAGATAATGGACTCCTCTTTAATGCATAAGCATGTAGCAAAGTTATTATTCTCATATGAGATTGAGGATATATGTCCAAAACTGAAACTTCCACCATGATTCATGGCTTTAGTTAGCGGCCCAATGTTCATCTCTAACAATTTTGCATGCTCCAACCACTAAAATGATAGACCTTCGGACAAGACGGACATGCATAGCAACTCACATGATATTCAACAATAGTTGATGGCGTTCCCCAGAAACATGGTTATCGCACAACAAGCAACTTAATAAAATATAAAGTGCATAAGTACATATTCAATACTACGATAGTTTTTAAGGCTATTTTGTCCCATGAGCTATATATTGCAAAGGTGAATGATGGAATTTTAAAGGTAGCACTCAAGCAATTTACTTTGGAATGGCGGGTAAATACCATGTAGTAGGTAGGTATGGTGGACACAAATGGCATAGTAGTTGGCTCAAGGATTTTGGATGCATGAGAAGTATTCCCTCTCGATACAAGGTTTAGGCTAGCAAGGTTATTTGAAGCAAACTCAAGGATGAACAAGTGCAGCAAGACTCACATAAAAGACATATTGTAAACATTATAAGACTCTACACCGTCTTCCTTGTTGTTCAAAACTCAATACTAGATATTATCTAGACCTTAGAGAAACCAAATATGCAAATCAAATTTTAGCGAGCTCTATGTATTTCTTCATTAATGGGTGCAAAGCATATGATGCAAGAGCTTAAACATGAGCACAACAATTGCCAAGTATCACATTATCCAAGACATTTTTAGAATTACTACATGTAGCATTTTCCAATTCCAACCATATAACAAATTAACGAAGAAGAAACTTCGCCTTGAACATTATGAGTAAAGCCTAAGGACACATGTGTCCATATGCAACAGCGGAGCGTGTCTCTCTCCCACAAAGTGAATGCTAGGATCCATCTTATTCAAACAAAAACAAAAACGAAAACAAACCGACGCTCCAAGTAAAGAACACAGATGTGACTGAATAAAAATATAGTTTCAGGGGAGGAACCTGATGATGTTGTCGATGAAGAAGGGGATGCCTTGGGCATCCCCAAGCTTAGACGCTTGAGTCTTCTTAAAATATGCAGGGATGAACCACGGGGGCATCCCCAAGCTTAGAGCTTTCACTCCTCTTGATCTTAGTATATCATTCTCCTCTCTTGACCCTTGAAAACTTCCTTCACACCAAACTTCAAGCAAACTCATTAGAGGGTTAGTGCATCATTAATAATTCACACATTCAGAGGTGACACAATCATTCTTTTCACTTCTGGACATTGCATAATGCTACTGGACATTAATGGATCAAAGAAATAAATCCAACATAGCAAAAGAGGCAATGCGAAATAAAAGGCAGAATCTGTCAAAACAGAACAGTCCGTAAAGACGAATTTATAAATGGCACCAGACTTGCTCAAATGGAAAAACTCAAAACTAATGAAAGTTGCGTACATATCTGAGGATCACGCTCGTAAATTGGCAGATTTTTTCGAATTTTCTACAGAGAATTATGCCCAGATTCGTGACAGACAGCAATGCTGTTTCTGTGCAGCGATCCCAAATATAACATCAACTTTGACATAGAAACTTTACTTGGCACAAAAACATGATAAGGAGAGGTTGCTACAGTAGTAAACAACTTCCAAGACTCAATAAAACAAAAAATTGCTGTAGGTAAAAACATGGGTTGTCTCCCATAAGCGCTTTTCTTTAACGCCTTTCAGCTAGGCGCAGAAAGTGCAAATCAAGTATTATCGAATGAAGAAGCATCAACATCATTACCAGGGGTGTTGGGAGTTTTCTCAACAATGCATTGTATATTTGATATATAAGTTTTAGCGTCTCCCTTTTCATTAGTCTTAGGCTTGCTACTCTCATCGAACAAATTTTCCGGAACAAGCCAAGCATAGTTATTTTCTAGTGCGTCATTCATAGCTAGAAGTTTACATGGTATTGGTGCTTTGATTTCCCCTCCATCATTAATGTTATTAGTGTACATTATTCTATCCATGTCCATTTTTTCAAGGAGACCAATAAAATTGGTATGAGAACCTAGCATATTAAATTTAGCAAAAACCTTTCTAGCCTCTCTTGCTAGACCACCAAATTCTCTAAGAAGGGTTTCTAAAACAAAATCTTTCTTTTCCCCTTCTTCCATATCACCAAGTGTAAGAAACATGTGTTGGATTATAGGATTGAGATTAACAAATTTAGTTTCCAACAAGCGAACTAAAGCAGCAGCAGCAATTTCATAGGTAGGTGCAAGTTCTACCAAGTGTCTATCTTCAAAATCTTCAGTAATACTAACATGATTGAAAAATTCTTCTATATTATTTCTCCCAACTATGGACCCACGTCCTACCGGTATGTCCTTTGTGGTGAAATTAAAAGGAAACATAATGCAATAAGCAAAAAGTAAACTAGGCAAATAAGGTAAAGACAAGTAACTAATTTTTTTGTGTTTTTGATATAGAGAGCAAGACAGTAAATAAAGTAAAACTAGCAACTAATTTTTTTGTATTTTGATTTAGTGCAGCAAACAAAGTAGTAAATAAAATAAAGCAAGACAAAAACAAAGTAAAGAGATTGAGAAGTGGAGACTCCCCTTGCAGCGTGTCTTGATCTCCCCGGCAACGGCGCCAGAAAAAGTGCTTGATGCGCGTAGATGTACACGTCCGTTGGGAACCCCAAGAGGAAGGTATGATGCGCACAGTGGCAAGTTTTCCCTCAGTATGAAACCAAGGTTTAATCGAACCAGTAGGAGCCAAGAAGCACGTTGAAGGTTGATGGTCGCGAAATGTGATGCGGCGCAACACCAGGGATTCCGGCGCCAACTAGGAACCTGCACAACACAACCAAAGTACTTTGCCCCAACGAAACAGTGAGGTTGTCAATCTCACCGGCTTGCTGTAACAAAGGATTAAACGTATCGAGTGGAAGATGTTTGCAAAGAAAACAGTAAAACAAGTAGATTGTATGCTATGGAAAGAATAGGACCGGGGTCCACAGTTCACTAGAGGTGTCTCTCCCATAAGATAAAAGCATGTTGGGTGAACAAATTACAGTCGGGCAATTGACAAATAGAGAAAGGCATAATAATGCATATACATGACATGGTAAATATAGTGAGATTTAATTGGGCATTACGACAAAGTACATAGACCGCCATCCAACTGCATCTATGCCTAAAAAGTCCACCTTCAGGTTATCGTCCGAACCCCTCCAGTATTAAGTTGCAAAGCAACAGACAATTGCATTAAGTATTGTGCGTAATGTAATCAATAACTACATCCTTAGACATAGCATCAATGTTTTATCCCTAGTGGCAACAGCACATCACAACCTTAGAACTTTCTGTCACTGTCCCAGTATCAATGAAGGCATGAACCCACTATCGAGCATAATTACTCCCTCTTGGAGTTAAGAGTAAAAACTTGGCCAGAGCCTCTACTAATAACGGAGAGCATGCAAGATCATAAACAACACATGAACAATAGATTGATAATCACCATAATCATAGTACTCTCTATCCATCGGATCCCGACAAACACAACATATAGTATTACAGATAGATGATCTTGATCATGTTAGGCAGCTCACAAGATCTAACAATGAAGCACAACAAGGAGAAGACGACCATCTAGCTACTGCTATGGACCCATGGTCCAGGGGTGAACTACTCACTCATCACTCCGGAGGCGATCATGGCGATGAAGAGTCCTCCGGGAGATGAATCCCCTCTCCGGCAGGGTGCCGGAGGCGATCTCCGAATCCCCGAGATGGGATTCGCGGCGGCGGCGTCTGTAAGGTTTTCCGTATCGTGGCTCTCGGTACGGGGGGTTTCGCGACGGGAGCTTTAAGTAGGCGGAAGGTCAACGCGAGGGGCCACACGAGGGGCCCAGGGGGCAGGGCCGCGCGGCCAAGACCTGGGCCGCGCCGCCACCCCCCTGGCTGCCTCGTGGCCCCACTTCGTTAGGTCTTCGGTCTTCTGGAAGCTTCGTGCAAAAATAGGACCCTGGGCGAAAGTTTCGTCCAATTCCGAGAATATTTCTTTACTAGGATTTATGAAACCAAAAACAGCAGAAAACAGCAACTGGCTCTTCGGCATCTTGTTAATAGGTTAGTTCCAGAAAATGCATAAATATGACATATAATGTGCATAAAACATGTAGGTATCATCAATAAAGTAGCATGGAACATAAGAAATTATCGATACGTTGGAGACGTATCAGCATCCCCAAGTCACTCCGGCAACCCCGCAATTAGCAACCGAATACAAGATGCACTCCCCTAGGCCCATAAATGGTGAAGTGTCGTGTAGTCGACGTTCACACGACACCACTAGAAGAATGACACCACAACTTAAATATCATAACATTGAATATTACTCAACCATAATTCACTACTAGCATTTAGACTTCACCCATGTCCTCAAGAACTAAACGAACTACTCACGAGACATCATATGGAATACAATCAGAGGTGATATGATGATGAATAACAATCTGAACATACACCTTGGTTCAATGGTTTCACTCAATAGCATCTACAACAAGTATAGAATAACACCGGGAGAGTTTCCCCTATCAAACAATCAAGATTTAACCCGAATTGCTACAGCGGTGACGAGGTGCAGCGGTGGTGATGGCGGTGTAGATGGTGGAGATGATGATGATGATGATGGAGATGATGTCCCGCTCGATGACGATGGCGATGGCGTCGATTTCCCCCTCCGGGAGGGAATTTCCCCGGCGGATTCCTGCCCGCCGGAGAGCTCTTTTCTCTCTGGTGTTCTCCGCCCCGCAGAGGCGGCTGTAACCCCTCGTGAGGTCCTCTATGTGGCTTAGGTTTTCGGGACGAAGGAGTACGCGAAGAAAAGGAGGCGAAAGGGGCTGTGGGGCCCCCAGAGCACAGGGTGGCGCGGCCAGGCCTTGGGCCGCGCCGCCTGTGGTCTGGGCCCACAGTGGCTCCTCTCTGCTCCCCTTTTGGCTCCCTCCGTCATCTGGAAAAATAGGAATTTACGTGAAATTCCCTTCCACAGTTGATCTTCCGAAATATTGCGTTCTGACGGTGCTTTTTCCAGCAGAATCCTGGCTCCGGTGCTTGATCCTCCAATGATGATGAAACATGCAAAATAGATGAAATAACATAAGTATTGTGTCCCAATATGAAATATATCAATGAATAACAGCAAATTATGATACAAAATAGTGATGCAAATTGGACGTATCACAAGCCGGTGAGATTGACAACCTCACTGTTTCGTTGGGGCAAAGTACTTTGGTTTTGTTGTGCAGATTCCACGTTGGCGCCGGAATCCCTATTGTTGCGCCGCATCACATTTCGCCACCATCAACCTTCAACGTGCTTCTTGGCTCCTCTGGTTCGATTAAACCTTGGTTTCATACTGAGGGAAACTTGCTTCTATACGCATCATACCTTCCACTTGGGGTTCCCAACGGACGTGTGCATCTACGCGTATCACTCGCATCAACAAGGCTTCAGCACGAGCAGTACAAGGTTGACGAATAAATGTATACTGCCTAGATCGCTAGATGCGATCTAGGCAGCATGGTGCTTACCCGGGAGAAACCCTCGAAGAAAGGGGTGGCGATGCGCCTGATTTGTGTTGGTTGAACGATGATTGTCCTCCTTTTCCGATAACCCTAGATACATATTTATAGTCCAAGGGACTTTCTAATTGAGGCGTGCACCTAACCGTGCACGGGCCAGACTCTATCTTTTAATCTAAATACGATACGATCTACTAAATTACAGATACACGGGCGATTTAGCCCAAACTCTTAGCGCAAGGCCGCTTCAAAGATGCTCCATGTGTACGTCCTTCAAGCCCATCTTCACTTACGGCCCATATCCTGATTTGGCCAAAATCGGGTGGTAACAGTTATATAAGCGAAAGGTTATGGTTGATCATCCGCGTACTGAGTTACGATGATTCGGGGTTATCCCCGACGGATGTAATCAAAAGTTGTGGCACAAGAGTACAACCTCTGCAGAGTGTTAAACCTATTCGAATAGACGTGTCCACGGTTACAGACGATTGAAAAGGCCATACTGTTCCGTTGTCAGAACTTATCTTAAAAAGGAATGGTGAATTGAATGGTGACTTGAATTTTGAAAACACAACTGATGTTGTGGGAATGACACTAATGTTCCCACTTGAGTTAGTCTAGCGATTCAAGCATCTTTACTAAATGTTTATGAACTAAACTTGGCTTTATGCAAATAAACCTAGAGCTTAGCAACCATTAAAATTGATAAGTACTTACATTAGTATTAGTTTGCGAGTACTTAAAGTACTCATGGCTGTGTCCCTGGCTATTCCAATGCCAGACTATGAAGAGGAGCAACACTATGAGGATGACACATGCCCCCCTGGTTTTGATAATGATAGTTGCAAAACCATCTGTCTCCTTCGAAGGGTCATGTCATGGCAGAACCGTTGCAGTTTTCTTCATGATGACGTCTTGCCTTCTCAACTTCCCTGCACGATTTGACGGTTCTGGCACCACATCCTCGGGAACTGCTTAGGCATTAAATCGTTATATCCCCTTTTATTTGGCCACTTCCTGTAGTTCCCTTCTTCATCTCCTTCGCACTAGCACTTCCAAAAACCCTCCTCCGCCGCCATGTCTTCCTCTTCTTCCTCCTCCACTTCATCGGGTCTTTCCTACGTGTCCTCTCCCATCCGGGAGTCAACACCAGAGTGGGGTACGCAGGCGGCGTACGATATCCTTGCCCCAACAGCGTGGGACAAGGAGGACCATGACTTCTCCATCTGGTCCGAGGATGACAGGTCCTCAACTGACGGGGAGAGTGACCTCCGCTTCCTCGCCAATGAGGAAGCGGTGGAGGCAAGCGACGACGACCGCTTTTCCTGGGACGGGGTCACCTCTTCCGAGGAGGTGAAGGAGGAGGAGGACGACGGCTCCTCCGACGAGCCGCCGGCCAAACGCCATTGCCCCTGGCCCGGGCACCTCAGCGACTTCGACAGCGAGGACGACGATGCTGACGAGGAGGATGAGGACAACGAGGGTCCTGCCGGCGGCCGCTACAGCAGCGACGACGAGCCGGTCGGGAGCAGCGCCGACGACGGTGATGGTGACGACGACGACGATGAGGGCAGCAATGGCCCCTAGATAGGAGCTTAGCTTAGGGCCAGCAGTAGTAGATAGGGCCATGCACCCCCAACTCTTCCTTTTGAGAGCAATCAGCTCTTTATGTAAGAAATCTTATTTGTCAATGAAGAATTTCCCCAACTTGATTTTGCCGATTTCTTGCCCAGCGATTTAGCCGATTCTCCCTTATATGGATTTTGCCGATTGTTGGCCTGATCAACGCTCGATGAACCGATGGCAACGCATCGGTCTCTTATGATAAATTTCGAGATAGATCAGTTCAGATCCTCAAATTTCAGTCGAACAGGACCAAACCGGAATCGCGCACACCTTAAATCTTGGAAATCCGAGTCCCCTGAGCTTAATGTCAGCTTTAATCGGCAAGACTCCAGAATTGATGCCTTCAGGAGAACTCTAGGACCATTGCTGAAAATCTTGATCGCCTACAACTTTCGCCGCGATGCTTTGTCTCTTTGCAGCAACAAACTGGCCCAAAGCCTATCAACTATGATGGCTCCCTCTTCAAACTCCTCTCATCAGCTCCGACAGTTCCCTTCTGCGATACTTCACCACCTTTCAAACGAGCGGTGATCGGCTCGCAGAACAAGACACCTTAGGGCGAACTGCCCCCCGAGCTTCAATCAAGGCGAGGATAAGAGTAGACCAGCCAAAGGAACCGTCATCGGCTTCCCAACTGTAGTGCAGCATCAGCCGATTCTAACCAAATCGGCTTTCAAAAGCAGGGAACCTTCAACGTGAACTGCCCCCCGAGCTTTTCCAGTCCAATGACGCAATCTCTGTTTAGTCCAACTGGGCGATCGTCGGTTGCTCTCATGATCCTGGCCTGATCTGCACGTTCATACTGCTCTTGCTGCTGGCCAGGGCTGCGATCCTCAAACTTGCCGGCAAATACCAGCAGCTTAAATGAGAAAAAGGGCCGTCTTGGACGCCCGAACTGATGCTTCTGCTGGTGCTGCCAAGCTTGAAGTCTTGCAGAAGGAGTTGGAAGTCCTTGAAGAGAGGGCCTGAGTCACCAAGCAATCCCAATGAGGGGTTCCTCCAGTAGAGCCTCGCCACGTGACTTGGTGACTGCTCCATTAGGCTTCCGCTTGTAACAGTTGCATCCCTTGAGTCGATGGCCGTGCATCGGCTTTGAATTCTTAAGTCGATGTCTACGCATCGGCTGTGCCCAAAAATTTCTGTATTTTCGTTTTTTTATTGGCCGATTGCGTCGGCCCCCCATACTTGAGCTGTTCTGCTGGGCATTTGACATGCATTCTCAGCTTCGTATCCTCGTGTCTCATCCATCTATGTGCCCCCCGAGCCGATTCTATCAAGTAATTGATGGCATCGGCTCTTCAGGCATCTGTTGGATCAATGCTGAACACAGACAAAGGTAGGTTGAGGATAATTTTGGTCGATTGCGGGAATCGGCCTCCCTTTCCATTGCAATGTTTGACGATGGTTTGCAACTTCTTGGACTTCCGTTGTAGCTACGTGGCGTGCTGGAGATAAGATCCTTTGCTTTTCATTTTTTGAGGGCCGATCTCAGGGATTGGCCTTGCCACGTACGTCCAATGTCTTGGACCTGCTACTCCGTCCGGGTCACGGATACCATGTTTGTATCAGCCGATGCTGTGCATCGGCTTCCGCTTTTGGGCGCCATACTTTCTTTGGCGGGCGCGCCTTCGTCTCCAATGTTTGCTGAATTTTCACGGCCAGATCGGGCCGTGCTCTTCTCAACGTGTACAGGTACTGTGCCTCGGCTTCTTCCAGGTTTCGCAGCCGCTGCACTCTACGCTTCTGAGAATGGCTGAGTCCATCAGGGCACCACCTTGGTCGGTGATACCTATCTTCTTCTCCATCTGACTCCTCGAAGTCCTCTTCTTGAGATGACTCAGCTCGCTTGTTGATAGGTGGGAGAGGTCCTAGACGTTCGAACACTGAAACTTCGTTTGTCCTTCTCCTTTGCTGTTTGCATTCTGGGCAATTCTCGATTGTTGGCAATCGGCTCATTCCTGAGTCCCAGCAATGTTTGAAGAAGGGACAGTTCCAGTGCTTATCCACGTTGTCTTGCTCCCTTGACCTCCCTCTAGCGCGACGTTCGTACCCGTCGTTGTTCCTGTCGTGCTGACGATACCTCCTGTTTTCTGCATCAGACCGACGATATTTTTCATCGTCTTCGTCGTAGCGCCGACGTCGGTCATACTGCTGCTCATATTTGTTGAGGAGATGCACGGAGAGTGGGCGCTGATACCGTATGCTTCTCACCTCCTCCTCGGTCAGGTACCGTCTATCATCATCTTGGGGCCGGTCGCGTGGAACGGCCTCCTCTTTATCTTTGCCACGAGAGTGGCTGCTCTCTGCTTTATCTTTGCCATGGCGGATCACAAACCCTGCCATATTGACATCAAAAGAGAACCCTGGCTCCCTTATGGAGTGGCTCAGGTCCACCATATTGACGTCCGGAAACGGACGCATGTCTACCTTCATGGCAAACTGTCCGAAAGTTAATCGGCCTGATTCTATCGCCATCTGAATCTGTGCGCGCAATACTTTGCAGTCGTTGGTGGCGTGCGTGAACGTATGATGCCATTTGCAGTATGGCCTTTTGTTCATCTCTTGCGCCGTAGGGATCTTGTGGCCTTCAGGGAGCTTCAACTGTTTCTCTTTCAGTAGCAGATCGAAGATCTGTTCAGTTTTGCTCACATCAAAGTCCAACCCTCTTGGAGGCCCTGGCGGGTTCACCCATTTGCAGGACACAGGTACTGGCGTCCGAGTCCACTCGGCTACTGCGACTTCCTGATCTTCCGCAGAATCTTCATCCTCATCAGCATTGACCAGGGTTATCGCGCGCTTGAACTTGTCCTGGTACAGTTCTGGATGGCGCTGTTCATATAAGGTCAGTCTACTGACCAGGTGCGTCAGCGAGTTGTACTCCACTTGGAACGTCAAATCCTTGAATGACGCTGCAAGGCCTGCCACGGCCAGCTCGACTGCTTCTTTCTCAGTTAAATGAACCGAATAGCATCGGTTCTTGACAGTTCTGAAACGTTGGATGTATTCAGACACTGTCTCTCCTCGCCTCTGCCGAACCTGTGCTAGTTCGGCAATACCAGCTTCAGTAGCTTCTGAATGGTATTGGGTGTGAAACTGTTCCTCCAGCTGCTTCCATGATCGTACTGAATTTGGCTGCAGCGAGGTGTGCCATCCAAAAGCTGGACCGGTGAGGGATTGCGAGAAGAACCTCACCCGTAGCTCATCCGATGCCGAAACCATGCCCAGCTGGGCCAAGTATCGGCTCACGTGCTCGATGGAGCTAGATCCTTCTGACCCACTGAATTTGTTGAAGTCCGGAAGCCGGTACTTAGGTGGTAGTGGGATCAGGTCGAACTCATTGGGGTACGGCTTGGAATAGCCGATTATCTTCTTCTTCGGCAAGATGCCGAACTGATCTCTCAGGACTGCGCTGATCTGATCTGCGGTGGAGGTAGTGGCAGCTGAGCTTTCCTGGACTGGTGCAGTGGTATACTTGGCTAGCCACGCCTGTTTCTCAGCTTCCGCTCCCAAACTCCCCGCTGCTGCAGTCGTTCCTCCTGCCGGAACAATGGCTCCTGCTCCGGCAATCCCTCCTGTTGGAGCCTGGATCGCCTGTGTCCAGTTGTTGCAGTCCGGCACAAACGTGCACACGTATCCGTGTGGGATCTCCTTGGGCGGCTCATATAAGAACTGGTAGTCGCCCGGATCACCTCCGACCTTGTAGACAACGTATGCCGGTGAACCTTGTTGCTGTGGAGCTGCCATCGCGTACGGCAATGGTGGCCTGGTGTGGAGTTGCACTTCTTGGTGAGTCCCTAGAGCAGGTCCTGAAGGGGAGTACCGACGCTCCATGATCTCTTGGGCCACACGGAGCGCAACGCGCTCCAAAGAATTCACCAGGCTCTCAGAGTGCCGATGTAGCGAATGGGCCACCACGTAGTTGATTTCCTGTCGCAGGGCTCTGGTACGTTCATCTGAAGGGAGGGATAGATCCAACCCATCAAGGACACCTTGCGGCGTGAATCCTTTGAACCTGATGCCGTGCGAACGGGTCTTCTCAAAGGAGCCGATGAGTTCGGCTTCAACAATGGCCTTCAGCTCATCGTACTTCTTCTTATGATCAGGAGGGAGATCCTCGTACGTGATCTGCTCCTCTGCCATCTCGGGTGTCGGTGTTGACGTGGATGTTGCAGAAGATGTCCCACCGGGCGTGACAGAATGTGTTACCCTCCAAAACCCATCGACGGGCAATGGCTAAGCAACACGAAGAGCCGGGAGGCTCCCAAGGCCGCTTAGTGGACCCTGGCACCTCGCGTCGTCCCGCAAATCTTCCAGCCACGTCCTGGCGGTTGCTAGGGCGTGCCACCTGACCTAGACCGATCAGGAAGGTGTTAGAGTGCTTCGATTGTTCCTGCATGGTAGACACATAAACATTAAATACGAGCCCTATCGGCTCTCAGGTTTCCCTGTGGATCGAGCCGATCGCCCCATGTTTCATGTTGGATTTACAATGGCATGGGGATCCTGCTTGATCAGGACAAAGCTAAAACGATCCACGACAGTTTAGGGTTTTCACCGCATAACCGGAACATCCTACGTGCGATCGGGCCTAGCAGCTACGGAAGATGATGCAAACCACCCCTACGAGAGGCCTAAAAACCAACGTAACGTCGATTCCCGGAACATCCCTCGCAGGGACGGTGAACAACATCTAACGCACTACCGGATCCTCCGACCCCAGCATAAGGCCTAACTATGCAGATATTAAACTAATCCCTGCAAGGAGCAACTATAACGGATCAGATCTACTAAGTAACGAACAAGCAAGATGCTGCCCTTACGTGGATAGACGTAAGGGCAGCTAGGTGTCGAGGATGGCATTGCCACGCAGATATGCACATGAAAGCATCAATGCAAGCCCCTAAACACCTAAGGATAAATAGTACTGCTCGCCATCAACAAGGCTTCAGCACGAGCAGTACAAGGTTGACGAATAAACGTATACTGCCTAGATCGCTAGATGCGATCTAGGCAGCATGGTGCTTACCCGGGAGAAACCCTCGAAGAAAGGGGTGGCGATGCGCCTGATTTGTGTTGGTTGAACGATGATTGTCCTCCTTTTCCGATAACCCTAGATACATATTTATAGTCCAAGGGACTTTCTAATTGAGGCGTGCACCTAACCGTGCACGGGCCAGACTCTATCTTTTTAATCTAAATACGATACGATCTACTAAATTACAGATACACGGGCGATTTAGCCCAAACTCTTAGCGCAAGGCCGCTTCAAAGATGCTCCATGTGTACGTCCTTCAAGCCCATCTTCACTTACGGCCCATATCCTGATTTGGCCAAAATCGGGTGGTAACAGTTATATAAGCGAAAGGTTATGGTTGATCATCCGCGTACTGAGTTACGATGATTCGGGGTTATCCCGACGGATGTAATCAAAAGTTGTGGCACAAGAGTACAACCTCTGCAGAGTGTTAAACCTATTCGAATAGCCGTGTCCACGGTTACGGACGATTGGAAAGGCCATACTGTTCCGTTGTCAGAACTTATCTTAAAAAGGAATGGTGAATTGAATGGTGACTTGAATTTTGAAAACACAACTGATGTTGTGGGAATGACACTAATGTTCCCACTTGAGTTAGTCTAGCGATTCAAGCATCTTTACTAAATTTTTATGAACTAAATTTGGCTTTATGCAAATAAACCTAGAGCTTAGCAACCATTAAAATTGATAAGTACTTACATTAGTATTAGTTTGCGAGTACTTAAAGTACTCATGGCTGTGTCCCTGGCTATTCCAATGCCAGACTATGAAGAGGAGCAACACTATGAGGATGACGGTCAGCAAGACGTCTACCAGAACTAGGATGCTTCTAACGTCAAGCATTGGCCTGTGGATAGATAGTCCACCTACTACTTCGCTTCCGCTATTTATGTTCGTTGATCATTAGATCAACTATTTGTGTAATATTGGATCATGTGATCTATGGATGTAAGACTTTTATGTGTTGTAATAAATGATGACTCTATGGTATTCAACTGTTATGTCTCGCAACAACAATCTTCCTGGGATTGCGATGTACGGCATAATAGGCATCTGGACTTAAAAATCCGGGTGTTGACAGGATGAGCGTCGAGTGTTAGGGTTAGGGTCGAGAAAAAGAGAGAAGAGCGAGAGGAGGAGCGCCGAGTGTTAGGGTTAGGGTCGAGAAAAAGAGAGAAGAATGAGAGGAGGAGTGCCGAGTGTTAGGTTTAGGGTCGAGAAAAAGAGATAAGAGCGAGAGGAGTAGGGGGAACGCCGAGTCCGTGGTCGTGGCCATGGCGCCGCGACATCGAGGAGGAGCGCCGAGTCCTTAGCGGTGCCGAGTCTGTGGCGGTGCCGCCGTGACATAGAGAGAAGAGCGAGAGGAGGAGTGATACGTCTCCAACGTATCGATAATTTCCTATGTTCCATGCTACATTGTTGATGATATCTACATGTTTTATACACATTATATGTCGTATTTACGCATTTTCTGGAACTAACCTATTAACAAGATGCCGAAGAGCCAGTTGTTGTTTTCTGCTGTTTTTGGTTTCAGAAATCCTAGTAACGAAATATTCTCGGAATTGGACGAAATCAATGCCCAGGGTCCTATTTTTGCACGAAGCTTCCAGAAGACCGAAAGGATAACGAAGTGGGGCGACGAGCGCCGCCACGCCAGGGCCGCGCGGCCAGGGCTGGCCGCGCCGCCCTGGTGTGTGGGGCCCTGTGCCGCCCTTGACCTACCCTTTCGCCTCTTAAAGCCTCCGTCGCGAAACCCCGATACCGAGAGCCACGATACGGAAAACCTTCCAGAGACGCCGCCGCCGCGAATCCCATCTCGGGGGATTCAGGAGATCGCCTCCGGCACCTGCGGAGAGGGGAATCATCTCCCGGAGGACTCTTCATCGCCATGATCGCCTCCGGAGTGATGAGTGAGTAGTTCACCCTGGACTATGGGTCCATAGCAGTAGCTAGATGGTTGTCTTCTCCTTATGTGCTTCATTGTTGGATCTTGTGAGCTGCCTAACATGATCAAGATCATCTATCTGTAATACTATATGTTGTGTTTGTCGGGATCCGATGGATAGAGAATACTATGTTATGGTGATTATCAATCTATTACCTATGTGTTGTTTATGATCTTGCATGCTCTCCGTTATTAGTAGAGGCTCTGGCCAAGTTTTGCTCTTAACTCCAAGAGGGAGTATTTATGCTCGATAGTGGGTTCATGCCTCCATTAAATCTGGGACAGTGACAGAAAGTTCTAAGGTTGTGGATGTGCTGTTGCCACTAGGGATAAAACATTGATGCTATGTCTAAGGATGTAGTTGTTGATTACATTACGCACCATACTTAATGCAATTGTCTGTTGCTTGCAACTTAATACTGAAAGGGTTCGGATGATAACCTGAAGGTGGACTTTTTAGGCATAGATGCATGCTGGATGGCGGTCTATGTACTTTGTCGTAATGCCCAATTAAATCTCACTATATTTATCATATCATGTATATGCATTGTTATGCCCTTTTCTATTTTGTCAATTGCCCGACTGTAATTTGTTCACCCAACATGCTTTAATCTTATGGGAGAGACACCTCTAGTGAACTGTGGACCCCGGTCCTATTCTTTACATCGCATACAATCTACTGCAATTGTTCTTTACTGTTTTCTTCGCAAACAATCATCTTCCACACAATACGGTTAATCCTTTGTTACAGCAAGCCGGTGAGATTGACAACCTCACTGTTTCGTTGGGGCAAAGTACTTTGGTTGTGTTGTGCAGGTTCCACGTTGGCGCCGGAATCCCTGGTGTTGCGCCGCATCACATTTCGCCACCATCAACCTTCAACGTGCTTCTTGGCTCCTCCTGGTTCGATTAAACCTTGGTTTCTTTCCGAGGGAAAACTTGCCACTGTGCGCATCATACCTTCCTCTTGGGGTTCCCAACGGACGTGTACATCTACGCGCATCAAGCCTGTTTTCTGGCGCCGTTGCCGGGGAGATCAAGACACGCTGCAAGGGAGTCTCCACTTCCCAATCTCTTTACTTTGTTTTTGTCTTGCTTTATTTTATTTACTACTTTGTTTGCTGCACCTAAACAAAATACAAAAAAATTAGTTGCTAGTTTTACTTTATTTACTGTCTTGTTCTCTATATCAAAAACACAAAAAATTAGTTACTTGTCTTTACTTTATTTGCCTAGTTTACTTTTTGCTTATTTCATCATGCTTAATCCTAAGTTTACTTTGGAAAACATACCGGTAGGGCGTGGGTGTATCATTGGAAGATATAATATAGAAGAATTTTTCACCCATGTTAGTATGGATGAAGATTTTAAAGATATACCATTATTAAAAACTGCCCCTACTTATGAAAGTGCTGCTGCCTGTTTAATACACATGTTGGAAACTAGATTTGTTAATCTCAATCCCATAATACAACATATGTTTCTTACACTTACGGATATAGAGATGGGAGAAAAGAGAAATTTTGTTTTAAAAGTCCTTGTTAGAGAATTTAAAGATATAGCTAAAGAAGCTAGAAAAGTTTTTATCAAGCATAAGAGGCTTGGTTTCTTTCCTGATTTTAAACAAATACTTGAAAAGATGGATATGAATAGAATTAAGTATACTAGTAATATTAATGATGGTAGGGAAATTAAAGCGCCAATACCTAATAAGCTACTAGGGATGCATGAAGCTTTGGAAAATAATTATGCTTGGCTTGTTCCTGAAATTTTTTTGATGAGAATAGTAAGCCTAGGAGCAATAAGAGAGGAGTTACTTATATAGACCAGATACAATGCATTGTTGAGAAAACTCCCAACTCTCAAGGTAATAATGTTGATGCTTCTTCGTTTGAAAATACTTGATTTGCACTTTCTGCGCCTAGCTGAAAGGCGTTAAAGAAAAGCGCTTATGGGAGACAACCCATGTTTTTACTACAGTATTTTGTTTTATATTTGAGTCTTGGAAGTTGTTTACTACTGTAGCAACCTCTCCTTATCATGTTTTTGTGCCAAGTAAAGTTTCTATGTTAAAGTTGATGTTATATTTGGGATCGCTGCGCAGAAACAGCATTGCTGTCTGTCACGAATTCTGACACAAGTCTCTGTAGAAAATTCGAAAAAATCTGCAAAATTACGAGCGTGATCCTCAGATATGTACGCAACTTTCATTAGTTTTGAGTTTTTCCATTTGAGCAAGTCTAGTGCCCCTTTCAGATTCGTCTTTACGGACTGTTCTGTTTTTGACAGATTCTGCCTTTTATTTCGCATTGCCGTATTTGCTATGTTGGATGAATTTCTTTGATCCATTAATGTCCAGTAGCTTTGTGCAATGTCCAGAAGTGTTAAGAATGATTGTGTCACCTCTGAATATGTGAATTATTAATTGTGCACTAACCCTCTAATGAGTTTGCTTGAAGTTTGGTGTGAAGGAAGTTTTCAAGGGTCAAGAGAGGAGTATGATATACTATGATCAAGAGGAGTGAAAGCTCTAAGCTTGGGGATGCCCCGTGGTTCATCCCTGCATATTTTAAGAAGACTCAAGCGTCTAAGCTTGGGGATGCCCAAGGCATTCCCTTCTTCATCGACAACATCATCAGGTTCCTCCCTGAAACTATATTTTTATTCGGTCACATCTTGTGTTCTTTACTTGGAGCGTCGGTTTGTTTTTGTTTGAATAAAATGGATCCTAGCATTCACTTTGTGGGAGAGAGACACGCTCGCTGTTGCATATGGACAAATATGTCCTTAGGCTTTACTCATAATATTCAAGGCGAAGGTTGAAACTTCTTCGTTAAATTGTTATATGGTTGGAATTGAGAAATTCTACATGTAGTAATTCTAAAATGTCTTGGATAATGTGATACTTTGCAATTGTTGTGCTCATGTTTAAGCTCTTGCATCATATACTTTGCACCCATTAATGAAGAAATACATAGAGCTTGCTAAAATTTGATTTGCATATTTGGTCTCTCTAAGGTCTAGATAATTCTAGTATTGAGTTTTGAACAACAAGGAAGACGTGTAGAGTCTTATAATGTTTACAATATGTCTTTTATGTGAGTTTTGCTGCACCGGTTCATCCTTGAGTTTGCTTCAAATAACCTTGCTAGCCTAAACCTTGTATCGAGAGGAATACTTCTCATGCATCCAAAATCCTTGAGCCAACCACTATGCCATTTGTGTCCACCATACCTACCTACTACATGGTATTTCTCGCCATTCCAAAGTAAATTGCTTGAGTGCTACCTTTAAAATTCCATCATTCGCCTTTGCAATATATAGCTCATGGGACAAAATAGCCTTAAAAACTATCGTAGTATTGAATATGTACTTATGCACTTTATCTCTTATTAAGTTGCTTGTTGTGCGATAACCATGCTTCGGGGACGCCATCAACTACTCTTTGTTGAATATCATGTGAGTTGCTATGCATGTCGTCTGAAGTAAGGGAGATCTACCACCTTAATGGTTGGAGCATGCATATTGTTAGAGAAGAACATTGGGCCGCTAACTAAAGCCATGAATCATGGTGGAAGTTTCAGTTTGGACATATATCCTCAATCTCATATGAGAATAATAATTTTTGCTACATGCTTATGCATTAAAGAGGAGTCCATTATCTGTTGTCCATGTTGTCCCGGTATGGATGTCTAAGTTGAGAATAATCAAAAGCGAGAAATCAAAATGCGAGCTTTCTCCTTAGACCTTTGTACAGGCGGCATGGAGGTACACCTTTGTGACACTTGGTTGAAACATGTGTATTGCGATGATCGGTAGTCCAAGCTAAGTAGGACAAGGTGCGGGCACTATTAGTATACTATGCATGAGGCTTGCAACTTGTAAGATATAATTTACATAACTCATATGCTTTATTACTACCGTTGACAAAATTGTTTCATGTTTTCAAAATAAAAGCTCTAGCACAAATACAGCAATCGATGCTTTCCTCTTTGAAGGACCTTTCTTTTACTTTTATTGTTGAGTCAGTTCACCTATCTCTCTCCACCTTAAGAAGCAAACAATTGTGTGAACTGTGCATTGATTCCTACATACTTGCATATTGCACTTGTTATATTACTTTATATTGACACTATCCATGAGATATACATGTTATAAGTTGAAAGCAACCGCTGAAACTTAATCTTCCTTTGTGTTGCTTCAATACCTCTACTTTGATTTATTGCTTTATGAGTTAACTCTTATGCAAGACTTATTGATGCTTGTCTTGAAGTACTATTCATGAAAAGTCTTTGCTTTATGATTCATTTGTTTACTCATGTCGTTACCATTGTTTTGATCGCTGCATTCATTACATATGTTTACAATAGTATGATCAAGATTATGATGGCATGTCACTCCAGAAATTATCCTTGTTATCGTTTGCTTGCTCGGGACGAGCAGAACTAAGCTTGGGGATGCTGATACGTCTCCAACGTATCGATAATTTCTTATGTTCCATGCTACATTATTGATGATATCTACATGTTTTATACACATTATATGTCGTATTTACGCATTTTCTGGAACTAACCTATTGACAAGATGCCGAAGAGCCAGTTGCTGTTTTCTGCTGTTTTTGGTTTCAGAAATCCTAGTAACGAAATATTCTCGGAATTGGACGAAATCAACGCCGGTCCTATTTTTGAAGCTTCCAGAAGACCGAAAGGATAACGAAGTGGGGCGGAGGCCCACGCCGAGCCGCGCGGCCAGGGCTGCGCCGCCTGGTGTGTGGGCCCTCGTGCCGCCCTTGACCTACCCTTTCGCCTACTTAAAGCCTCCGTCGCGAAACCCCCAGTACCAAGAGCCACGATACGGAAAACCTTCCAGAGACGCCGCCACGAATCCCATCTCGGGATTCAGGAGTCGCCTCGGCACCCTGCGGAGAGAGGGGAATCATCTCCGGAGGACTCTTCATCGCCATGATCGCCTCCGGAGTGATGAGTGAGTAGTTCACCCTGGACTATGGGTCCATAGCAGTAGCTAGATGGTCGTCTTCTCCTTATGTGCTTCATTGTTGGATCTTGTGAGCTGCCTAACATGATCAAGATCATCTATCTGTAATACTATATGTTGTGTTTGTCGGGATCCGATGGATAGAGAATACTATGTTATGGTGATCATCAATCTATTACCTATGTGTTGTTTATGATCTTGCATGCTCTCCGTTATTAGTAGAGGCTCTGGCCCAGTTTTTGCTCTTAACTCCAAGAGGGAGTATTTATGCTCGATAGTGGGTTCATGCCTCCATTAAATCTGGGACAGTGACAGAAAGTTCTAAGGTTGTGGATGTGCTGTTGCCACTAGGGATAAAACATTGATGCTATGTCTAAGGATGTAGTTGTTGATTACATTACGCACCATACTTAATGCAATTGTCTGTTGCTTGCAACTTAATACTGAAAGGAGTTCGGATGATAACCTGAAGGTGGACTTTTTAGGCATAGATGCATGCTAGATGGCGGTCTATGTACTTTGTCGTAATGCCCAATTAAATCTCACTATATTTATCATATCATGTATATGCATTGTTATGCCCTTTTCTATTTTGTCAATTGCCCGACTGTAATTTGTTCACCCAACATGCTTTAATCTTATGGGAGAGACACCTCTAGTGAACTGTGGACCCCGGTCCTATTCTTTACATCGCATACAATGTACTGCAATTGTTCTTTACTGTTTTCTTGCAAACAATCATCTTCCACACAATACGGTTAATCCTTTGTTACAGCAAGCCGGTGAGATTGACAACCTCACTGTTTCGTTGGAGCAAAGTACTTTGGTTGTGTTGTGCAGGTTCCACGTTGGCGCCGGAATCCCTGGTGTTGCGCCGCATCACATTTCGCCACCATCAACCTTCAACGTGCTTCTTGGCTCCTCCGGTTAAACCTTGGGAGGGAATAGGAAACTATCGTGCGCATCATACCTTCCTCTTGGGGTTCCCAACGGACGTGTACATCTACGCGCATCAAGGAGCGCCGAGTGTTAGGGTTAGGGTCGAGAAAAAGAGAGAAGAGCGAGAGGAGGAGGGGGAACACCGAGTCCGTGGCCTTGGCGCCGCGACATAGTGTTAGTGTTAGTGTTTGGGTTAGGGTTATTGCTTTCTTCATTTCAATTGTTATCCATCTAGCAATCTGTTATGATCATGACATGATGAATGAAATAATTGCTTTCTTAATTTTATAGTGACATTGAGCTATGGAGGACGGCACCTTCGTCCGAGATGAGGATCAAGAAGAAGCGGTGCAGAAAATGATATATGAGAGTGCCCGTGGGCCGGAACCCGATGGAGATGACTATGAGTTCCCCACTTTCTGAACAATTTCGGTGAGGGACTTGAGTCTGAAGAAATTAGAAGAGACAACGAAGTGTCCATAACAAACTCCGGCGAGGTGTATATTTATGTATCAAGTCTATGTTCATCACTAGATGCATTCATTTATTTGTATTGCACTTATTAACGAATCATTTTTCTTTTAGCCTTCTGGATCATCGAGCAAGTCTGTTAAAACAAAACGAGGCCCGACGCAACTTCTAAAGGGCGAGGGTAGGTTAGCCCTCACCGCATTTAAGGATAATGGTGAACCGGTGCATCCCAAAGATCACTGCACCAAATTTACAAGTCAAGCTGGAGTTCTTGTTAGGGACCATGTACCGATCAGCATTCAAGAGTGGCATAAGCCGAAGAAAGCGGGGACTGAAGCTAGTTATGTCAACGACGCGATGAAAAAGTTTCTTTGGGACACTCTACTGACACGCTTCAGCCTACCGGAAGAAATGACGGAAGGCCAGAAGAAGAAAGTCAAGGAATGGACTCTCAAGAAGATGGCCACACAATTCCAGACATGGAAGAAAAATTTATGGGACAAATATAAGCATGAAGATCCAGTATTCGATGATAATCTAGTGAAGATAAAAGATCACTGGCCCGCATTTAAGAGGTATAAGCAATCGTCTACTTTTGTGTCCCGATCGGTCACAAATACGAAAAATGCTTCAAAGAAGAAACTTTGGCATCATTTGGGGTCAGGTGGCTACAAGACTGCCATTCCGAAGTGGACAGCGTTTGAAAATGAACTGATGAATGCAGGAATCACTCCACAGACATGGGACTGGCCCGACCGGTCCAAGTTCTGGTTGTTCGCGCATGGGGCAGGGTTGGTGTAACATCCCAAATTTCAATAAAAGATAGAAGAAGAATTCCAGAGATCCAAAATTGAGAACCAACAAAAACTTTTAAATTGCATATAGTAGCCTGCATAGGACTTGTGCATTTTGAGTGATATGCCATGATGATTGTTTTGTTGTTTATGTGATGAACCCTAAAACACTAAAGTGATCAAGAGAAGATCACCAAACCAATAAACCAAAAAGAAAGAAGAAATCAAATAAGAGCTAAACCCTAAAAACCCTAACATATGGCATATGCCATTTTTGCAAACTTTGACCTTAGACCATTTTGGTCTTAACCATTACTTGTATTATGTTACTAAACCTTGATTACAACTTTGGGAATCAAAGAAACACCTTTTAAACCAAAGTCAAACTCAAAATATGCTCACATAGGATAATGGTCATTTTTGACAATTACAATCTGGTCACCACTTTGAGCCTTTGCAATTCAAATTTTTCAAACTAAACAACTCCAACTCTTTGCATGTCATCCAAGTACACCACAAGGTGAACAACTTCTGTAAAGATCATCACCCCAAAATCATCTTGAATCAGAAGATATGATCAAGCCAAGTTGAGACTTTTTAACAAAAACAAGATCATCACTTTTCAAAATTGGATCAAACCTGGCCATTCCTTGATCATTTCTTGGCTCAACCAAGTCCCCTGGACCTCACCCTACCTAGCCCAAGCAAAAGGACACCATGGACACGACCAAAACATGGCCGGCCATGGCCATGCCGGCCTTGTTCCCCCTCGACACGCCGCTCCCCTTTTCTCTCGAAATTCTTCACGGGCACCATGTCCAACAGCTCACCCACGACCTCCTGAAACCGCCTGTGCACGCCATTGATCGCGAGGACGACGACCCGCCCCGGACGGAGCGCGCCCACGACGTCCCTGGCGCGCCGCGAGCGGCATGGTGACGTCGCCGTGCACGGACGCGCGCGACACGACCACGCATCATTCGCCGCACCTCACCGTACCCCGACCAACTCCGCTCGCCAGGGTACGTGCCTCGCCACGTGGAGCACGCCGGACAAGCCTGCCGTCACCCCTAGCGCCTACCGTCACCAGAGAGGACGAGTGCGCCCGCCACGGCTGCGCCAGTACACGCAAGCCCGACCACCCTACGCACCCCCTTGCCGCGCCGTTCACGCTCTAGATTCGCCATGACGTCGTGAACACGCGGCGTCGTCGCCTAGCTCGCTAGCCCACCGGAATCGCCGTGCCCTTGTCGCCATTGCCGCAACCCCACGGCCAACTCCGCGCCTATAAAAGGAGGCATCCCTTCGTCGATCAGAGCACACCACAGCACTCCCCTCTTCTCCCTCAAGCTCCTCGCCACCGTAGCTCGCTCGATTAGCCACTGCCGCCGCCCAATCGACGCCTCACCGCCGCGGAAGCCCTGCAGCAATCGCCGGAGAAGGAGGCCGCCCCTGACGACGCCACTGCTACAGGCTGCATCCTCGTCTTCGACAACCTCGCCTCGACCACCGCAGCAGCTCGCCGGAGCTCCGACGTGCTCTCCGACCCCCTACCGTCGCCGCCCGTAAGTCCCCATCTCGCCGGAGACGACGACCTCCCTCGGCCGTTGATCTGGCTTCTAATCGCACGGCCC
Source organism: Lolium multiflorum (assembly GCA_030979885.1). Classification (NCBI taxonomy): domain Eukaryota; kingdom Viridiplantae; phylum Streptophyta; class Magnoliopsida; order Poales; family Poaceae; genus Lolium; species Lolium multiflorum. The sequence goes on along the minus strand of CM061751.1, from coordinate 230,168,783 downwards.
CCATCGCTCGTACCGCTTCGCAGTTTAAAAGTCGCTGACAGGTGGTCCCCACCCGTCAGGCAGCCCACGCGTGCGTGGATGCGTGGTGGGCTGGCCTTGGGCCGTTTAATTCGTTTAGGCCCAGTAACGTTTCCCGCCGGCCTATTAATTCAAATCTCGTTTAACTAATTTAGTTTGAATTCAATACTGGACCCAACTTTGAAAATGCATAGAATCTGTTTGGCTTGGCCAAATTTAGCAAACTTTATATTGTTGGAATGCTAGAGAAAAGTTCAACAACATGCCACTGGTCTCATCTCAAGATTTGATGTAGAAACAAAATGATAAAATAAACAAGACAGGGTCTTTTGTGAATTCAAATAATATTTAAAAATCAACCAAAAGTGATATGAAGTTGATTCCAACCCTCATATCTCACATTTGACTTACACTAATTGTTTCTGCAAGAAAATGGTGTGGTCACTTTGCATGATCATGCCCTAGTTTAATTAATGGGTAATATGGCTATTTTATTAAAGTAATATTGTCCAAAACTATTGTGCAATTGATATGAAGTATTTTACTTCATTTAAATCTTGTCTCAAATGAATTCATGTGATGTTTGTACCCCTGGTCAAACTCTCTTATATGAAATACTTGGAGATTTAAATCATTAGTAGAAATTATTAAATTGTATGAGGTGGTCTACCTTATTTAAATCACCTTCTCAAATGATGATCATGAATGGTGGACTTATGTCAACATAAATTCATGCATGATTGTTTGAGAAATTAAATCTTAATAAGATTTCAATGAGAGGAAATTATTTCTCAAGAACCATATGGAAATTATTACTTACATATGTAATGAGAGGAATTTTTTTCTCAAGTAACCCCACCAATGCACCTTAATTATGTTAATTGTGTGCTTAGAGTAGTTTGTGTGAATATATGTGATGTTTGGAATAGCCTTTGAACTAGTTGAGTGATTATACCTCGTATTCAAATTTAGACGCTAGTACCGGAGAATACCTGGAGGAAGAAGGTTGCTACCAAGAAGAGGAGGAGGAAAACTTAGAGAACTACCAAGGCAAGCTAATATTCTTGCAAAGTGCAAAGCTCTATCAAGAGCAAGGCACACTCATCTTTTCTTATGCTTCATAAGCCATCCCAAGTTTTACGACAAGCTTTTACTTCCCAGCTTTAATGCTTTTATTTTATCAAAGCACTTTTCGATTCATGATTTACTTGGTCTAGAGTAGAACAAGGTCATAAAAGTTAGCCTAAAGAAATCAAAGCTATTTAGCACCCCTCATGATTAGTTGCTAGTGCAAATACTAAAATTTGACTACTCTAGATGGGAACATGTGACTTGAAATAAAATTGAAACTTTGGTATGATGATGCATTCCATTGAATGAATTTTTGAAGATGAATATGACCAAGAGAAGATAGTGATTTTTGATTAAAAACTAATATTGGTTTGGATGCGATACCTTTCCAATTCTTGAGTACCCCCACAATACCTGATTATGGGTAAGGGCTTAACTAGAAGTTTATGTATCTTAGTATGGGTTCCCTCTGAACACACATCATAGGGGTTATGCCGAGGCTGCCTCCATTGTTGATGAATGATGTGAATTGAGGTGAATTGTAAGGCCAAGCCTTGTGCAGTTCCCAGGTTGACGTTGGTCTTCACTGGGAGGCCAAGCTCACAGGGAGAGGTGCTCATACTAGGGTTCGTAAATGAAAGGTTATGGTTGATGATCCGCGTACTGTGTTACGATGATTCGGGGTTATCCCGACGGATGAAATCAAATGTTGTGGCACAAGTGTGCAACCTCTGCAGAGTGTAAACCTATTCGAATAGCCGTGTCCACGGTTACGGACAGTTGGAAAGGCCATACAGTTTCCAGTGTTAGATTCTTGAAAATATTGATAAAATGAATGGTGAATGGTGAATTGATTTTGAATCACAACAATGTTGTGGGAATGACACTAATGTTCCCACTTGAGTTAGTTAGCACATGAATAAGTCTTTATCAAATACTTGTGAACTAAAATTGGCTTTATGCAAATAACCTAGAACTTAGCACCCCATAATAGAAATACTAGCACTTACATTAGTATTAGTTTGCGAGTACTTAAAGTACTCACGGCTTTGTCCCTGGCTATTCAAATGGCCAGAGTATGAAGACGAACAGAACTACCAAGGTGATGACCAATAGGACGCCTACGACAACTAGGAGTTTCCTGACGTCAAGCGTTGGCCTGTGGACTAGAGAGTCCCATTTATCTTTACGCTTCCGCTATAAACTTGTGTTTGTTCATTGATCAATAGATCAACTATCCGTGTAATATGGATCATGTGATTCAGGTTGTAAGACAATATGGTTTGTAATAAATGATGACTGTGATACTTAACTATTATGCCTCGCAACACAGTATTCCTGGGATTGCGATGAATGACATAATAGGCATCCGGACTTAAAAATCCGGGTGTTGACAAGTTGGTATCAGAGCCATTGTTTGACCTTAGGAGACCCTAGTTTAGAATGGACGTTCTGACAAATTTAGTTTTACAAAAACAAAGGAAATGAATACTTGCAAAAATTTATACCCCTCTTTTCCTTGAGATCTTTCGAAAATGATATGCCATGCTCTTCCTTATAAAAGTACTTAAAATTTTGCCACACTTGCTCACTCTCTAACTTACTCATCCAAATTCACTTTCAGATGGAGCCGACCAACGTGAAGTTTTACCAACTCGGGAACGGCGGAGACTTGATCTTCGAGAGGGACCTTGACGGTCTGTCGGAGCACCTTGGGCGCCCCCACCCCGAGTTTCACGGAGTCGAGGTCAACGACCAGCACGGAGGGGAGCTTCAGTGGGTTATCACCGCTGACTTGAGGGGCAAGGTGGAGCCTCCCACTTCTGAGAGGATCCTCTTTTCCTTCAGGGAGAGCAGCTGGCTGGACGGACTCGCTCGTGCCCTTCAGGAGGGACTTGCGCGTCTGTGCGGACAGAACGTGGTAGCCGTACTCGCGTCTCGCTTTGCTCACCATGCAAGGCGTGATGCCTTTGGAGTACCCATGCGGTACAGATGCACCCCCAGCTGAGGCACCATGTGGACCATCTGGACTACATGCTGTTCCAGACCCAGAAGGAGCTGGATAACTCCCGTGGTTACGCGAACCAGACCCACTTTGCACTGACTCAGCATGGTGAGGCCATCAGGATGCTCAACAAGGACCGCAAGTCACTCCGCTTGCAGCGTGCCAAGAAGGATGCTACCATAGTGCGCCTTCGCGCCAAGATAGCAGCCTTGGAGATCACTGTCAAGGCCCAGGAGGACCAGCTGAGAGAGATTGAGGAGGATGATGGAGGCATCGACCTTCAGGGAGGAGGAGCCTTCCTGAGTGACGACGACGACTTTGAGGAGGACGAGGACCCCGAGGAGGTGGACTACGAGTTCCTGGAGGCCGCAGAGGATGGGATCATCCCCATCGATGTGGACGTCGATGTTGAGGAGTAGTTGCACTAGGCCACTTGTGTAGGTGTGAGTTGTATCCCGTCCCTTGTATCGTAGCATGAAGGGTTCTTAAAACCCTGGGTATGAGTTTGTATCCCGTCCCTTGTATCGTAGCATGAGAAGAAGGGTTCTTAAAACCCTGGGTGTGTTAGTATGGAATATGTGATGAATGAATGAATGAATGAATGTTTGTGTGTTATCATGAAAGACTTCAAGTTTTCAAGAATTTCAAACTTACCCCAAACAAGCCATAGAATTTCCCTCTCATCTTATGTCTACATGTTCAGATGGCTCGCCCAAATCGCAACGCGAATCCCGATGCGATGATGCAACTGCTGCAGACCCTGATGGCAGACAGGGAGACTGACAGAGCTGAACGCCAAGCCAACATAGCAGCACTGCAGCAGCTGGCCAACAACAACTATGGCCATGGCAACCATGATCACCCTGGGTCCAAACTTAAGAACTTCCAGAACACAAACCCCCCTGTTTTCAGCAAGACTGAAGAGCCCTTGGATGCGGATGACTGGCTGCAGACCATGGAGAACAACCTTGAAGTAGCAGGAGTGGAAGCCAATGAGAAAGTGCTGTTTGCCACGCACTACTTAGCCGGACCAGCTAGAGCTTGGTGGACCAGCACCCGTGCCATGAACGGAGGTCAAGTGATGACTTGGGCAGATTTCAAGCTCAAGTTCAGCAAGTACCATGTGCCCCCAGGTCTTATCAAGAAGATGAGGGATGAGTTCCGTGAACTCAAGCAAGGCCGGATGACGGTGGTGGAATACCGCGACAGATTCCTTACTCTGTCAAGGTACGCCCCCGACGAGACCGACACCACCGAGAAGAGGCAAGAGAGATTCCTGAACGGACTGCATGATGAGATGCAGACTGTCCTTGTCAACATTCCCTTCGCCGACCTTGAAGCCCTTGTAGACTCTGCCATCCAGATGGAAGGCAAGCTGAACCAAGCAAATGAGAACCGCAAACGCCGAATGATGCACCAGAGTGGGCCCAGCCATGCCCCGAAGTATCGCCCCAGCTCAAGCGGAGGTTTCACTCCGAGAAACAACAACAAGCCCCCGATGCAGATGTCCCGTCCCGGTTTTCAGAACCGGAGCGGAGGAAACCCAAGGCCAGGAGGCCACCACAACAACCACAACTACCATAACAACACCAACAACTTCAACCGTGCCCCGATGAAGGCCCCCAACACCAACAACAACAACACCAACACCGCCCCCAGAACCGGAAGCAACGCCATCCCCGTTGCCCCCAAGGACAAGTCCACCATCACCTGTTACGAGTGTGGAGTCGTGGGACACTACTCCAACGAGTGCCCCAAGAGGCTCACCAAGCTTGCAGGCAACACCGCTGCACCTGCTCAGCAGCAACGCCGTGTCTCCACCGGCAAAAAGTTCGCCCCCAACAACCCCAATAACCGCAGCGGCCGTCTCTTCCACATGAATGCTGAAGAAGCCCAGGAAGCACCAGACGTTGTACTGGGTATGTTTTCTGTTAATTCAGTACCTGCCAGAGTGTTGTTTGATTCCGGAGCATCTCATTCATTTGTCACTGAAGACTTTGCATCAACCAGTAAAATTCAACCTATCAGTTTGAAACATGTTATGATAGTTCAAATTCCCGGATCAACCACCAAAGCCAGAAAATTTTGCAAAAATGTACCCATCAGAATCCATGAAGTAGATTTCTATGCCAATCTGATTGTTCTGGGAACCAAAGGTTTAGAAGTTGTACTAGGAATGGACTGGATGTCAAAACACCATGGATTGATTGACTGTGCCAAGAAAGCCATCACCATGACTAGCAGCACCGGTATCCTAGTAGAGCATATATCTGAAAGACTACCCAGAAAATTCACCTGCAACCAAAGTGTGGTCAAACCAACTCTGGATCAGATCAGGGTCGTCTGTCGATACCCTGATGTGTTTCTGAGGGTCTACAGTATGCCCCCGAGATCGGGATATCGAGTTTATCATCGAGTTAATCCCTGGAACAGCACCTATCGCCCAGAGAGCCTATAGCATGAACCCATCAGAGTTAGTGGAACTGAAGAAGCAACTGGATGAACTCTTAGCCAAATGTCTGATCCGACCAAGTGCGTCGCCTTGGAGATCCCCAGTTTTGTTTGTGGATAAGAGCAGACGGTGCCAGTCGTTTATGTACGGATTATCGTAAGCTTAACGATGTCACCATCAAAAACAAATACCCCTTGCCAAAAATAGAAGACCTGTTTGACCAGTTGACCGGTGCCACTGTGTTCTCTAAGATTGATCTTAGGACTGGTTATCATCAGCTGAAGATCCGTGCAACGGATATCCCAAAGACTACCTTCACCACCAGATATGGGTTGTATGAGTACAACGTCATGTCGTTTGGATTAACCAATGCTCCAGCTTACTTCATGAACCTCATGAATAAGATCTTCATGAACTTTTTGGATAAGTTTGTTGTTGTTTTCATCGATGACATACTTATCTACTCCAAAACCGAAGAGGAACATGAGCAACATTTGGAAACCGTCCTAGAAACCCTTAGACAGCACAAGTTGTATGCCAAGTTCAGCAAGTGCGAGTTTTGGTTGAAGGAAGTAGGATTCCTGGGACATATCTTGTCTGCAGGAGGAATAGCCGTAGATCCCGCCAAGATCAAAACAGTGGAAGAATGGAAAGCCCCAACCACTCAGACTGAAGTCCGTGCCTTTCTCGGATTGGCCGGATACTACCGTAGGTTTGTTGAAGGATTTTCCAGCATAGCCCGACCAATGACTCAACTGTTGAAGAAGGACAAGAAGTTTGAATGGACGGAGAAGTGTGAAGAGAGTTTCCAGACACTGAAAACAAGACTGACCACAGCCCCAATCCTAATCATGCCGGATATCACCAAACCATTCGATGTCTACTGTGATGCATCCAAGATTGGTCTTGGATGTGTGTTGATGCAGGAAGGCAAGGTGATATCTTATCTGTCTCGGCAACTAAAGCAACATGAGCAGAACTACCCAACCCATGACCTCGAGCTTGCAGCCGTAGTCTTAGCACTGAATGTGTGGCGTCATTACCTCATGGGTAATCGATGCGAGATCTACTCGGATCACAAGAGCCTGAAGTATATTTTCACCCAGAAGGAACTAAACATGAGGCAAAGGAGATGGTTAGAGTTGATAAAGGATTATGATATGGAAATCCATTACCACCCCGGCAAAGCCAATGTAGTAGCCGATGCCCTGAGTAGACTGCCTTGTCAGTTGAACTCCATGATAGCCGTAGAACAACCTCGCCTACACCAAGAGTTTGAGCAGTTCCGGATGGAACTAGTTAGTGAAGGATTCCTAGCCAGCATAGAGCTTCAGCCCACCTTGATGGGTCAGATCAAGGAAGCCCAGAAGGGAAATGCCAGCATTGACGGAATCAAAAGCCAGATAGCTGCAGGGAAAGCACCAGGATTCACCATAGATGAAGGAGTTCTTTGGTACAACGGACGCTTGTGCGTACCATCGGACTCAGAGTTGAAGCAAGTGATTCTGCAGGAAGCCCACGATACTCTTTATTCTATCCACCCCGGAGGTACCAAGATGTACCAAGATTTGAAGGAGCAATTCTGGTGGCATGGAATGAAGAGAGAAATTGGAAGCTACATCGCCAAGTGTGACATCTGTTAGCGAGTCAAGGCAGAACATCAACGACCCGCAGGATTGCTGCAGCCACTGCAGATTCCAGAATGGAAGTGGGACTCAGTAGGAATGGACTTTATCACGGGACTGCCCAAATCCAGCAAAGGAAATGACTCCATCTGGGTAGTTGTCGATAGACTGACCAAGGTAGCCCATTTCATCCCCGTCAAAACCACTTACCAAGGCCCAAAGTTAGCTGAGCTGTACATCTCCAGAATCGTAGCCCTGCACGGAACCCCGAAGTCGATAGTGTCAGATAGAGGATCACAATTCACCTCAAGATTCTAGCAGAAAGTGCATGAAGGACTCGGAACCCGGCTGAATTTCAGCACTGCCTATCACCCGCAGACTGATGGACAGACGGAAAGAGTCAACCAGATACTGGAAGACATGTTGAGAGCCTGTGTGCTAGAGTATGGATCCAAGTGGGAAGACTGCCTGCCTTATGCGGAATTCTCATACAACAACAGTTACCAAGCAAGTTTACAGATGGCCCCCTTTGAAGCCTTATACGGAAGGAAATGCCGTACCCTCCTGAACTGGTCGGAAGTCGGAGAGAGTCAAGTCTTCGAACCAGACGTTCTTCGAGAAGCCGAAGAGAAGGTGCACAAGATCCGAGAGTACCTCAGGACTGATCAGTCAAGACAGAAGAGTTACACCGACAAGAGACGCCGAGAGATGGCCTTTGAGATCGGAGATTTTGTCTACCTCAAAGTGTCACCCCTGAAAGGAATGCAGAGATTCCAGCTGAAAGGAAAGCTTGCACCCCGATATGTCGGACCCTTCAAAGTTCTCAGCCGCCGAGGTGAAGTATCTTATCAACTGGAGCTACCGGAAGAAATGGCGGCTGTGCACAACGTGTTTCACATATCACTCCTCCGGAAGTGCCTGGAAGTCCCTGAGAAGACCGACATGTTCAAGAACATCGATCACCGATCGGTGGATATCAACACGGACTTGACCTACCACGAAGTACCTATTCGCATACTGGAGGAAGCTTACCGAACCACCCGCACCCGAAGCATCAAGTTCCTGAAGATACAGTAGAGTAACCATACTGAAGACGAAGCCACTTGGGAGCGGGAGGAAGATATGAAGAAAGAATACCCAGATCTCTTTAGTACCTAATTTTCTTTTAAGATCTCGGGACGAGATCTTTTGTAAGGGGGAAGGGTTTGTAACATCCCAAATTTCAATAAAAGAGAGAAGAAGAATTCCAGAGATCCAAAATTGAGAACCAACAAAAACTTTTAAATTGCATATAGTGCCCTGCATAGGACTTGTGCATTTTGAGTGATATGCCATGATGATTGTTTTGTTGTTTATGTGATGAACCCTAAAACACTAAAGTGATCAAGAGAAGATCACCAAACCAATAAACCAAAAAGAAAGAAGAAATCAAATAAGAGCTAAACCCTAAAAACCCTAACATATGGCATATGCCATTTTTGCAAACTTTGACCTTAGACCATTTTGGTCTTAACCATTACTTGTATTATGTTACTAAACCTTGATTACAACTTTGGGAATCAAAGAAACACCATTTAAACCAAATTCAAACTCAAAATATGCTCACATAGGATAATGGTCATTTTTGACAATTACAATCTGGTCACCACTTTGAGCCTTTGCAATTCAAATTTTTCAAACTAAACAACTCCAACTCTTTGCATGTCATCCAAGTACACCACAAGGTGAACAACTTCTGTAAAGATCATCACCCCAAAATCATCTTGAATCAGAAGATATGATCAAGCCAAGTTGAGACTTTTTAACAAAAACAAGATCATCACTTTTCAAAATTGGATCAAACCTGGCCATTCCTTGATCATTTCTTGGCTCAACCAAGTCCCCTGGACCTCACCCTACCTAGCCCAAGCAAAAGGACACCATGGACACAACCAAAACATGGCCGGCCATGGCCATGCCGGCCTTGTTCCCCCTCGACACGCCGCTCCCCTTTTCTCTCCAAATTCTGCACGGCCACCATGTCCAACAGCTCACCCACGACCTCCTGAGATCGCCCGTGCACGCCATTGATCGCGAGGACGACGACACGCCCCGGACGGAGCGCGCCCACGACGTCCCTGGCGCGCCGCGAGCGGCATGGTGACGTCGCCATGCACGGACGCGCGCGACACGGCCACGCGTCATTCGCCGCACCTCGCCGTACCCCGACCAACTCCGCTCGCCAGGGTACCTGCCTCGCCACGTGGAGCACGCCGGACAAGCTGCCGTCACCCCTAGCGCCTACCGTCGCCGGAGAGGACGAGCGCGCCCGCCACGGCCGCGCCAGTACACGCAAGCGCCCGACCACCCTACGCACCCCCTTGCCGCGCCGTTCACGCTCGTAGATTCGCCACGTCATGAACACCGCGGCGTCGTCACCTAGCTCGCTAGCCCACCGGAATCGTCGTGCCCTTGTCGCCATGGCCGCAACCCCACGGCCAACTCCGTGCCTATAAAAGGAGGCATCCCTTCGTCGATCAGAGCACACCACAGCACTCCCCTCTTCTCCCTCAAGCTCCTCGCCACCTAGCTCGCTCGATTAGCCACTGCCGCCGCCCAATCGACGCCTCACCGCCGCGGAAGCCCTTCAGCAATCGTCGGAGAAGGAGGCCGCCCCTGACGACGCCACTGCTACAGGCTGCATCCTCGTCTTCGACAACCTCGCCTCGACCACCGCAGCAGCTCGCCGGAGCTCCGACGTGCTCTCCGACCCCCTACCGTCGCCACCCCTAAGTCCCCATCTCGCCGGAGACGACGACCTCCCTCGGCCGTTGATCTGGCTTCTAATCGCACGGCCCCCATCGCTCATAACGATTCGCAGTTTAAAAGCCGCTGACAGGTGGTCCCCACCCGTCAGGCAGCCCACGCGTGCGTGGATGCGTGGTGGGCTGGCCTTGGGCCGTTTAATCCGTTTAGGCCCAGTAACGTTTCCCGCCGGCCCTATTAATTCAAATCTCGTTTAAATAATTTAGTTTGAATTCAATACTGGACCCAACTTTGAAAATGCATAGAATCTGTTTGGCTTGGCCAAATTTAGCAAACTTTATATTGTTGGAATGCTAGAGAAAAGTTCTACAACATGCCACTGGTCTCATCTCAAGATTTGATGTAGAAACAAAATGATAAAATAAACAAGACAGGGTCTTTTGTGAATTCAAATAATATTTAAAAATCAACCAAAAGTGATATGAAGTTGATTCCAACTCTCATATCTCACATTTGACTTACACTAATTGTTTCTGCAAGAAAATGGTGTGGTCACTTTGCATGATCATGCCCTAGTTTAATTAATGGGCAATATGGCTATTTTATTAAAGTAATATTGTCCAAAACTATTGTGCAATTGATATGAAGTATTTTACTTCATTTAAATCTTGTCCCAAATGAATTCATGTGATGTTTGTACCCCTGGTCAAACTCTCTTATATGAAATACTTGGAGATTTAAATCAGTAGTAGAAATTATTAAATTGTATGAGGTGGTCTACCTTATTTAAATCACCTTCTCAAATGATGATCATGAATGGTGGACTTATGTCAACATAAATTCATGCATGATTGTTTGAGAAATTAAATCTTAATAAGATTTCAATGAGAGGAAATTATTTCTCAAGAACCATATGGAAATTATTACTTACATATGTAATGAGAGGAATTTTTTTCAAGTAACCCCACCAATGCACCTTAATTATGTTAATTGTGTGCTTAGAGTAGTTTGTGTGAATATATGTGATGTTTGGAATAGCCTTTGAACTAGTTGAGTGATTATACCTCGTATCCAAATTTAGACGTTAGTACCGGAGAATACCTGGAGGAAGAAGGTTCCTACCAAGAAGAGGAGGAGGAAAACTTAGAGAACTACCAAGGCAAGCTAATATTCTTGCAAAGTGCAAAGCTCTATCAAGAGCAAGGCACACTCATCTTTTCTTATGCTCATAAGCCATCCCAAGTTTTACTACAAGCTTTTACTTCCCAGCTTTAATGCTTTTGTTTTATCAAAGCACTTTTCGATTCATGATTTACTTGGTCTAGAGTAGAACAAGGTCATCAAAGTTAGCCTAAAGAAATCAAAGCTATTTAGCACCCCTCATGATTAGTTGCTAGTGCAAATACTAAAATTTGACTACTCTAGATGGGAACATGTGACTTGAAATAAAATTGAAACTTTGGTATGATGATGCATTCCATTGAATGAATTTTTGAAGATGAATATGACCAAGAGAAGATAGTGATTTTTGATTAAAAACTAATATTGGTTTGGATGCGATACCTTTCCAATTCTTGAGTACCCCCACAATACCTGATTATGGGTAAGGGCTTAACTAGAAATTTATGTATCTTAGTATGGGTTCCCTCTGAACACACATCATAGGGGTTATGCCGAGGCTGCCTCCGTTGTTGATGAATGATGTGAATTGAGGTGAATTGTACGGCCAAGCCCTGTGCAGTTCCTAGGTTGACAGTTGGTCTTCACTGGGAGGCCAAGCTCACAGGGAGAGGTGCTCATACTAGGGTTCGTAAATGAAAGGTTATGGTTGATGATCCGCGTACTGTGTTACGATGATTCGGGGTTATCCCGACGGATGAAATCAAATGTTGTGGCACAAGTGTGCAACCTCTGCAGAGTGTAAACCTATTCGAATAGCCGTGTCCACGGTTACGGACAGTTGGAAAGGCCATACAGTTTCCAGTGTTAGATTCTTGAAAATATTGATAAAATGAATGGTGAATGGTGAATTGATTTTGAATCACAACAATGTTGTGGGAATGACACTAATGTTCCCACTTGAGTTAGTTAGCACATGAATAAGTCTTTATCAAATACTTGTGAACTAAAATTGGCTTTATGCAAATAACCTAGAGCTTAGCACCCCATAATAGAAATACTAGCACTTACATTAGTATTAGTTTGCGAGTACTTAAAGTACTCACGGCTTTATCCCTGGCTATTCAAATGGCCAGAGTATGAAGACGAACAGAACTACCAAGGTGATGACCAGCAGGACGCCTACGACAACTAGGAGTTTCCTGACGTCAAGCGCTGGCATGTGGACTAGAGAGTCCCATTTATCTTTACGCTTCCGCTATAAACTTGTGTTTGTTCGTTGATCAATAGATCAACTATCCGTGTAATATGGATCATGTGATTCAGGTTGTAAGACAATATGGTTTGTAATAAATGATGACTGTGATACTTAACTATTATGCCTCGCAACAACAATATTCCTGGGATTGCGATGAATGACATAATAGGCATCCGGACATAAAAATCCGGGTGTTGACAGTTGGACCCAAAAACAGGGCAGATCGTTGTGCAGGGGAAATGGAAGGACAAAATTGAAGCAATCACGAAGCAGCTTGTAGATGCAATTGAAAAGGTCAGAAAGGGAGAGTACATTCCCGATAGAGAGAATGACGAGCTGACACTCGCTTTGGGGAATCCTGAACACGTTGGACGGGTTCGAGCTTGCCCAGGTCAGACCCTGAAGGAAGCGTGGCCGGAGTGCGCTGACACTTATAGAAGCCGTTCGCGAAAGAAGAAGACGGAGGACAGGTTAACGAAATTGTTAAATAGGGTGGAGGCGCTTGAGAAAAATCAGAGGGCACTTGATCAGCCGATGTTTCTACAGGACCTCAAGCCGATGCCACCCCATCTCAGCGAAGAAGCAGTGTGGGTTCCACGCATCTTGACGGATGTGGAGGAAGCTACCCCGTGGATTATGTCACGGAGAAGACAGATTGCGAGCTACATATGTTACTCAGGACCGCGTCTGTTAAGGTGGCGGTTGGCTATGTTTACCCAAATGAAGATGGAGCAACACACCATCATATGCCCATTCCACCTGGTTGTGTTTGTGTCGGGGTGGATGAAGTTGTACCGGGTTTTGAAACAGTGGAGCTTAATTTTCCTAGAGGTGACGATGAGAGGACAATGGCCGATGTCAAGCACGGTTTCACCCTATGGCCGAAGAAATACATCGTCCTTTTGCAAAGGCCACCGACTCCTCGTAGCAGTCCACATGAGCAGGAAAGGCCACCGACTCCTCTTGGTAGCGGTCCACATGAGCAGCAAAGGCCATCGACTCCTCCTGGTAGCAGTCCACATGAGCAGCAAAGTCCACACCTACCTGAGAGAGACCCCAGCGTGAGTCCACCATCTCGAGATCCTCCGCGTAAGACAGCGTCCTTTAAGCGGAACGGTACTCCGCCTAGGAAGAGATCTAGAATGGAGAAACCACTGCCGCCTATGGAGAAGTTACCTTGGGAAATGAGTATCGAGGAAAATGAGCAAAGATGTCAGTCCCAGCTGAAATCCTTTTTTGCTAAGAAAGCGCCAGAGATACCTTTTGAGAAGACACTAGATCCGGTGAAAGTTGTGCGTACCGTTGAGAATCTATATGACCCTGTACCATCGCCGCCATCTGACTATAGGCGTTCTATTGAAAGGTCGTATGACGAGATGGTGGAGGCAAAAAAACGCAATCAATCGGGTGTCACAGCGAAAAAAGGGAAACAACAAGTGCACCAGCTCGGAGAACAACCCGTTCAATCGGTCCCCCCTCTCATGGTGTTTGACGAGAAGGCCGTTCAAAGTTCTCGACAATACATCGATTACCCCTTCGCTGAAGTAGAATATAAATTTGTTCAAGGGAAAGATTTGGTCGAGAATCTCAGGAAGCTACCAACAAGTATGCGTAATTTGCATGCGTGGTATAGTAATGCCACAAAGAAAGGGATCGAGTCTATCATGGTGCGAGTTAAGGAAGAGCACTACTTCCAAGAATACTCTGTGAGCGTTGACTTCGGCGAACTTTTTCAGTTATACAATCTCCGGGCCCTCGACAAATCAATCATCAGTTGCTATTGTCTGTAAGTGATTTATTTATGTAATTTGAGAAGTCTTTAGCTCAGCTCGTTCATTGTCTGCAAATTATAATCTTTTGTGCGCTATATTATGCAGATCGAAGATGCTCGAATGCAAAAGGGATGAAATCAAGCACATTGGGTTCATTGACCCGGATACAATGCATGAAAAAACCATAGAGGATCCCATCTATAACAGGGATACACCGGAGACTTTGCTAAGGTTTTTGAAGCGACAACGTGACAAAAAGATAATACTTTGGCCTTACAACTTCAAGTGAGTGTTACTGTCTTATAACACATTCTATTTTGCTCACGAGAAGTTCAAATTTTAACTGATGACTTATATATATGACACTGCATATTTAAACGTGCGCAGGTTCCACTTTATTCTTATCCTCATTAAAATGTATGAAGGAGAGGTTGAAGTATTTGACTCACAAAGCAAAGAGGCTATATTATACAAGAAGTGTTTTTTATGCTCAAAAAGTAATTTTAATTATTATCGGTCTTTCGGTAATTTCCTAATATCAACTAATTGATAACTCTTTTATGCATTTTCTTTTGTCGGGCAGTGTATGGGAAATGTTCATCAAGGAAGATCGGTCCCATGAATGGAAACCGAAGCTGATATGGCGTGCGAACAAAGTAAGTAGTACTACCTAGGTCCACACACCTTTATCATACTTGATTATTGTTTCATTGAATTATATTCTTGTACAGAAATGCCCGCAACAACCAGAGGGGACTAATCTATGTGGATACTACGTTTGCGAGTACATCCACAGAATTGTCAGCGAGAGAACGAATAATCAAAGAAATAAAGAGGTACGAAAAAAATATTCACAAATTTATTTTGTTACCATAAGTTGTGCTTAGTTTCAGTAATAATTGTTTGTTTCTGATTTGATATATATACACGCACACACATAGCTCATGTATTCATTTGTATCTCATTCTTTTACAGTTGGCAAGAAAGCGGGACAGGATCTCAATCGAGGAACGCTTCAAAGCAATTGGCGATGAATTGGCGGGATTTTTCCTTCGGGACGTCATACCGCCATTCGGAGAGTTCCACTATGAATGAAGATGTACATGTAACATATAGTTTGACTCGGAGAGTACCACTATGCTACATGTAATAGATAGTATGCCTCGGAGAGTACCACTATATATGCATGAAGATCGATCTTCATGCATACTACTTAATTTGCGATCTTATGCAATTACATGTGTTATATTATATGCAACAAGTTGCTATGCATCACCTTTATGTTCATGTACTACCTAAACCCAAATGTGTAGCAGAAGCATCGACGCGATATGAAATGGTCCGATACCCCTAAACCCCTCCTAAAATCCTAAACCCTGAATTCTCTGCCGCGGCAGAGATTTCTGCATTTTCTCTGCCGCGGCAGATAACCTTTGGTACCGGTTCGTATTACAAACCGGTACCAAAGCTCCCTAGCCCTGCGCCCTCCTGGGTGCCCACGTGGAGGCCATTTAATACCGGTTCGTAAGGAACCGGTGCGAAGGGGGGGCATTTGTACCGGATATTTTGTACCGGTTGCTTAACCGGTACAAAAGCCCATCTAGAACCGGTACGGTTGCCCCTTTTTCTACTAGTGATAGTTTATATGAGACATACCACAATAGATACATTTCATATAATATGAACTCATTCCATCACAAATAATTAAAATATGTGTTCATCGAACACCATTCGATACATGAGAATTATGTCAAGAGTAGACAATTTACAATCTTCCATCAAAATATGATATTCTACCTATTCCTATTACA
Organism: Lolium multiflorum; assembly: GCA_030979885.1. Lineage (NCBI taxonomy): Eukaryota > Viridiplantae > Streptophyta > Magnoliopsida > Poales > Poaceae > Lolium > Lolium multiflorum. The sequence goes on along the minus strand of CM061751.1, from coordinate 230,152,907 downwards.
TTTCTTTTTGGAACACCATTCTGTGCATGAAAATTGCATAGAGAGTAGACAATTTACAGTTTTGCAACAAAAATATGATATTCTGCTAAGTATATATGTCCTTTCTAATATTTGGCCCAAAGCTGACATCCAAATAGCAAGTCTCGCTCATGTATGGGACCTGTAAATAAAAATTCCGTTTTTCAGTATCAAAGTGGGAAAAGGAGTGTGAACAGTTTGATAAATTCTACCAGGTACTTAATTGCTTAAAATATTGTACGTATACTCACCTAGGTGGCATGCCAAATGTAAGTAACCATGCAAGTCATGTTTGCTAATATAATGTACATTTGATATAGCTCATCGAACCCAAATGGAAGTAGAGACGGAAATCTACATAAGAAATAATTACGATAGGATCTGAACTAACTACTAGGAGTAATAAAACAAGAATTCAAAATCCTTTAATTAACTACATTGTCCATCTGACAACAGATCAAAAATCTTAACTAAGTAATTAATCTGTAGAGTGGACAATCACAGTATCACAAAGCAGAACTGAGTGTGCTATAAATGGCTAAAAGTGGATGAATTAATACCTGTTACCCGTCCTCCTAGTAGTTGCTGCTGCTGGTGCATGCCCGCTTGCACTTTCTTGCTGCAGCATCTCATGCGGCTAGCACTGGCAGCGCTGCTGCCTCTGTATCTCCAGTGTCATCACAAATGTCTAGCGTGACATAACACTGGTGGAAAAGCCCCTTCATTACTGCCATTAGTCGCGGTTGCGCACCTATTATTCGCGACTAAGGTCCCCCTTTATCGCGGTTCCTCACGAACGCGACTAAAGGCCCGTCCACGTGGGCGGCAGGCGAGCGCCAGGGCGGAGGACCTTTAGTCGCGGTTCTCGCCAACCGCGACTAAAGGCCGCCGCAGGTTTAGGGTTTTAGCCCCCCTAACCTGGTTCCCCTAACCTGGTTACTTTTTAAGTTGTATTGTTTTATTTCTTTTGTGTTTTATTTTAATTTTGAAGGAGTTTCACATATTCTACAGTATACATGCATGTGAATGTACAATTTCAAACAAATTTGACATTATAACCAAAAAGAATTCAAGAGGAATATACAATAATATATATTCAATATCGGACGACCACATATACAATTTTGAACAAGTTTCCATACATAATTTATAAGTGCATATAAAGTTCTACGTCCTCTACATAGTGTTCTCCTCTAGGATCGATGACTTGGTTCGCCAACCATCCAGCTAGTTCCTCTTGAATTGGTCGGAAGCGAGCTTCTGGACTAAGCGTCGCCCGGAGGTTAATCCTCTTGAGGTTGTTCTCAGACGGCTCCCGCTCAGTGGTGTATCTCCGGATCCTCTCACAAACATAGTATCCACATAGATTGGTCCCCGGTGGCTGAATATCCCCAGGCGCAGTCTTTGCCCTTTTAAATTGCAGCTCTTTTTTAAATTCACCGACCTTTTGATCTACGAACCGTCTCCAAACCCTACGAGGCAAAGAAAATTAAATGAACAAGAGAGTTATTAATAATTACTTTTGATATTAGGAAATGATGAACTAAATAGGCCGATCGATATAGAGCGCAAATGAATGAAAATAATTACTTTTGCATCATTTTTCTCATGTCGCCCCAAAGCGCCGAATCCATATTCAGAGAGTCGTGGACGAGAACTGTGGAGTTATGAATTTGAATTACTAGCAGAATCCAGTGGAACCTGGATACACGCACAGTCATGCATAACTCATCGATTAGCCACATACCATGCATGGAGTAAACAAAAGAGAATGTGCTCAAGACAGAAACACTCACCCAAAATGGTAAGGAAATAGAATATCACTTTTGAGTTCCTGGTTTGTAAGAAACCGCCACAGGTCTGCCTCCACGTCCCTGGGGTGGTGTTCTAACGTATATGAATTAACGATGTGTGGGTCAATGAACCCAACATCATGGATGAGCCTTATTCGCATTTCCCGCTTCTTCAATCTGCATAATAGCGTACACAACAAGATAGTTAGGACATATATATATATATATATAGTGCAGGCAATGAACGAGATGGGGTAGAAATTAATAAATCACTTACAGAACATAGCAACTGATGATAGATTTGTCGAGCTCGCGCAGATTGAACAGCTGGAACAATTCATTCCGTTGAATTGTTATAGAGTAATGTTTGAAGTGATGCTCAGGTCTAACATCCGCATAAATATAGTCTCTGGCGTTTTTAAGTTTTATGTAACCCTTGTACCAATTTAGCAGACCTTTCATTTGTCGAGGTAGATCCTCTTCCTGCGCAGGCTCGACGAGAGGACCATCCTTCACATATCCAAATACTACGTCCTTCATTGCCACGTCATCAAGGCCTAATGCTACACGAAGAGTCAGACCTAAGTCTGCCGCTTGTTCTTTGGCTTTCGCTACAGTCAATCCCTGTGCTGCCGCAGCTGCTATGACATCAGGGGCTTCGTCCTCCGGACCTGCGGCTTTCACTATGAGCGGGGGGATCGACTGTTTACTTTGTTTCCCGAGCTGGGCAACTTGTTTCCCCCTTTCTAATTTTTTCTCGGCCTCCTCCAAGGCTTTCTTCTCCTGCTTCTCCGCCTCCTCCTGCTTCCTCCTGAACGTGAGTGCTTGCCTACGAAGTTCACGTTCATAGTCGTCAGGGAGATTCTTCGCGGCTTGGGACGGTGTGTTCAAAAATGTCTTAGCCCACTTCTTTTGCTCATCAGAAAATATTGGCTTGGGCTCGCCCTCTATTTTCTTCTTGCAGCTCGCCTTCCATTTCTCTAAATCAGCAGCCGCGCCCGCCTCGACTTCCTCGGCACTACATTCCCAAGACCTCTTGGTGAGAGGCTTAAGTGATGGCTCTGGTATCTTTGTGGTTGCAGGTACGTAAGGGTCCGGGTTAATAACCCAGGACTGCTTCTGCTTCTTCGCCGGAGGTGGATTGGGGGGCGGCGTCTGATCACCCGCCGGACGAGGACTGGGGGCGGCGTCTGCTTACCCGCCGGAGGTGAATTGGGGGACGGCGTCTGCTTACCCGCCGGAGATGTAGGTGAGCCACCACCACCACCACCGCCGCCGCCACCACCACCGGAGGGGGGTGGACTTGTTTGCCTTGGCGCCTCCCCTGGAAACTTGATAAACTTCTTCTGCCACAGAATGAACTGGCGCTTGACATCTCCAAGTCTTGTCGCCCCTTCAGGTGTAGCAATGTCAATGTCCAGGTCCTCAAACCCTTGGACTATCTCCTCCACCGTGACACGAGCATAGCCATCTGGAATGGGGTTGTTGTGGTGGAGTGCTCCAGGTGGTAAAGCACTGCCGGTGGCTACCTTCATGGACATGTTCCCGATAGGATAATACAGATGACATGCTTTCATCTCCTTTATATCGTCCACGGGGTAGCGAGGAGGCTCCGGTGCAGTAATTTCGACCACCAGATGCTCCGGTGCAGTAATTTCGATCGTCGGTGCACCAGCCGGTGAGGCCTCCGTGGAAGCCACGCTGCTTCTTCTCTGCTGGCTTCCGAGATCCATTGGATGATCTTCATGCTGCGCCCGAGCTGCATCTCTTTCGGCTACTAGTACACTCACGGTTTTCTTCATCACATCCATTTCCGTTACCAGCTTCGCCACAACATCTGCATCCCGATCCATCTTTCTCTTACGGCTTCTGTAACCGTACGGGTCATCGTTCTGGGGGAACCCTACTTTCCACGGAATGTCCCCGGGCATGCCTCGTACACGTCCTCCGTGTTCAGGATTCCCGAGGGCTTTTGTCAGGGCGTCGTTCTCTCTGTTGAACTTGATCCTCCCCTCTTGAGCATCCCTCATTGCCTCAATAAGCTTTTGGGTGGGTTTAATTATTTTGCCCTGATAAACACACTCCCCTGTCTCCGGGTTCAGCGATCCCCCATGCCCGTACCACCAGCTTTTGGCCCTTGGGTCCCATCCCTCCGTACCTGGACGGATTCCTCGCGCCCTCAGCTCGTTCTCCATCTTCTCCCACCTAGGCTGCCAAAAGCGATACCCTCCTGGCCCCATAATATGATTGTACTCCTTCTTGGCCGCATTCTTCTTATTTTTTTCGACATTTCAAGGAACTGCTCCGATTTCTTTTGCTTCACAAATTCTGGCCAATCATGTTGCAGTTTCTCATATTGTCCTTTGAAATCCGGAGTCTTGCCCTGCTTGACAAAGTCATGGGCTAGATTTTGCTTGTATTTCCGGAATGCGTCGGCCATCTTAGAAAGAGCGAACTGTTTGACTAGCTTGCACCTCTCCTTGTTTTCCTCAATCTTGTTACCCGCCTCATCGTATCTGCGGTATTCCGGAGGTAGAACGAAATGTTCTATAAGCTTCTTGAAGCAATCTTTTTTTGTTCTCTTATCGACGAAAGTGAAACCAAGACGTGCCTTCTTTGGCTCATTCCACTCCTGGACGGTGATCGAGACGTTCTCTCTAACAACGGCTCCGCATTGGCTGATAAACTTGGTGGCGTTCTTGCTGGGCTCCAGCGGCCTGCCGGTTGCTTCGTCGACAACCTCGATGGTGCATGTTTCGTTTGGTTTCATCGTCTTGGTTGCGCCACGCTTTGACGACGACGTACTCGATTTTTTCGACGATCCGGCCGAGGGCTAAAATAAGAAAGAGAGTCGCGCGTGTTAGTACACACATATTTATTCAAATCAGTTAGTTTGTATATCACCAGAGGCTCAATGTATATATATACCTCGGCGCCGGAGGTGGTTGTTGCTACTTCCAATTGAAGATCGTCGTTTACCGACGTTTCTTCGGCATCATCTTGCTGACGGCGCCCTTCATCTTCACCGTCAAGGTTCAGATAAGAAGAGATATCATCTTCTTCTTGTCCGGTCGGCACATATTGAATATCGCCGTTTATGATGCCGAACATATGGTCTTCAGCGTCCGGATCATAGTTGTCCATAATCGGGTCAGCTCTATCGTCCGCCATATGTCAGTCCTGAAAACATGTAGTCAAAACAAAATTAAAAGCGGTGACCGAGAGACCGGTGGCGGTGGCGAATTGAAAGCGGGGACGCAACCGCGTGACCGAGAGACCGGTGTGGCGGTGACCGAGAGAGCGGTGGCGGTGCCGAGAGAGCGGTGGCGGTGACCGAGAGTCTAAATTTTGTTAAGTAAAATTTTGATCATTAAGTCTAATTTTTCTTAAGTTAAAATTTTGATCATTAAGTCAAAATTTTGTTAAGTAAAATTATTGTTAAGTATACAATATTATATACATTAATATACTATATATATTACATATTTGTTAAATTTTCTTAAGTCAAAATTTTGTTAAGTAAAATTATTGTTAAGTATACAATATTATATACATTAATATACTATATATATTACATATTTGTTAAATTTTCTTAAGTCAAAATTTTGTTAAGTAAAATTATTGTTAAGTATACAATATTATATACATTAATATACTATATATATTACATATTTGTTAAATTTTCTTAAGTCAAAATTTTGTTAAGTAAAATTATTGTTAAGTATACAATATTATATACATTAATATACTAGTTAAAATTAAAAAGAACAAAAAAAAGTAAAAAAAGAAAAAATCCGGCGGCCGGCGCCCCTTTCATGTTAAGTTATTTTGCCGTTTTTGTTAAACTAAGTTTAAATTTTTTGTTAAGTTTAAATTTTTGTTAAGTTTAAATTTTTGTTTATATCATATATTCATGTTAAGTTATTTTTTTGCTAAGTTTTTTTGCTAAGTTAAAAAAAAACAAAAAAAAGAGAGATCTCGAGGCGGGCGCCGTGTGCGCGACCACCTCTCTCTCGCGCGGCGCGCCGCCGGCCGTATCGATCTGCCGCCGCGCGCCTTCCTCTCCTCTCTCTTCCTCCGGCCGGCGGCGCGCGCGCGAAGAGAGGGCGGCGCGCGAGGAGCATGGGGGCGGGGGCGCGGCACACGTATACGTACACTCCGCGCGACGGCGTCGATCGAGGCGGCGGCGGTCGGCGAGAGGAGGAGGCGGCGCGGCGGTCGGCGCGAGGAAGGGTGCTCAGCGGTCGGCGTCGAGCGGCAGCTGGCGGTGAAGTCGATCGAAAGAAGATGAAACCGCCGAGGCGGCGCGCGTATATAGAAATCGACCTTTGGTCGCGGTTAGTCACCAACCGCGACTAAAGGTACTGAGTCGCGGTTGTGACCCCAACCGCGACCAAAGGGTATTTCGCGGGTTTCCGTTTCCCGCGGAAAATACCCTTTAGTCGCTGGTGACCCAACCGCGACCAAAGGCTATTTTTCAAATTGTTTTCATTTAAAATCTTAAAAATACATATAATATATCAATAAATTCAGGAAAATAAAACTAATTCATTTAAAAATCTTAAAAATACAAATAATATATCAAAAAATTCAGAAAAATAAAACTAATTCAAAAATCTTAAAAATACAAATAATATATTAAAAAATTCAGTAAAATATAACTAATTCATTTAAAAATCTTAAAAATACAAGTAATATATCAATAAATTCAGAAAAAAAAACTAATTCATTTAAAAATCTTAAAAATACAAGTAATATATCAAAAAATTCAGTAAAATAAAACTAATTCATTTAAAAAATTTAAAAATTCAAATAATATATCAAAAAATTCAGAAAAATAAAACTAATTCATTTAAAAATCTTCCCTCTTCCCACCAGTTCTTCCCGGCCGCCTCTGTCTTCTCGTTGGCCCCCTCTTCCCGCCTCTTTCTTTCCGCCGACCCCCTCTTCCCGCCTCGTCTTCCCGCCCCTTTCTTCCGTTGGCCCCCTCTTCCCGCCTCTTTCTTCCGCCGACCCCCTCTTCCCGCCTCGTCTTCCCGCCATTTCTTCCCTGTCTTCCCGCCTCGTCTTCCCGCCATTTCTCACTACATATATGTAGCCCGGCTTGGCCAGCATTATCACATCTCTACAATCTCTCATCACTCTCTCATGGCTTCCACCGCACCCACTCTAACCTACCAGCAGGTGGAGGAGCTTTGCGCCTCGAACTACCCTTGCCCACCGGGCTACCGCGTCCCTGCCGGCTGGAGCCTAAGCGCCGGCGGCGTGCCGGTCCCTCCCGTCCCTCAGGGTACTGCGCGCCGGGCGGCCATCACGAACCACTACTACCTCGACCTCACGCCGGAGCAGCGGATGAATCCCCGCTGGCATCCCGATAACCAGCATACTTGGGACGCCTTCTTCATCAATCGGCGTGAGAGGGCGCTCGCCAGGTATGAGGAGGACGGTCTGCCTCCTGGAAACTTCCACGAGGCCGGCCGTCGGCTATGGTGGTACGGCCGGACTCTGCAGAGCGTCATGGACTACATCACGGCCGGCGATATCCCCGCCTGCGCTACCCTCAGATTCGAGCCACGAGCGCCGCCCGACGACAGCGACGCAGCGACGACGACGCCGGCAACTTAGAAGGCGACGACTACCAGTACAACGGCGGTGGCTATGAAGACTACGAGTATGCATATTATACGCCTAGGCAGGAGTATGACTAAATCACTCCAAATTTCATGTATGCAGGAGTATGACTTAGTCACTCCAAATTTCCTGTATGCAGTAGTATGACTTAGTCACTCCAATTTTCATGTATGCAGGAGTATGACTTAGTCACTCCAAATTTCATGTATCATCAGTGCTATCTCGAGTCAATTGAATCATTCGAAAATGGACACCAAACACATCACGGGTAATATAATTCACATGATTCATTCAACAAAGTTTGGTACAATAATAAATTAATTATTACACATCATTTCTTCCCTTGTGTCCCTGCTTGCTTACGATTGTGCCGTATCCATGGAGCATCCTCATCATTTAACTTAATGCTTGGGTCGGTGTTCACTTTGAAGGGCGGAATTTCAGCAAACATATTATAATCTTCTGACATGTCTGTCTTGTCCTCCACTCCCACGATGTTTCTTTTCCCTGAAAGAACAATGTGGCGCTTTGGATCATCGCATGATGTACTGATCGTTTTCTTATCTTTCCGTTTCCTCGGTTTGCTACTCATGTCCTTCACATAGAAAACCTGAGCGACATCTTTCGCTAGGACGAATGGTTCGTCAAGGTAACCAAGATTGTTGAAATCCACCATTGTCATTCCGTATTGCTGGTCCACCGTTACCCCACCTCCTGTTAGCTTGAACCATTTGCACCGGAACAAAGGGACCCTAAAGGAGGGTCCATAGTCAAGTTCCCATATCTCCTCTATGTAACCATAATATGTGACCTTTTGCCCATTCTCGGTTGCTGCATCAAAGCGGACACCACTGTTTTGGTTGGTGCTCTTTTTATCTTGGGCGATCGTGTAAAATGTATTCCCATTTATCTCGTACCCTTGGAAAGTCGTTATAGTCGAAGATGGTGTCTTGGCCAACATGTACAGCTGATCTACAACCTTATTGTCACTCATTAAATGTTTTCTCAACCAACTGCCGAAAGTCTCCATGTGGGCCTTCCTAATCCAGGATTCAGGCTTCCCCGGGTTGTCCGAGCGTAAAATATTCTTGTGTTTCTCAAAGTACGGAGCCACCAAGCTGGAATTGGTCAGAACTGTGTGGTGTGCTTCAGTCAGAGAATGGCCGTCCATACATATCGTTGATTTCCTTCCGATCGTGCCTTTTCCACTTAGTCTCCCCTCGTGCCGCGATTGAGGAAGACCAATCGGCTTAAGGTCAGGAACAAAGTCAACACAAAACTCAATTACCTCCTCATTTCCATAGCCCTTGGCGATGCTTCCTTCTGGCCTAGCACGGTTACGAACATATTTCTTTAATACTCCCATGAACCTCTCGAAGGGGAACATATTGTGTAGAAATACAGGACCGAGAATGGAAATCTCATCGACTAGGTGAACCAGGAGGTGCGTCATAATATTGAAGAAGGATGGCGGGAACACCAACTCGAAACTGACAAGACATTGGACCACATCGTTCTGTAACCGTGGTAGAACTTCTGGATTGATTACCTTCTGAGAGATTGCATTGAGGAATGCACATAGCTTCACAATGGCTACTCGAACATTTTCCGGCAGGAGCCCCCTCAAAGCAATCGGAAGCAATTGCGTCATAATCACGTGGCAGTCGTGAGACTTCAGGTTTTGGAACTTTTTCTCCGCCATGTTTATTATTCCCTTTATATTGGACGAGAATCCTGACGGGACCTTCATACTGCTCAGGCATTCAAAAAAGATGACCTTCTCTTCTTTGGTCAGAGCGTAGCTGGCACGACCTTGAAACCGTTCCGGATACAGGTCATCAGGGTCTTTCAAACTTTGCTGGTCCTGCCGTGCTTCCTTTGTATCATTTGACTTCCCATACACGCCCAAGAAGCTTAGGATGTTCACGCAAATATTCTTCGTAACGTGCATCACGTCGATTGCAGAGCGGACTTCTAGGACTTTCCAATATTCTAGCTCCCAGAATATAGATTTCTTCTTCCACATGGCTACGTGCCCGTCAGCTCCCTTCGGAACTGATTGTCCGCCAGGACCCTTTCCAAAGATGACTTTCAAATCCTTGACCATATCAAATACCTCAGCACCAGTGTGTTCCGCAGGCTTCGGCCGGTGATCTGCCTTGCCGTTGTAATGCTTGCCTTTCTTTCTTTACTGGATGACCTTTCGGAAGAAATCGACGATGCCCAAGGTACACGTTCTTCTTACAATTTGGCAAATGTACACTTTGAGTCTCATGTAAGCAGTGCGTGCATGCATTGTATCCCTTATTTGACAGTCCCGAAAGGTTACTAAGAGCAGGCCAATCGTTGATGGTTACGAAAAGCAACGCTCGTAGGTCAAATTCCTCTTCTTTGTGCTCATCCCACACACGGACACCAGGTCTGCCCCACAGCTGTAAAAGCTCATCAACTAATGGCCTTAGGTACACATCGATGTCGTTGCCGGGTTGCTTCGGACCTTGGATGAGCACTGGCATCATAATGAACTTCCGCTTCATGCACAACCAAGGAGGAAGGTTGTAGATGCATAGAGTCACGGGCCAGGTGCTATGGCTGGAGCTCTGCTCGCCAAAAGGATTCATGCCATCCGTACTTAGACCAAATCTTATGTTCCTTGCGTCAGCTGCAAAATCTTTGAACTCTCTGTCGATCTTTCTCCATTGCGTTCCATCTGCGGGGTGTCTCAACTCCCCGTCCGACTTACGGTCCTCTTTGTGCCATCGCAACAACTTGGCATGCTCTTTGTTCCTGAACAGACGTTTCAACCGTGGTATTATAGGAGCATACCACATCACCTTGGCGGGAACCTTCTTCCTGGGTTTCTGGCCCTCAACATCATCACCAGGGTCATCGCCTCTGATCTTATAACGCAATGCAGTGCATACCGGGCATTCATTCAAATTCTCGTATTCACCGCGGTAGAGGATGCAGTCGTTGATGCATGCATGTATCTTCAGAACCTCTAAACCTAGAGGGCAGACAACCTTCTTTGCTTCGTACGTACTGGCGGGCAACTCGTTATTCTTTGGAAACATATTCTTCAACATTTTCAGCAAGTCTTCAAATGCCGAGTCAGCTACACCTGCCTGTGCCTTCCATTTCAGCAAATCCAGTGTGCAGCCCAGCTTTTTCAGACCATCATCGCATCCGGGGTACAGCGCCTTTCTGTGATCCTCTAACATGCGATCCAAATTCTCCCTCTCTTTTTCAGTTTCGCAGCGACTCCGTGCATCAGCAATGGTCCGACCAAGATCATCAACGGGATCATCACGTGCCTCTTCTTCACCTTCCCCTTCACCTTCCCCTTCACCTTCAGCATCCTCCATGAAAGTATCACCGAAATGAGCAAGATAGCTTTCATCGATGAAATCATCCCCTTCTTCATCTTCTTCCATTATAACCCCTCTTTCTCCATGCTTGGTCCAACAATTATAGCTTGGCATGAAACCGTGCCGAAGCAGGTGCAGTGAACATCTCTTGAGGAAGAGTAACCCTTCTGATTCTTACATTTAACACATGGACAGATAACAAAACCCCCCTGCTTGTTCGCATTAGCCACTACGAGGAAATCATTCAAACCCGTACTGAACTCGCCGGAGAGTCGGTTACCGTACATCCATTGTCGATTCATCATCTGCATTATTATAATATAAAATATATAATTAACCATCATGCATTTGTTAAACTAATTACTAGCTACAAACAATATAAATTAAACAATGAACTACACACACATGCACATTTTATCAACGACACATCAAAGGTTCAAGTTGCTAACCGCGATCGAGGAGGAAAAAATAAATGAGAAAGCTCAAGTGTGGCTCCAACACTTCATATCATGTTTGTTTCATGCTCTTGGGGCATTTCATCAAACACCTTATGTGCATAAGAGGAACCAAAAGCAAACCTAACACCCACTTGTGAAGCTTGTGAAGAAAATGGCACCAAATGGCTAAGTGTTGGCTGCTGGGTGGGTATATATAGGGGGGGCGGCTTTAGCCGCGGTTGGTGCCAACCGCGACTAAAGGCCTTCGGGCACCTTTAGTCGCGGTTGGCCTGGCCAACCGCGGCTAAAGCCCCCCACGTGCAACGGCTGGCCACCGAGCGCCCTGGGCCCAGGCCTTTGGTCGCGGTTCGCCTCCCGAACCGCGACTAAAGGTACCATTAGTCGCGGTTCCTTTACCTTCGCGACTTATGGGGCTCACCGGAAGCCTGTTTTTCTAGTAGTGTAACAGGAGTAGCCGAAGATCAAAATCATTGAATAAATCGAAGTTCATTGACAAAATGCAGTTTGCATCAAGAGAAAGAAGTCATAACATTTGGAGGAAAAGAGTACTTATGGTATTGGTGGTCCGGTCGGTGCACTAAGAATATTGTGAGAAAAAGACATATTCCGTACAGTGCTTAGGTATTACTTACGCTAAAGAGATCCCCGAGGAAACAAACTGTTAATATTAGGGGAAATACACTATTTTTACTATTTCATATGAGCGACTTAAGGAGGAGTGAAGCGACTGTACTTTATAAAAGACTAGGAAAAAAGCCCGTGTGTTGCTACGGCACGTCTCCTAGTGCTGCGCTTCTCCAACCTGCCGCTACCTGGTGCTGCTCTCGTGCCCAACTCCTGATGCTCAGGCCAGGCATCGGCAAAGACACCACCATTGCTCAGTTGAGGCGCCGCCGACAACGAACATGGTATTGGCAGTGCCATTGGCCGATCGTATCACTACCAACACTGGTTTGGGAGGATGAAATGCCGACACCAACCTAGAATCATGTCGCCACGGCATTGCCATCCTCTGGCACTTTTTATCACTTGGATGTCGTATTATACACTATATAAAAGACAATCAATTTAGGGCACTTGAGATTGATTTGGGTACTGTTTATGTGCTATTTTCCTTGGCTTCCATCCATAAGCTGAGCGGCACGTGGCCCATTTTATTGTCTCTTGATCGAGTCACGTGTCCCCATTTTCTTTTTTTAGCGTGGGAGGTTACGGGTTACCGGCTATCACGTTATATTTCCATATACTGCTCTGAGTTGATCCCGGTGAATAACAGTGTTGTTACGTGGAGATTTGTTGGTGGGACCTGATTCTTCAGTTTTGTCTCACGTTTCGTCGTAGATTTGGTCTCTGCCGCCGCTTTGACCCTTCCATCTTGCCCTCTTTTCTCTGCTCACAATGAACTCTCTAGACGTGTCACGTTAACTCTGGCTCCCATCGAGTCCCACGCCTCCTCTCTCTAGAACACTATCGATCCACCTCCATTGTTGGCGGCCCGACGGCGTCAGGTATGTCGACTTCGTCGCCCTGCTCCCGCAGTTCTATGCTCCAGCTTCTCTGCCGTAGCCCCTCGGCATGGAAGGTGGCCCTCGACCTAGCCGTCTGGTTCGCCGGGTGGGCAAACAGCCTCCATCTACGTCAGACTCTTCCCTGCGCGAGCTCCCGCCGCCGAGCCCCTCCGTGGCCAGTGGATGTGGCGTGGGTCTGATTCTGCTCCAGCGTTGCGGCCATCACCGATGCACTCCACCTTACCCGGTGCAGCGCTCGGCCCTCGCGGACTGCTCCCCCATGCATGTGGGTGTTGGACGAGCAGTAGTGCCGCCTGCTCCGTATCGCGGAGCGACATGCCGCCCGGACGATGAGCTTGACACCTACCTGTTCTTCTTCACCCATGCCTTGCCCTCCGCATTGCGGCTTGGTCGGGTAAACCCATCTCCTTCGGTCAATGAGCCAGTGAGGTGCAACTGGTGTGGGTATGTGTGGAAGGCAAACGCCTGGGCGATGGCGGTACTGTACTTGGTAAGATTTTTTTTTCATTGTTCATGCTTTACGGATCCCTTTTTTCTTTCCTTATGCTTTACCGATCTGAGGCGATGTAGGAGAGGAAGAGAGAGGACAGTGGTCTTCTGGTCTAGGCAGCATGGTTATATATTTCTCCTTCTACCAATAATCCGAGTGTAAAAGTAAAATCGTTCGGTTCATCTTAGTTACGAGTAGTACTGATCATCCATTCGTCTACTTTATGTTGACGTTGGGAATTGAAATATTTCTCTCTTCATTGTGGAAGCACTCAGGATGAGATGACCCTGTGATCCTGGACAGGCACAATGTCGGTATTTTGGACGCATCGCACCTCAGATTTATTGTATTGTGATGCTAATTTTGAGGTCTTGGCAAACAAGATGTATGAAGATTATGTCGTTATCTTCTCAATAGACTAGAATCATCAGTGCTGCTGATTGTTTGAGAACACAAAGCTGATGGCTGGTTTTGAATATGACTTCCGAATCTAGACAAAGAGAGGCAGGAGGTGTGTTCTAATATCAATAATTATTTAGACGACATATCTCTGGTTGAATAAAAGGAATTTATGTGTCGTAGCTCAAATAAGATGGTTGCGTTTAGCTAAAAGATCTATAATTTCTGCTGACATAATTAGATCAATTTTGCTGAAAGTAAGCATGTCTGCAACTTTCAAAATGGTAGGTAATGTCTACATAAACTACATCTTTAAGAAATTTTCATGATTTTGAGCTAGCATGAATGGCCTTTTATAGTGATTTTTTATAATATGGAGGATGTATCACCTGATAAGTGAGAACAAAATTTGGATCTCTTCTAGATTATATGGGAGCTTGAGGGGAAGTGATGACCCACAAGTATAGGGGGTGTATCGTAGTATCTTCGATAAGTAAGAATGTCGATCCCAACGAGGAGCAGAAGGTGTTGACAGTAGTTTCGATGAAGGATTCACTGTAAATGCTCACAAACAAGTATTCAAGGGGTTTTGATGTAATAGATGAATAAAGTACGAGTAAGTAAAATGCGAGATAAATAATTGCGAGTGGCCCAATCCTTTTAGCACAAAGGACAAGCCGGTTTGTTTACTTATAATGACCAAACGTTCTTGAGGACACACGGGGATTTTAGTCTAGTGCTTTCGCTTTATGTAGCTAAATAATCTTCATTGTTTTGATAAGTGTTGTGTGGGTGAACCTATGCTAATGCACCGCCCTTCCTAGGACTAATACATACTTGTGATTATACCCCTTGCAAGCATCCGCAACTACAAGAAAGTAATTAAGATAAATCTAACCACAGCCTTAAACTCTGAGATCCTGCGATCCCTCTTGCATCGATATACTAACGGGGGCTTAGGTTTCTATCACTCCGGCAACCCCGCAATTAGCAACCGAATACAAGATGCACTCCCCTAGGCCCATAAATGGTGAAGTGTCGTGTAGTCGACGTTCACACGACACCACTAGAAGAATGACACCACAACTTAAATATCATAACATTGAATATTACTCAACCATAATTCACTACTAACATTTAGACTTCACCCATGTCCTCAAGAACTAAACGAACTACTCACGAGACATCATATGGAATACAATCAGAGGTGATATGATGATGAATAACAATCTGAACATAAACCTTGGTTCAATGGTTTCACTCAATAGCATCAATAACAAGTAGAAATCAACACCGGGAGAGTTTCCCCTATCAAACAATCAAGATCCAACCCAAATCGTTACAGCGGTGACGAGGTGCAGCGGTGGTGATGGCGGTGTAGATGGTGGAGATGATGATGATGATGATGGAGATGATGTCCAGCTTGATGACGATGGCGATGGCGTCGATTTCCCCCTCGGGGAGGGAATTTCCCCGTCCTGCCCGCCGGAGAGCTCTTTTCTCTCTGGTGTTCTCCGCCCCGCAGAGGCGGCTGTAACTCTCGTGAGGTACCCCCGTGGCTTAGGTCTTCGGGACGAAGGAGTACGCGAAGAAAAGGAGGCGAGAGGGGCTGTGGGGCCCCCACACACCATGGTGGCGCGCCAGGCCCTGGGCCGCGCCGCCGGTTGTCCCACCTTGGGTCCAGTGGCTCCCCCTTAGGCTTCGTCATCTGGAAAAATAGGAATTTACGTGTAATTTCCTTCCACGGTTGATCTTCCGAAATATTGCGTTCTGACGGTGCTTTTTCCAGCAGAATCCTGGCTCCGGTGCTTGATCCTCCAATAATGATGAAACATGCAAAATAGATGAAATAACATAAGTATTGTGTCCCAATATGAAATATATCAATGAATAACAGCAAATTATGATATAAAATTGTGATGAAAATTGGACGTATCAACTCCCCCCAAGCTTAGACCTCGCTTGTCCCCAAGCGAAACTGAGCTCGATAAACAAGACCACATGTTTATGGAGTGAAGAGTCGATAAATAAAATACGGACAAGAAGCATCATATTCATTCACACAAGACATTCTAGTAAACAACTTCCTCATATAACTCATCTTGAAATAAGTAAAGAGAAATCACAAGTAAAGGTGCATAAGAAATCATAGTTGGTGATGGCAAACTTTGTTCTTGGTCAGAGAACTACTAACGGATTGTACTTTTAAGCAAAGCTTTCATATTAGAATTTATATAGCTGGGCTTTCATATTCAATCATAACAATATCCTCATAATCATTGATAACTTCAAAGTCATATTCATTCAGATAAAATTTGTACTAAACAAGAAAGTATAAAAGACATGATTAACTGAATCATAGCATAAATGGTTGGTTCACAACAACTCAATTGCTTGCTTGAGATAGAGGGAAATAGGTTTAATGACTCAACATAAAAGTAAAAGATAGGCCCTTCGCAGAGGGAAGCGGGGATTAAATCATGTGCTAGAGCTTTTCAAGTTTTGAAATCATATAAAGAGCATAAAAGTAAGATTTTGAGCGGTGTTTGTTGTTGTCAACGAATGGTAGCGGGCACTCTAACCCCCTTGCCAAACGAACCTTCCAAGAGCGGCTCCCATGAGGGACGGCATCTCTACCAGCAAGGTAGATCATCCCCCTTCTCTTTTGTTTACACATGTATTTTAGTTTTATTATGGATGACACTCCCCAACCTTGGCTTTCTCAATCCATGGCTAACCGAATCCTCGGGTCCAACATTCACATACCATGGAGGAGTGTCTATTGCAAAATTAAGTTGCTTACTGATAAATCAGGGCAAAACATGTGAAGAGAATTATTAATGAAAGTTATTAATTGGGGCTGGGAACCCCGTTGCCAGCTCTTATTGCAAAATTATTGGATAAGCGGATGTGCCACTAGTCCATTGGTGAAAGTCCGCCCAACAAGATTGAAAGATAAAACACCACATACTTCCTCATGAGCTATAAAACATTGACACAAATAAGGAGTAGTATAGTTTGAATTATTTAAAGGTAGCACATGAAGTATTTACTTGGAATGGCAGAAAATACCATGTAGTAGGTAGGTATGGTGGACACAAATGGCATAGGTTTGGCCTAAGGTTATGGATGTATGAGAAGCATTCCCTCTCAATACAGGTCTTTGGCTAGCAAGGTTTGATAGCAAGCATAAAGTTTGAGGGAAACAAACAAATATACATATGATAGAACAATCATGCAACTTTCTCATAAGCACAAGCAATTTTAACTTCAGAATACTAAACTCATTAGCATAGAGATAATAGAGTAATATATCTAAGTGTATTTCTCTCTTCTATTTAAACATCAGGGTGTTGTTGCTATTGACCAATGCTAAGTTTGCCAAAACCAAATAGATTTACTTGATGCTCCCAAAGTGATATCAATACTCATGTCAAGAGTAATCATATAATAGAGATTGCAAACTAAAATAAGGTGTGCAAAAAGTAAATGATAAGACTTCTCATTAATATTCCATAACGATAACTCACACCAACGGATACATAGATAACCAACTAAGAGAGATACTTCCATATTGCATACTATTCCATATGATAACTTCCCTACTCATGATATGACACTACTTGATAATAAAAGATAAAGGTAGTGATAATGTGATACCGCGGCACCCCCCTTGGAACAAACCAAGGGGATGCCAATACCGATGATGAATTACTCCTTCGGTGGTGATGGTGATGGATTCTTCTCGACAAGCTTCTTAACAAGCTCCTTTAAATATTCAATCTCATAGGTGAGGTTTCGAATCAGTTCCGAGTTGTGCTCAACGCGGCTCATAATCATGTCAGGTGGTGAATCCCAACTCCTAGAGTTGTTTCCCCATCCTTCAGCTTCAGATTTCATCTCTCCTGCAATGTTAGAACGATCCATATCCCAACCACTTGGCAACACTACCTTGGGGGTTCTTTCAGTTTGACGATCGTAGATTAGGTTGCGGAAAGGGCTGTAATTGCCCGGAGAAGATGTCCTTGGAGCCAAGTAATGACGTGGAACCGCTCCTCCGGTAGCGATTCGTGCACTCCTCTTGGTGTTGGATGGATTTGATATCACGCCAATGCTTGCAATGGTGGCACGCTGGTGTACTCGCGGAACTTCCTCCACTTCTTCCTCATCCTCACTCGCGTCTTCTTCCTTCAGTTCCGGGTCTTGAATATCTTCCTCCAAAGGTCCCTTGTCCTTGTTGTTGGAGACCATGGTGCTTCTAGATCAAAGCAAATCTGGCAGAAAACAGCTCGAAACAAAACACGACGAGAAAACGATATACGGACCTCCAGGGGTCCGGGGATTATATAGCAAATATTTTTACGATAAAAGGAAGGTTCCAGGTCGAAAACGAGTGGAAACGGGACGCCGAGGGGCTGTCCCCATAGGTCGGCGCGGCCAGGGTGGGGCCCTCGCGCGTCTTTTCCACTCCGTTTCGATTCCGTAATTTTTCATATTTTCCAAAAAAACAGAAATATTGTTCGGAAAGTAAATCGCGGACTTTTTATTACATGTACTGTTACCTATTCAGAGTCGAGTTCTGGCGGACTGTCAATTTGTCCTTTGATGAAAGTCTCCTATGTTTCCACTTGAATAATATCAACATCAACATTATAAGAATCACCCGAGATATAATGCTTGAGTCTTTGTCCATTCACCACTTGCGTAGCATTGCCTTGGAGAGAGCTAATTTTAATTGCTCCTGAACGATACACCTCCTCAACAACATATGGTCCTTCCCATTTCGAGAGTAATTTCCCTGCAAAGAGTCTGAGACGAGACCGATACAATAGGACTTTATCCCCAACATTAAACTCTCTTTTGATGATCCTTCTATCATGCCATTTCTTAACTTTTTCTTTAAAGAGATAAGCATTTTCATAAGCTTCACTTCTCCATTCATCTAGAGAACTTAATTGCAACAACCTCTTACTACCGGCTAGTTTCGGATCTTTATTTAGTTCTCTAACAGCCCAATAAGCTTTGTGCTCTAGCTCTAAAGGTAAATGACAAGCTTTTCCATAAACCATTTTATAAGGTGACATTCCCATAGGATTTTTATAAGCAGTTCTATAAGCCCATAGTGCTTCCTTCAATTTGCTAGCCCAATTCTTTCTAGATTTATTAACAGTCTTTCCCAAAATAGATTTAATCTCTCTATTTGATAATTCTACTTGACCACTAGTTTGAGGATGATAAGCGGAAGCAATTCTATGATTAATACCATACTTAGCAAGAGTTTTTCTAAAACCTCCATGAATAAAATGAGAACCTCCATAATATATCTAGGTACTCCAAATCTAGGAAAAATAATATCTAAAAGCATTTTTAAAGAGGTCTCACCATCAGCACTTTTTGTAGGTATAGCTTCTACCCATTTAGTAACATAATCAACAGCGACAAGTATATGAGTGTTACCTTCTGAAGAAGGGAAAGGACCCATGAAGTCAAATCCCCAACAATCGAATGGTTCAATAACAAGAGTATAATTCATAGGCATTTCATTGCGTCTGGAGATATTACCAACTCTTTGACATTCATCACAAGATAAGATAAACTTCCTTGCATCTTTGAAAAGTGTTGGCCAATAAAAACCTGATTGTAGAACCTTTTGCGCGGTTCTATCTCCAGCATGATGTCCTCCATAAACACTACCATGACATTTACTCAATATCTCTTGTTGTTCATATTCAGGAACACATCTTCGCATAATACCATCTACTCCTTCTTTATATAAGTGTGGGTCATCCCAAAAATAATGCCTCAAGTCATAAAAGAATTTCCTCCTTTTGAGCTGAAAAGGTTGGAGGCAAATACTTCGAAACAATAAAGTTAGCATAATCTGCATACCAAGGGCTCTCTCGCGAGATCACCTTTATTACAGCCAATTGTTCATTTGGAAAACTATCATTAACAGGAACAGGATCATAAGCAATATTTTCCAATCTAGACAAATTATCAGCAACAGGATTATCAGCACCTTTCCTATCTATAATATGTAAATCAAATTCTTGCAAAAGAAGTACCCATCTAATAAGCCTTGGCTTAGCATCTTTCTTTGTCATAAGGTATCTAATTGCAGCATTCAATCAACAATATAGGATCTAAACTTGTCACAAGCAAAGACTACAGCTAACAATTCCTTTTCAGTTGTAGCATAATTTCTTTGAGCAGCATCAAGAGTCTTACTAGCATAATTAATAACATTTAATTTTTTATCTACTCGCTGTCCAAGAACAGCGCCTACAACAAAATCACTAGCATCACACATAATTTCAAAAGGCAAATTCCAATTAGGAGGTTCAACTACAGGAGCAGTTGTTAAGGCTTTCTTTAGAGTTTCAAAAGCTTCCTTACAATCATCATCAAAAACAAAAGGTACATCTTTTGAAGAAGATTAGTAAGAGGCTTTGAAATTTTAGAGAAATCTTTAATAAATCTCCTATAAAACCCAGCATGACCAAGAACACTACGAATACCTTTAACATCCTTCGGATAGGGCATCTTCTCAATTGCTTCAACTTTAGCTCTATCAACTTCAATACCTCTCTCGGAAATTTTATGTCCCAATACAATTCCTTCATTAACCATAAAGTGGCATTTCTCCCAATTAAGAACAAGGTTAGTTTCTTCACATCTCTGCAAAACTTTATCGAGGTTTCGCAAGCAATTATCAAAAGAATTCCCATAGACAGAAAAATCATCCATGAACACCATGAAAAATAGCAGACATGCATCTTTGAAAAGTAGCAGGAGCATTACATAAACCAAAAGGCATACGCCTATAAGCATAAGTTCCATAAGGTCAAGTGAACGTGGTTTTCTCTTGATCTTTAGCTTTAACAACAATTTGTGAAAACCAGAATAACCATCAAGAAAACAAAAATGAGTATTTTTAGACAACCTTTCTAGCATTTGATCAATAAATGGTAAAGGGTAATGATCTTTCTTAGTAACTTTATTAACTTTTCGAAAATCAATGCACATTCTATACCCTACAACTACTCTTTGAGGGATGAGCTCATCATTATCATTAGGCACAACAGTCATTCCTCCTTTCTTAGGAACACAATGCACAGGACTAACCCATCTACTATCAGCAATAGGATATATAATACCAGCTTCAAGAAGTTTTAATACCTCATTCCTTACCACCTCTTTCATCTTCGGAATTAGACGACTGATGTTCAACAACAGGCTTTGCATCATCTTCCATATTAATAGCATGTTGGCAAATAGAAGGAGAAATCCCTTTCAAATCATCAAAAGTATAGCCAATAGCTCCTCGGTGTTTCTTCAATATTTCCAATAACCTTTCTTCCTCAATCTCTGAAAGCTTAGAACTAATAATAACAGGATATATTTTCTTATCATCAATATGAGCATATTTAAGATTATCGGGTAAAGGCTTTAAATCAAAAACAGGATCTTCCTTTGGTGGCGGTGTTGTACCCAAATCTTCCACCGGTAAATCATGCTTGAGAATAGGTTGGCGAAGAAAAATTTCCTCAAGCTCATCTCTTTCTTTCCTAAAAGCTTCACTTTCGCTATTCTCCAAATGTTGCTGCAAAGGATTATTAGGAACAAGAACAATAGAGGCACACTGCTCCATTTTAAAATCATCACTAGGCAAATCAGCTTTATAAGGAGTTTTGGTAAATTTAGAGAAGTTAAACTCATAAGATTCACCAGCAAATTTAGTCAAAATTTTCTCTTTCTTGCAATCTATAATACCTCCACAAGTATTTAGAAAAGGTCTACCGAAAATGATAGGACAATAATCACTAGCAGCAGAACCAAGTACCAAAAAGTCAGGATATTTAATCTTACCACATAGAACTTCCACATCTCGAACAATACCAATTGGAGAAATAGTTTCTCTATTAGCCAGCTGAATAGCCACATCAATATCTTCAAGTTCACAAGAATCAATTTCGTGCATAATCTCCGTGTAAAGCTCATAAGGAATAGCACTAACACTTGCACCAATATCACATAAACCATAATAGCAATGATCACCAATTCTAACAGATAACATAGGAACACTAACTTGTTTGGGTTTATTAGGATGTGAAACAATATTAGAAGCATCTTCACAGAAAATAATATGACCATCCTCCAAATTTTCAGTCACAAGATCTTTAACTATTGCAACAGCAGGTTCAATTTTAATTTGTTCTTCGGGTTCTATAGGTTTCTTTTCACTTTTATGAACCGCACTAGATATGACAGAGTACTCCTTCATTTTAGCAGGAAAGGAGTTTTTTCAATATAAGCTGGAATAACATGATCAACAATTTCAATCACTACACATTTGTTTACAGATGAATCAACTTTATCTTTATACGGTTCATGATACTTATCAAAATTCTTCTTAGGCAATTCATAATGAGAGGCAAAAGCTTTATAAAGATTTGCAGCAACTTGAGAATCAAGACCATATGTAGCACTCATATTACGAAATTTATCAGTATCCATAAAAGCTTTAATGCATTTATAATCATAAATTATACCTGATTCTCTATCTTTGTCGTTCTCCCATCCTTCAGTATTTTCTTGGATCCGATCAAGAAGGACCCTTTTAAACTCTTCTTTGTTGCGTGTAAATGATCCAGAACAAGAAGTATCCAGCAAGGTCTTGTCTTGAAAAGAAAGTCTTGCATAGAAATTATCAATAATAACATTACTAGGAAGCTCATGAATGGGGCATTTGAGCATTAAAGACTTCAATCTCCCCCAAGCTTGGGCAATACTCTCTCCATCATGAGGCCATAAATTATATATGCGGTTCCGATCCTTGTGAATTTCACTTGGAGGATAGAATTTGGAATAGAATAAAGGCACAATGTCCTCCCAATCAAGAGAATCACCATTCTTCAGCAATTTATACCAATGCGCCGCTTTACCAGACAGCGATATAGCGAATAGTTTCTTTCTAACTTCATTCATAGCAATACTGCACATTTGAATAACCCGCATAATTCATGCAAAAACAGTAAATGATCACCAGGATGAACAGTTCCATCCCCTTCATAGCGGTTATCCATAACACGTTCAATAATTTTCATAGGTATTTTATATGGTATCACTTCCTCACCTGGCGCTTCATCCACTACCATTGCAGTAGTAGTAGATTTCCCAAATAGAAATTGAAGAGAAGATCTCTCCATAATGACTTATAGCAGCAGGCAGAAATTAAATCAGCACAAACAAAAGGTTTTCCTTACCAATTCCACTTACCAATAGCGCTTCACTCCCCGGAAACGGCGCCAGAAAATAGTCTTGATGACCCACAAGTATAGGGTGTATCGTAGTATCTTCGATAAGTAAGAATGTCGATCCCAACGAGGAGCAGAAGGTGTTGACAAGCAGTTTCGATGAAGGATTCACTGTAAATGCTCACAAACAAGTATTCAAGGGGTTTTGATGTAATAGCTGAATAAAGTACGAGTAAGTAAAATGCGAGAGAAATAATTGCAGCGAGTGGCCCAATCCTTTTTAGCACAAAGGACAAGCCGGTTTGTTTACTTATAATGACCAAACGTTCTTGAGGACTGTAGCGACCCAGGAAATTACCCCTAATAGATTTTTCTTGTGCTTTTTCTTTTATGCATCATCATGGCATATCATATCATCCATGTTTTCAATAAATAAAACTTATTTTATAAACCCTAATTATTTTCTTTCCCTATCATATGGTTTAATAAAACCTCCCATCTTTCTTCTTATTTTCAAAGAAAACCATATACAAATTATTTTATAAATGTTTGCAAAAATTGTTTACAGTAAAATAAAGCTTATCAAATCTTTTTCAAACTCCTCCTGTTTTCTTCTTTGGCCGAGAAACAAATTCGAAGAAAGAAGAACATCAAGAAGCCTGAAGCAGCGCAGTTTTCTACAGCCCAACATCAAATTCCTGGACGAGTCATGCAAGGTGCGTGACCTCCTCCAGCCCGGCCCATCTCCTCCAACCCACGTCTGGCCCATCTTCCCCATCGAAGCCAGCATCCGTTTCGTGCTCATCCCGGCCTCCTCTGTCCCGGCGCCGTTCGTCCCCGACCTCGCAGCCGCGTGCCACGTTTCCCCAACCCTGCTCGTTCCTGCTCGCGGACGTACACCGCCTCTGCTCTGCTGCAGGACATCCTCGTCGCGTGCACCTGCAGCTGTCTCCGTGTGCGGTCAAGACCGCATCTCCATGTGCGCGTGCGCCACCGTCGAACTCGTCTCCATCCCGCGCTCGTCCACATCCAGCGCGTCCTTCCCTCCAAGCCAGCGCCTTCCACTATACTGCGCCGTTCCGTAGCGTCGAGCGTCGACCCCGAGCCCGCAGCACCATCACCGTCGCCCACCTCGAGCCCGAGCTCTGTTTCCACCACGGCGCCATGCACCCCGCGTCCTCGTCCGTCGCCAAGACCGCCAGTACCTCCGCGTACGTGTTCTTCCGACCTCATCTGTCCGTGTTGTCTTCAATGCTGTATCGCTGCTCCTTCCGCGCGCCAGCAGGCCAGCAGCGCGTCCATATTCACCTCCATCCACCTGCAGGCTCGTGCAACTCCTGGCACCGGCACCGGCACCACGCGACCTCCAGCGTGCTCCTGACCCGCTCCTCCGGCTGTTCGGCCGCGTGTGCCCCGCCTGTCTTCCCGGCCGTCCGCCTCCCGCAGCACCTGTTATCCTTCTACGTCCTTCAGATCGAGGCACGGCCTGCAGCTACTTCAAGTTGATGCGCGCCTGCTCCCATTCAATATCCAACGCCAGCTCAACTGGTTCGATCCCTTCTATCACCGTGAGGTTTCTGGTTCAAGTCCCGTTCCATGAAAAGCAACTCCTTTTTAATCTTTGATTTCCTTGTGCGCTGACAGTTGGGATCCACTCGTCATTGGCTCGGGCTAGCCCCTTCTCCTGTGCAAAACGTCCCAGATGCAGCAGTTCAGTCAACCGCCCCGTCAGCACCCCTGGTCCCGCATGTCATTCCCTGTGGCTAGCTTCTCTTCGGTATAAAACGGTTACCCTGTTCTCTGTTTTTCTGAAAATTGCAGGAAATATGTTATTTTTGCTACAATCATATCTCTCAAAATATAACTCGAAATAAAAAGTGTTATATATGAATTTTGATCAGAACAATGTGAAGAACATGAATATGCCATCCATTCATTCTTTGCATCCCGCATCATGTCGTTTCGTTATAGTTTGCATCACACCTAATAATTAAACGCGGAGTATTTGGGAATTGCCGGATACTGTTTTCCGCTCCGTTTAACTTTGAATTAGAGCACCCATGCCATTTCTTGCCATGCTAATCAACATCTAATATTGCCGGTAGAAAAATAACTCGAACCTAATAATTGTTTGTCCGGGGTTCCGACTCCGCTTAAATTGGATAAATGCATTGCATCATTGTTGCCATGCCATGCATGCATATCTTGATCATGCTGATTCTTGTCCGTAGTAGTAAGACTTGCATACGTTGTGTGTTCCAGTATTTGCTTCTTCCCGGATAGGATCACGAAGTGGTGTGGTGAGATACGTCAAGTTCTCCGGATGATCCTCGGCAAGCTTTAACAGGCAAGCATTTCCCTATACTCCTGTCCCTGCAGGAGTCGCTCACCTATTTTATTTTTGCTTTCTCCCTCATGCTATCCTTAAGTTGCGTTCTTGTCACGTGTCCCTTCCACTTGTTACCTCAAGCAGCCTATATTGCCTCCACCAACCTCCTACAGCTGTTGTTTGGTCATCGGGTCTGCCTTGCGAGTCATAGTGCATGCTAGTGCTGTTTTATCTCGTCACCGTTATCGCTATCTTATCTGGTTATCTGTTGGGGTTCATGACACATGGTTTATGGATATATCTGTTGAGGGTATCATGGTTACTTGTTAATAGTTGTTAGCGGAGGCATCGGTGGGTCAGCTGATCGTTTTGTGACGGCTCACTTGTGTTTCCTAAATATCTTAGGACCCCGAGTTCTTGTTATCTGTTCCGAGACTGAGCGCTCTAACCACACGTGGGTATGTTTATTGGGTCTCCCCTCGACCACTACCGGAATCTTCAGCTTTGTCCAGTGGCCACAACTAGTTCGTAATGTTTTACCATTTGTTGTTTGCGTGCATGCCAGCCTGTTACTTATTTACTTTGGGAGGCCCCTGGGTGCCTTGTATCCCTTGTTTCTGGTATGCACGTATAGGTTCGCGGCCTGCGCGTTTATCGCATGCTGAAGCGGGTCATTCGCCCCAGTGTGTGTTTTGACCCTCGGAAGCCGTTCTCGCAAACAGCTAGGTCCGTCTCGGAGATTCGGCCGGACTTCGATTCGGGTTCAACTTAGTTAGGTGGCTTCCTGGACATTGTTGTAGTGAAGGAGAGTGCGAGCCGTGATATCCACCTGTCGTAAGTGGATCGATCGGTGCGTGTGGGCACATTTGGGCACCCCTGCAGGGTTAAATCTTATCGATAAGCCGCGTCCGCGGTTATGGACGACTTGGAGCTGTATGACTCGACCATAGACAACTTACACCTGTTGTTTCAATACTAATAACTTGCATAGTAAGATAGAACAACTTAAATAATAACTGGTTAAAACTTGTCAACCGTGTGAGTGCCCTTGTAAGTACTTCCTTGCGAGGGGGGAACGCACCGGCTGTGTTATATTTGCAGAGTATAGAACTGTTAGCTTATGCACTTTCTCATCTTCTCTGATTAGACGAATATTGTAGAGTGTCTCTATAGGTTTTTAGTGCTTGCGCGTTGTCGCTTAACCCCACCATATTGCCTATGATGTTCCTCTTGCGTCCTCTAAGTCCCCTGCGTGCCTCAAGTACAAAGGACGACTGGTTGACGAATGCTTATACGTCTTGAAGTCTTGTTAAGTACGAACCCGTACTTATTGCTGCTTCTACGGGACATAACCGGGCAGGTATGAAGATCGGTACGATGAAACGACTAGCAAGGTTACCCTTCCGGCTTGGCCTGGGCAGGGTTATGGACGCCAGTTATCTTCAGGACTCTTAGTCCAATTTGTATCTTGTCCGTACTCGGACATATTTGATCTTCGTATGATTTGGATCTTTGTATTGTATATTTGTATCTTGACTCGTTGGAGTCGGTGTTGTAATATATCTGTTTCTTGTGGGCTCTATTGTAATTCTGTTGTAATGTTACCGCTCGTGTTAATTCCTCCGGCATCACATGTGTCGGAGGGCGTCTCCGAATCGATATCGTGCGGATTTCGGCGGATTCGCTGGGATCCTCACGGTACCGGTTCTGGGGCGTCACAAGGACACACGGGGATTTTAGTCTAGTGCTTTCGCTTCATGTAGCTAAATAATCTTCATTGTTTTGATAAGTGTTGTGTGGGTGAACCTATGCTAATGCACCGCCCTTCCTAGGACTAATACATACTTGTGATTATACCCCTTGCAAGCATCCGCAACTACAAGAAAGTAATTAAGATAAATCTAACCACAGCCTTAAACTCTGAGATCCTGCGATCCCTCTTGCATCGATATACTAACGGGGGCTCAGGTTTCTGTCACTCCGGCAACCCCGCAATTAGCAACCGAATACAAGATGCACTCCCCTAGGCCCATAAATGGTGAAGTGTCGTGTAGTCGACGTTCACACGACACCACTAGAAGAATGACACCACAACTTAAGTATCATAACACTGAATATTACTCAACCATAATTCACTACTAACATTTAGACTTCACCCATGTCCTCAAGAACTAAACGAACTACTCACGAGACATCATATGGAATACAATCAGAGGTGATATGATGATGAATAACAATCTGAACATAAACCTTGGTTCAATGGTTTCACTCAATAGCATCAATAACAAGTAGAAAGTAACACCGGGAGAGTTTCCCTATCAAACAATCAAGATCCAACCCAAATCGTTACGGTGACGAGGTGCAGCGGTGGTGATGGCGGTGTAGATGGTGGAGATGATGATGATGATGATGATGGAGATGATGTCCAGCTCGATGATGATGGCGATGGCGTCGATTTCCCCCTCCGGGAGGGAATTTCCCCAGCAGATTCCTGCCCGCCGGTGAGCTCTTTTCTCTCTGGTGTTCTCCGCCCCGCATAGGCGGCTGTAACTCTCCGCCCCGCAGAGGCGGCTGTAACTCTCCGTGAGGTACCCCCTGTGGCTTAGGTCTTCGGGACGAAGGAGTACGCGAAGAAAAGGAGGCGAGAGGGGGTGGGGCCCCCACACACCATGGTGGCGCGGCCAGGCCCTGGGCCGCGCCGCCATGTTGTCTGGGCCCACCTTGGGTCCAGCTGGCTCCCTTCCGTCATCTGGAAAAATAGGAATTTACGTGTAATTTCCTTCCACTTGATCTTCCGAAATATTGCGTTCGACGGTGCTTTTTCCAGCAGAATCCTGGCTCCGATGCTTGATCCTCCAATAATGATGAAACATGCAAAATAGATGAAATAACATAAGTATTGTGTCCCAATATGAAATATATCAATGAATAACATCAAATTATGATATAAAATAGTGATGCAAATTGGACGTATCAGGAAGTACACACACATTTCATGATTTTGGCTTCAGTTATCTTTTTCTATATTGTTGGGGTTTCCTTTGCTTGGGCAGCGGAACAGTTCGTTGAATAACATAAACAAATCCAAGCCCTATGGGTGCTAATTCATTGTTCTATTTTCTGGTTGTCTCGCTGTGAACACCAATTGTAGCAAAAAAAAAGCAATTTTTTTTGCCTCCAACTTGCTGTGATCTATTCAATGGCACCACTCCTGACGCACTCCTAAGTTGAGAATATAGAGAGCACATTGTCTCTTTATCTGATCAGCCCAGTCAACTGAAGAATTTCTTGCTTTCCACAGAACTTCATAGTTTGTTTTTGTACTCTTTCTTAGATCCACATATTTAGCTCTTTGCATGGTGCATTGGTTCTTGATAAGTACTGGTTGTCCGATAGGATTCTCAAGAAGTTCCTTTTGCCTGATTTTGTAAATGTTGGAATAGCCCTAATAGATTTGCTTATAATGATTTCTGCAGTGTGCAGGTCCGACGGCATAAGTTAGCTTTTCTAATTGCAAGGTGCAGGGTCACTGGGTCAGTTTCCTATAATTAGTAGGTTCATTTTTTCTTCCTTAACTGTAGGCATATTGGTAGTTACTGCTCTGAAAAATTCACTTCAGCATATCAGTGCAGGTTTAATGCTCCCAAAATATGATTATGTGGTTTCAGTCCATGAGTTTTGGGCTGTGTCCACCATGCTTTGTCTATGCTACTTTCTGCATACAGAAATATTGGTGTCAATGAATATTGAATAGTGGTGTGCCATACTTTTTTTTAATTCATTTCTCATTTGAAACATCTTACCATCATGGAAGATTTACTATTGTTTTATATGTAAAATAGAATTTGCAGTTCATCTATGCTTTAACTTTATTTACCTTAGGTGACAGAATTAAAAGATTCCATGTTACCCTTGTGGTTGCCTGCTGTCATCATCGTGCCAGCCCGCCGTCCTTGCTGTTGATGAATTGTTTTGTATCCTTCCTACGATTGAAGTTCTGCTGCTGCGCATTGATCTCGGCTGTCGGGCTACGATTGAAGTTGGTCATCCACGATTGCCTGGAAGATGATGTGTTGCGTGCTCTGGATTATGACTTGAGAAGGTGAGCATGCCAGCTGAAATTTTCCATCGTGCTGATCTGTGCTTCTACCTAGAGTGCGTTGAAAGGCTATGCCAGGGTACACCATTGCGTTCTACGTGTGTCGTAAGGGTTGTTGTGAATGAGCAACTACTATTCACAGAGGGCCATAGGCCAGTACATGTACATGTGTGTCAATGTGCAGGTAAGCCCCTCATACACTGGGGAATAACGGAAAAGGAACTATACAACTCTAACACCCCCCCTCAAACTCATGGTGGATCAACAACACTGAGTTTGGAGAGAAAGAAACCATGCTGTGCTCGAGTCTGGGCCTTGGTGAAGAAGTCAGCAAGCTGAAGCTCTAAAGGCACATAATGAAGAGCCATAACCTGATGCTGCACAGCATGACGCACATAGAAGGCATCAACACCGATGTGTTTGGTGAGCTCGTGCTTCACCGGATCACGCGCAATGCTGATGGCACCAGTACTATCCGATAAGAGCGGAGTCGGAGCGTCAGCAGAAACACCAAAGTCCGCAAGTAACCAGCGTAACCAAGTCACCTCAGCCGTCAAGAGAGTCATCGCTCGCAACTCAGCCTCAACACTCGAACAAGAGACTGCAACCTGCTTCTTGGTCTTCCAAGCAATGAGAGAGCCACCAAGAAAAACACAGTAGGCAGAAAGAGACTTGCGATCCTCCGGATCGCTAGCCCAGGTAGCATCTGAGTAGGTCTGGAGCTGTAAGGAGCTGGAGCGAGGAAAGAAAAGCCGACGGGAGATAGTGCCACGAAGATAGCGAAGGACACGAAGAAGATGACTATAGTGGACACTAGTGGGAGCAGCCATGAACTGACTCAGAATGTGGACTGGGTAGGAGATGTCAGGACGTGTGACAGCAAGGTAGACAAGACTCCCAACCAAGTGACGATAGCGAGTCGGGTCCGGAAGAGGATCACCATCAGTGGAACGAAGGTGGACATTGAGCTCCATAGGAGTCTCGACAATGCGCACATCACCAAGAGCGGCACGAGTGAGAAGGTCCTGAATATACTTCTCCTGGGAGATGTAGAAGCCATCGGAGGTAGAGGAAACCTCAAGGCCAAGAAAGTAGCGGAGAGGACCAAGATCGGTCATGAGAAACTGGTCGCGAAGACGAGCCTTGACAAAGGCAATGTACTCAGGGTCATCGCCTGTGATGATCATGTCATCAACATATAGAAGAAGCAGAGTCCGACCATGAGAGGATGTGTGGACAAAAAGCGCAGGGTCATGTGCGCTAGGGACGAAACCAGCAGCGATGACGACAGAGGCAAAACGCTGAAACCAGGCGCGAGGGGCTTGCTTAAGGCCATAGAGAGAGCGCCGGAGACGACATACCATGCCATCGGGAACAGAGTAGCCAGGAGGTGGCTGCATGTATACCTCCTCACTTAACTCACCGTTAAGAAAAGCATTCGCACATCAAGCTGAGAGACAGACCAGTGGCGAACAGAAGCAACGGCAAGAAGAGTACGAACAGTGGTCATGTGAGCCACGGGAGCAAAGGTCTCGTCATAGTCACGGCCATGCTCCTGCTGAAAACCGCGAGCGACAAGTCGAGCCTTGTAGCGCTCAAGAGAACCATCAGAGCGAGTCTTGATCTTGTAGACCCACTTGCAGGTGATGGGACGAACAGAGGAAGGAGGAGTGACAACATCCCAAGTGCCAGTACGCTCAAGAGCAGCAATCTCCTCAGCCATCGCTAGCTGCCATTCGGGATGAGCAAGGGCATCCCGATAAGAGGTCTGCTCAAGGACAGCAGAAAGACCGTAGTGAGTGGGAGAATAGCGATCAGGAGGATGACGAGGACGAGCACGAAGATGGTGAGTCGGCTCGGACGGAGAGGGCATCGCATCAGAGGTAGAGGGCATGTCAGGAGAAGCAACATCATCCTCACGGGGACGACGGGAGTAGTGAAAAGGGTAGGGAGGGACGACCGTAGGCGAGGAAGGTGACATGGGAGGGGAAGCTGTGGAGGGTGGGGACGGTGGTGAGGGAGGAGAGGAGGGTCTGGCGGGTGAAGGAGGAGAAGGTGGTGAGAGACTCGGCAGAGGAGGGACCGGAGGCACAGGAGGAGGTGAGTCGGGAAACATGAGAAAAGAGATATCATCCACCGAGAAGGAAGAGGAGGAGGGACGCGGGTAGAAAGGACGGGACTCATCAAAAGTGACATCCCGAGATATGCGCATCCGACGACCAATAGGATCCCAACACTTATATCCTTTGTGCTCAGGGCTATAGCCAAGGAAGACACACTCAACCGATTGAGCACTCAGTTTGGTGCGTTCACGAGGAGCAAGAAGAACATAGAAAACACAACCAAAAAGACGAAGGGTCGAGTAATCAGGAGTGCGACCAGTGAGACGCTCAAGAGGAATGCCACCCTGCAAGGCTGTGGAGGGCTGAAGGTTGATGAGATAGGTGGAAATAGACACAGCCTCAGCCCAGAAGTGAGGAGGAAGAGAGGCGGCGATCATCATCACACGTGCCGTCTCAAGCAGGTGGCGATGCTTGCGCTCAGCCACGCCATTTTGGGCATGGGCGCCAGGGCAGGAAAACTGGGCAAGAGTACCCTGCTCAGCAAGAAAACCACGCAGCAGCTGGGAGATATACTCACCGGCAGAATCAGCCCGAAAGACACGTACAGGCGTGGAAAACTGAGTATGGACCATGGCAGCAAAGCGCTTATATATCGAGAGAACCTCGCTGCGAGAAGTCATAAAATAAATCCAAGTGTGGCGAGAGAAGTCATCGATAAAAAGAACATAGTAGCGGTGGCCCCCCTTGGAAGCAAAGGGAGCCGAACCCCATACATCAGAATGGACAAAATCAAACGGACGCTGAGATACAGACTCACTGGTAGGATATGGTAACTTATTCTGTTTACCAAGCCTACAACCCCGACAACCCTGAAGCGAGACATCTCCTGAGACAGGCCCCAGAAGACCTCGACGAAGTAAAGATGATAAGCGTGAACCACATAGATGACCAAGACGGTGGTGCCACTGCTGAAAGGAGGCGGTGGTGGAAGCAGCAAGCACACATGGAGCGGTCGATGGAGTGTGGGAAGAAGGAACATGAAGCCAGTCAAGCTCCCAAAGTCCCTGGGAGTCACGGCACCGAGGGCCAGCCCCAACTAGGGCCCGAGTCTGAGTGTCCTGAACAGAACAAGAATCAACATCAAGAATGACCCAACAACCAGAATCAGTGAGTTGGGCAGCGGAAAACAAATTCATGGTAAGACGGGGAACATGAGAAACATCAGGAACGGAAAAGGAGGAAGTAGAAAGAGTGCCACGACTAGCAACAGGGAGAGAAGTGCCATCGGCAGTAAGAACACTAACAGGAAGAGGAAGAGGTCGAAGAGAAGAAAGAGATGAAGAATCAGGAGACATGTGAAAAGAAGCTCCAGAATCCAGAACCCACGAAGATGTACCTGACTGTGGAGAGGAAACAGCCGCGGAGGCAGTAGTGCCCGTCGAAGCAGAGCCGGAGGAGGCAAGGAGGCGCTGAAGTCGCACTATATCCTGCTCAGTGAAGCCGGTGGTGACAGGTGCTGAGGGTGGAGCACGAGGAGGCACACCACGCTGTTTCTGGTAGCAGTCAGACTCAAGGTGACCAGGCCTCCGACAGTGAGTGCAGAACCGAGGAGGGCGAGAGCGACCCCCACCACGAGAAGAGCGGGCTCCTCCAGAAGCAGCAGGCACTGGTGTAGGAAGAAGTGGCGGGGCAGGAGCAGGGGGACCTCGAACAGCAAGAACAGAAGGTGTCCCAAGCAGGCCAGCACCACGCAGACGAGTCTCCTCAGCACGAAGCTCAGTCAGCACTTCTGAGATAGGAACACGGCCTCGAGCAAACAACTGAGCACGACGAGGCTCAAACTCTGGACGAAGTCGAGACAGGAACTCATGGATCCTCTGAAAGTCCATATCTGAACGTACTGTCCGGCAACACTGGCATGTACCACAGACAACACTGCGAAGGGAGTCAAGCCGGCGCCGATCGCCGCACTCTGGGTGTAGAACTCATCAACAGTAGAGTCACCCTGCTGAAGATCATGCTCCTGACGCAAACAGACAAGTACAGAGAATCCCCAGAAGGCTGATAGCGCTGACGAAGGTGAGACCACATCTCGGCAACAGTGGCGAGACCCATAAACCCAGAAGCAAACTGTGGCTGGACACTCTGAGAAAGAACGGCGGCAGCCCTGGCATCCTCATCACACCACTGAGTAAAGGTAGCGATAAGCTGTCACGATAAGAGCCAAGAGCCTCTGAATAAGCAAGTACGTGCTCCTCATATGCCTCATCAGCAACAACCTCAGCAGACTTGGCTGCATCCCGATCAGCCTGAGTAGCATCCTCAGCCAGAGCCTGTGGTACGGACGGCGGAGTAGGAGGCACAGGAGCAGTGGGGTGCGGCGGACAAGAGACCTCGCCGGTAAGAACACCCCACAGCCGAAGACCACGCATGTGGATGCGCATAAAGGCAGCAAACTCCCCATAGTTGGTGCCGTCAAAGATCACTGGGCAGCGAGGAATGCTGAGATAGCCAGACACAGAAGACGCCATTTTTTTTTTGTCAACCCAGATCTGAATCTGGGGAACTACTCACGGCAGCACACAGCAGGAGATCGCAGCGGCCGGAGGAGGCCGGACCAGGCCGGGGCGGGCCGGACGCAGCCGGGGCGAGGCAGCCGGGGCGGAGCCTGGCCAGCAGATCCGGCCACAGACGAGGAGATCCGGCCAAGGACGGCCTCAGCCGAGATGAAGGCTGGCCGGCGGCGAGCAGGATTTGGAGCTCGACGGGGCCGACGAAAGAGCTCGATTTGGAGCTCTAAAACGGCCGAAAAAGGACTAAATTTTGTGGAATAAAGGAGGAAGAAAGGAGTGGAGCAGCGTCGGCCGGAAAGATCATCGGCGGCGGCGCGGATCGAGCACGGAGTTGCAGCGTGCAAAGAGCTAAACCATGAGCTCTGATACCATGTTGTGAATGAGCAACTACTATTCACAGAGGGCCATAGGCCAGTACATGTACATGTGTGTCAATGTGCAGGTAAGCCCCTCATACACTGGGGAATAACTGAAAAGGAACTATACAACTCTAACAAGGGTAACTAGATGGTTTCATGGGTTTTGTTCTACTACCTACACCTGAAGATATAGTACATCACTACATGTGATTTTCTGAAATTAATGGACAAGTTAAACTAGAGTTTGCTACTGAGCAACAATTTCCTTTTCTTGAAAATAATGCATGGTCAGGTGTCAGGAAATTCAAGGTACGGAATGCCATGATCTTTTTCTAAAAAACAACATCATGTGTAGCCTAATTTCAGACCCTAATGTGCTTTCATCTATACTCATACCTCCCTAATTTTAACAATGCCATGATTCCATTGTATCCCCCATTCAAACAAGTAGGGAATAATAAACTTCTGGTCAAAGTATTAAAAAAAAGCATACACACATGAGTTAGTAGTTGTACACTGAACTATGTAAATTCAGAGATGTACATATGTTGCAGGTTGTTATGATAAAATGTTCTGACCTGACTTCTATTGCTCCTGAACTCCCCTGACGCAAAACATTCAGACGTGAGTTCGTAGTTGCACACTGCACTTTGTGAGTTCAGAGATGTGCCTCGGTTATAGTTTGCTATGATAAAATTATCTGAGCTGACTTCTACTGCTCCTAAACTTCCCTGGTGAAATGTTCACTGAGGTGTTTTTATTCTCCAGTCACCATTTCTTGCTTTCTGAATGTAGAATTGAGATCACCTATGGTGTGTTCTCGCCATGGTAGATCGCTTGGTACAGCTTACATAAAGCGTCTTTGCTTCAAGTTTCCTTCTTAGGAATAACCATTGTTTGCTCATGACACTATTACAGGGGAGAAACCATGGAAGATTGGGATGAAGGTAAAATACGCTATTTTTCTATCTCTCAGAAGTGTGTGTACACATGTAATAATCTTCTGTACATCCTTTAGGCTAAATTAGAGGTAGGTAAAAGCTTTATATGAACACTTCCGTAATGGTCTGATATATACTTTATAAGTGGTTAAGTACACTGTTTGTACATCCCATCAGCCATGACACCCACATGAACCCCGTGTGCCAACCAATCTATACCACCGACAACCAATTTGTACCACCTCCGTGTAATTCGTATGGTGTGCAATCCTTCACAAATGGTCAAAGCCGGTATACATGTGAAGAACAGTGGTGACTAACATCTGGTGACCTCAGTCCAGATGATCAACATACGTGATTTCCAGGTGGCAGATAATTATCTTGCTCAGATATGGATCATTATTTCAAAAGAAATTGGATCAAACTAAATGATAAAGTAGCGTTGTGGTAAGTAGCTATTCTAAAAAAATCTGAAAGAATATCATTGCCAACTAAGAATACCAATGAAAGATATTATGTATGACTTCTTTTTATATTTTACTCATTTGTTGTGTTCACCCCTTACATTTCTAGATCTGATTCTGCAACAGCTTTAACTACTTAATTGATGCAGGTCAGAAGAAGAGGGAGCTTTAGCATTTATTTTGTGTTCATTTGCTGCTAGAAGGTTGCCTGAACGTTGGACTTGGATGGCCCATACATTTCTAATGACACCTGTCATTGAAAATTTGAACTTCTAACCGTAACTTCTTCATGTAACTGGATAGCATTTCTGTCACATCTTTCCGATGTCTTGGAAGGTCGTAATCTCACCATCCCGGTTAAACTGTTCCAGTTTTTTCCGGTGGTGCCATTGTTCGCATAGCAACCAGCATTGGTGAAGGTTAGTCCGTCTTTTGCCCCGGTTTTCCAATATTCGATTTCTGTTGGAGTCTGCAAATCTAAAAGCGTGCATGGAATTTCTTTATGATCCATGATAGTTGTTATGAGTCCGAACTTGCAATAGATGCCTACATATTGTATGTAGTTTAATTTTTTTCAGCGTACATTAGCAGAAGTGTAGATCAGAACCAATTTATTCCCATTGTAATGCAGGCCATTCAATTGCAATTCAGAGTCTACGGTGCCCGAGTGCCCATCCATTGCAAGCCTACACAATTACAGTGCAAAGCATATCGACAAAACAGCTATTACTTGCATTAACGATGTCATCTCTACATCTGAAAAGAACGAGAGGAAGGCCAATGCATTAGCTTCCGTATCAGCCAAGAAACAAGTCAAGAAAGCGCTCTTCCCACAGAAATAAGGATCATGCCACTTGCCGGTAAAGCATGAACTTCAAACGGGTGGTTGGCCCTGGACAGTGCTATTATCAGCAGGTGTGCTAATATAATTTTTCCTTATTTTATGTTCTTACACTGCAACAGAGGTTTAGGTTTGTAAACGGTTTAGACGAACATGAAAACTGCTAGCAAGGAGAGAAGATAGGCAAGTGAAAATTTCGTCGGTTAGGACCAGTGAAAATTTTGTCAGTTAGGACCGATATTTATAATATTATGGAACTACCAGCTACTTTAGACTGCTTGTGCCTCTGATGTACTGTAATATTTGGTACCTGCTACCCAGTTGTGCGCTATCCTTGTATTGATATATCTGCATGCTTCTGCTCGGCTATCTACTATCGTCTAATTACACTAACTGCTTAGGAAAACGGTAGTACCTTGCAATGTTCTCATGCTTCCGCGCCTATGGTCGACACATTGAATCACATGGCTTTATATGCCACCGTCCACATCTTCTCTATGTTCAGCCGGTATTTTTATCTTCTACTGAGTGACAACGTACAAGCCCAACTCAACCATATATAGCACTTAAACAACCTTCACTGTTTAGATGTTACTTAACGGGCGCGGCGTGCCGCCGCGCCAATGCCTCCTAGTAACATATGAAATAGCGAATGAATCTGTCTCCCTCTCACCCGCTCATACTCACCATGTGGCGCTCCATACGAGATGAATAACCACCCCCCCTTCCCCAACATTTTGTCGGGACTCTCTATCCAGCCTTGTAAGATCTCACACTTCAGTATTTTCTCAACACTTTTCGGTAGAGCACCATCGTTAGTATAGATTAGCATGAACCTCCATCAAGTTGTGATCAGTGGTTGGTCAAGGGATTTCAACTCCTTCAAGAAGGCCCCACAAAGGATCTGCATCAATAGCAAAACAAACCCAGTTGAAATACATGATCCACACTAATTTTCCAGATGCACGATAATGCAACTTTCAAGGCCATCATGTGTTTCCAAAGCACAAGACAAACCATTGTACCGTACACAAAATAATACTCCCTCCGGTTCATATTAATTGACTCTAATATAGACGTATATAGACATATTATAGTTCTAGATACATCTATATTAAAGTCAATTAATATGGATCGGAGGGAGTACTGAAAAAACCATTGTGAAATAATATTTTCTAGATTCTTGAAGAATTTTTGTAATCCCGTTGTCCTAATCGTCAGACAAGTTATAATCAATTGTGTTAACGGGAAGAAGTGATTTTGTCATCTAAATTCATTTTTGTTGTAACAATGGAAGATGGAGATTGCTTGGTGTATGTTAGAGTATCTCTAACAGAGCCCGTAAATCCCGCTGAACCGAACTTTTCCGGCGGTTTTACGGGTTCGGCCCGAAACACGCGCAGATCAGCGCCCGTAAACATGGGCCGGCCCGAATCCGAAGTTCAGGGGCCCGAGAAACTCCCCGCACGGCCCCTATAAAAAGGGTTTGCGGAGGGGAGTTCGGTTCGCAAACCCTACTCCCCTCCGCCGCTCCTCTCCCTCCGCGCCGCCAGTCGCCAATCTCCGACGAGCAATTTCCGCGCAACCAGCCACCGATCCCCCCGCTGCCTCCCCCCCCCCCGCCGCCACGCTATGGCCTCCCGTGGAGGTTCCAAGGGCCGTGCAGCGGGATTGGGCCGCCACGTGAGCCTTTCTTCTGCACCGAGGCGGAGCGGCGCAAGTGGAAGAGAAGCGAGGGCGCACGCAAGAGGAGCGCTCGCTGGTGGACGAACTGGGGGCTCACGTCCCCAGGGAAGCTCGCCGGCTACGTCAACCAAGCCGAGGGCTCCTCCTCCGGGCAGTCTAGCCGCGCACCGCGGCTGCCCGTGGTGGCGATCAGCGACGAGGACTACCTCGTCCCCGCTTGTTCGCCTACCTTCTCCGCCGGGGACTACGTCCATGGCAGCGACGAGGAGGAGGCCGGCATGGCGCAGACCTTCGCATCAGCGCGACGGAGGCGACTGCGCGCTTCCGCCGGGAGGAGGCCGACGCCGTCCGCCAGGTACGGTAGTACGAGGCGGCCCGCCGGGAGGCCCGCGTCCGCAAGGTCAAGCTCAAAATAGTCGAGCTTGAAAAAGAGGACCTGTGAAGACTTCAGGCCGCCGACCATCTCCGCCAGCACCGGCACCGCCGCGCGTGCCATAGCTCGAATTAGGCCGCATTTTGCTTATTAGCTAGGTTAGGTTGCCGGTGTACCAGTAGTAATGTCAATTGCACGCACTATGTAAGCATTGATGCTCAATCGGAGCATCTATTTCGTCTATAAACTATGATCATCGCCTAAAATTACCCGCGCCAATTCGAATTTCTGTTTTCAGTTCCATTTTACGGGTCTATTCTGCGCCACTGCGAATTTCATCAGAACTCGCGTTTTCGGTCAACTGAACTCGCGTTTTTCGGTTTGCGTTTTTTCAGGCTCTACTAGAGATGCTCTTAGTCAGTAGATTGCAAAATTTTCTATTCTAAGCTGATCGCCTTTAAACCTGATGGCTGACGCGCTGGACACCATTCTCCACGCGCGATTCTCCACGCGCTTCAGAGTTGAACCACCGGCCGGCGTTTGCTCCTCCCCAACTTCTATATATGGCCTGTGAATCAGGGCGAGGGACCGGTGGCTGCAAATGTCTTCCCGGAGAACGGGGAAGTGGGCAGTGGGGCTGTAGGGGTGCTCCTGCCGGCGAGGGGGTGTGACGACGCAATAGTTCCTGGATTCCTGGATGGGAATGCCCGGTTCGGTGGTCAGCTAGTTGGCCTTCGCTGCTACCTATAACTCCGGCTTGGCCTCCTCTGTTGTGCCTTGTCGTCGCGGTGTCCCCTACGCATCCGCCTCTGGCTCCGCACCAACCTGCGGGAGGAGAGGCAGGGATCTGCGGGAAGGGGATCGATGAGGAGTATGGTCAGAGAAGGGGGCGGAGAGATAAGAATCAACCAACCGGTACATGGCAATTTGGTGTATTATGTATTTTGGTGGGAGGGTAAAACGGGCGAATGAAAAGTTGGATGAAAATTTTGGCAGAAACCTTAGCTCCTTTATTATTAGGTATAGAAGAAAGAGGTACCTTAAATCCAAAATGCAATGGCTTACGTTCTTTGATCTCCTTTGCTAGAGTGAAGTGGCATTCTCTATTTCTTGCCAAGTGACTTGAGGCGTCAAGATAACCGTATTTTCAAGATTTAGATCAAAAGGATCTCTGACCAAAGTCAAGACTCCTGCCCCTAGTACGACCTATTAATAATTGTTCAATTTCCCAGCTGACATAAGAGGACGGAATCATGGTAAGATGTGAATAAAAGAATACCATGCTGCTATGTATCAGCTACTATTGCAGAAACAAAAAAAAATGCGACCAGCCAGTACAAGCCCTGGCTGGCGTAGCTTTATAGAAGAAAGCTCCCTGAGCACCCGTCAATCCTAGGATTCGAACCCGGGTGGGCAGCAGGCGCTCCCGCACTGCTAACCAACAGGTCGATGCCCTGTTCTCACTATTGCAGAAACTAAAACAGCTAGATGAAATCATCTCTCTGGAACTGTTCGATGTTCCACTGAAACATGTTCCATCCTTGAGATCATCGGCATCTAACCAATCTAAATAGAAAAAAGTAACTGCCGATGATGCAGGAATGGGCTGGGATGCACAAAACTCCTAGAAAAATGGAGAACACGGGTAAGGAAATGGAAAATGACAGGAAAATCTCACCTCTAGTCCAAACATCTGACGTGACATCGCTCGGGCACGCCCCAGTACTATACTGGCCACCGCCGCTCTTCAAGAAACATCCGCACCATGCAGGAGCCCAAATCCATCTTGGCTGTGGAATCAACCCTAGGGAAGTCCTCGCTCCTAGTCATAACAATAGTAGGCGATTAGTGGCCTAGTGGAGTGCGTGAGCCGTGCCACTGGCCACCACTGGTCGCCCGAGAGCGAGGCACTGCTCGACAGCCGCAGGGAGGTGCCCTTTGGCGGTGGAGGGAGGCGGCTAGGTTTTCGGGAGGCGAGGGAAGTGGGACTGTAGGGTCGTGCGTGTGTTCGTTCCTTGGCTAGAGGGTTAAAAGCAAATCGTGCTTAGTGGGCTGGGCTCTCTGCAATCTCTTTATTGGAACAACGGAGGTGGCCTGCAAGGCTGCAACGAATACATGTGTATCTATGTAAAAACAATTGCAACGAATATTGAAGTCGTTGCTAGGTATGCATTGCTTTAAGGGGGTTCTTCTTGTAGTGGAAATAATACGAATGTATGTGGCCTACAAGAAAATGACAAAATATTCGAATGACACTATAATAGTTGTGAGGTACTATCTATAAAAATAAGGATTTGCAGTTTCACATTTTGTGTAGGTCACATATGGTCTTTTTTTGTCCCAAAATCGGCATAAATAAGTATCAACATAATATCATAATATCTACATCCGTGTATTTTTTTTAAATCAAAATTTTATAATAATTTTTAAAAAAACTTTCAATACAGGGTGTACGTGCACCCAGGTGTAACCGGGTATTTCTCATGGTGTAACCCAATTCCAAACACCGAAAACAACCTTTTATTGGCCCAGTCAATAACGAATTTCTTAGGCCTTGTTTGGTAATAGTGTTTTAGTGGGGATTAGTGAGGATAATACTCTAAAGTATTGGGTGAATCTGTTGTTACCCAATCCCCACAAAACTTCATCCTCAATCTACTAGGTACGGTAGAGTATTGAGAATTAAAAAAATTACATTAAAATTTTGAGAAAACTGGAGATAAATGAGGATTAAACTCGCTCATACTATAGCACCAGACATATATTT
Organism: Lolium multiflorum; assembly: GCA_030979885.1. NCBI lineage: Eukaryota > Viridiplantae > Streptophyta > Magnoliopsida > Poales > Poaceae > Lolium > Lolium multiflorum. The sequence goes on along the minus strand of CM061751.1, from coordinate 230,111,469 downwards.
ACAATAAATGGGGATTTTAAATTCAGAGTGGATTATCTGCGCTAATCGGGCACTAAAACTCTAGTGCTAAACAGGGCCTTAGCAATCCAATATGGTCTAACGTTCCAGAAACACGCGGACAAGCTTCAGAGTTGTGCCCTCTAAGAGGGGCACAGAGAAGAGCAACCCAAGAGGGAACGACACCGATCATTAGGCGGAAGGTCCCAAATTTGAATGGCGTAACTGACACCGTCCTCCTCAAAATCGCCTGTCTAAAAACATCTCCACTCGCCTCTATACTGGATCTAGTGCATGACCTTATTGGGGTGCTCGCTTAAGTACATAATATCGGGGTGTACCCACTCCCAGCCGCAGCCCCTAAACACGGTTCCTAAATGAATATAACAAATTTCAACATGCCACAATAGATTGCTGATCACATAGTTTTTACTCCTACAAATCGATCACATAGTCTCGATGATCTTGTGGTCGCAAATTGCTGCAACTCAATGTCTAGCAAACTAAAAAAAATATGGCGCACGCACACCGGCACATAGCCACGAAAATCAAAGGACGAGACATCCACCGGGTGGAAGGCACCTCTTATGGGGTTGCAGATGGTGCAATGGTGGTGTAGGGATCGCATGTGATGCCGCGCTCACCTGCAGGGTCTCTATCGCCGATGACAACGAGGTCACCGGTTGTGTACTAGTGCTGGGTGGGGTCGCAGGTGGAGCTCTCATCTTGGATAGGATCATGGCACACTGTTCGGCGTACCATGCTCTAACATCATCGTCCATGCCGCTCGTCTCGACCATCAACATCAACATGTCCTCCTTCCTCCTTTCCATCACCATGTTGGCCTTGATCAGGTCGAGCATGATGTCCTGCCTCTCAACCAACGCCCACCTTGCCACTGCGACCACCTCCATATGCGGGGCCTGCTCTGCCAACGTGGTGGAATGCATCGTGGCATTAGTAATGGATGCCATGATGGACGAGTGCAGCATCTCGATGGTCGGCGTCGCGTCCCTCAATGCCTTGGCCTTCTTCTTCCCAACGGGCCGGCCATCAGAGGCCGACGATGGCATATCACGACGGGGTCATACATGGCGTTGCCTTTGGCGAGAACAGTTCACGTTTCCATCAACTTGTCGTATGTTTTGATCCGGGTGAAGACATGGATGAACTTGAATTCAAAGTCATCGTTGTCCTCGCAGTAGGTGGCGATCATGGCAGGTGTATCTGCAATGGTCATCAATGTAGCATCACACAAACAGCCTAAAAATGACAGAGAACGCACAAAGAAGACAAGTTTGCTTACATGGTTGTCGAAGGTGGTCCCACTAATATTGAACCGACGGATCTCCTCCACAGCATCGTGCCACTTGTTGCAAGCATGTTGGATCATGTGCCAATGGTGGGGCGTGGCCGATTTGTTGCGATCATCGTGCAAGCTCTTGAAATATGGATCCAAAAGTCGCCGCTCTTCGAACACTGCCTTCACCCTCATCAAATAACACTCCGAGTTCTGGTTAGCGTTGGTGAAAGGGTCGATGCTCACCGTCTTCCATGCTTCGGCGAGGCACTCATCCTCTCAAGACCTCCACTTGGGTCCATGGCCGTTGGTTTTCTTCTTCAGCTCCACACCAGCCGCCACCTTCTTCTTCTTCTTCTTCTTCTTCATCTTTCCCTGAGGGTCAGCCACCGACACGTCCTTTTCCCCCTCTTTGGTGTCCTCGGTGTAGGTGTACAAATCGTTTTCCCAGGGCTCTTCGTCATCGTCCTCGTCACCGTACGCCTCGACTTCCTACTGCATGAAGGACAGCTGCCCCACACCACCGTTGATGATGTCGGACATGACAGAGTCGCTCGACATTCTGCGAAACGGTCTGTGCGCGCCAGGCTGCTGCTTCTTGTTGCGGCGAACTGCATGAAGCCGGGCTGCTGAGCCAACAAAGACGATGTTGAGGTCACCGGCAGTGAGGACGTTCGTGTTGAAACCACCGAGAGGTTCGAAATCATGACAAGCTGGCAAGAACCGTGAGACGTGCGGCATGTTGTTACCTTGGCTTTAATGTAATACCAGACCTGATGCAGGCGACACATTTGATGGGGAAGGCGACGAGATGCTGCCTTGGCTACCCCACGCGGTGGGCATGTACTAGGGTGGCGACGCCCCCATCCCTGCCATGGTAGCGACGCTCTGCATCACGGCCGTCTCCATCGCCTTCGCTGCCAAAGCCTTCCGACCCTCGCCTTTTGCTCCCTCTGCCGGCGACTAGAATTCTCCAACTACCGACCTGCAGGTCGAAGGCCCACTCGCCGTTGGGTATCCCCTCCGATCGCTCCTTTTTCTGATTTCCCTTCTTCTTCAGGGGCTCGTTAGCCGCCTCCTAGGGAGCTACTTACTTTCTCGGCGCCATGGAGTTGCGGCGGGGTCTCGGGTTGGATGGGAAAAATGGCGGGAGTGGTTGGTAGGAAGGAGCCGATCTGTGTGATGTGATAGACCTGCCCCGCCCACTTTTTGGGTGCCTGCCAGCGCCCCCGGATGGCCCCCCTTCGGATTAGGTTTGGTCTGGGGTGCCGGATGAATAGTAACCACGTGCCAGTGAAAAAAGTAGTTTAGGGAGCGCGGCCAGACTTTGGTAGCTCTAACAAATTACTTTCAAATGGTAAGTTTCCAACCGAGCATTGGTACCAAATTTCGTCTTACAATCCGGGCCATTAAAAATATTTAATGCTTCATTGATCTTGACAGAAAAATGCCGAAAGTTCAAACACTCCCCTGCCGCGCTGCCGGATTTGTCGACGAACGACTAAACGGCAACGAGTTAGGAATCAAATCAAACTGTCGAACCTTAAGAGGATTCACTGCAATTTGTTCAACTGAAGAATGCAATTCATCAGAATGAGAATGAGAAGACATAACATGAGCAACCAAGGCAAACCCAAATTTAGCTAATTCTTTGAACGAGGATTGATCACCAGCAGCAATTTTCTTAAGAAAGTTCAGATTTGGACGAAAAGAGTGGGACTTCTGCAAGAAACCTCAACAATCTCTTTATCGAGACAACCAATAGAATCGACATGCAAAGTCTGGGACGTCTCACCTGTGAAAAGTGTAAAATGGGAAACAAAATCCGGCCAAATTCTGTCCATAAGGAAATATATGAAATGTCTCAATTTGTTAGAGAAAACTGAGAAACGAAAACGCCAATCTGAAAGGTTGCCCAAACCCACTGTCTCTTAAGCTAGTTTTCTACTTTTCTTCAATGCTTTTAGAGAAGAAGTCATGCAGCTGAATGCAGGTTTTTGCATACAGAATGGGGACAATAATTAATCTACGAGATAACGACAGAGACCTAATTACCATCATGCAACTTGACATGTTACCTGAAGATACGAGATCTCAAAATATTGGTGCGTACTCTCGCCAGGGAAGCATAACCGAGGGAGTCCGTGTCTAGATAAGCAAGGGCTGCCATCCATAATTTACGTCCGGTTCGGGGTGGGCATTCGGTCATGACCGAAAATTCGGTCTTTGTATTTCGGTCTATTTTGAATTCGGCCCTCTAGAAATAAAGACCGAAAATTACTTGTCAATTTTACTACCCGACAAATTCGGGTACCCAATAATTCGGGTTCGGTTTCGGTCATGACCGAACTTTCACTGGTGGAAAAAAGGGCTTCGGTCGCTGTTCGCAACTGCCATTGGTCGCGGTTGCGCAACCGCGACCAAGCAAGCGCGACTAAAGCCCACCCCCCTTTAGTCGCGGTTCCTTACGACCGCGACTAAAGGCGCCTCCACGTGGCCGCCAGCACTCCTTCGGGGCGGAGGACCTTTAGTCGCGGTTCTCCTGGCCAACCGCGACTAAAGGCCGCCGCAGGTTTAGGGTTTTAGCCCCCCTAAACCTGGTTTCTTTTTAGTTTGTATTGTTTTATTTTCTTTTCTGTTTTATTTTAATTTTGAAGGAGTTTCACATATTCTACGGTACTACATATACATGCATATGAACGTACAATTTCAAACAAATTTGAAATTAGAACCAAAAAGAATTCAAGAGGAATTGACAATATATATTCAATATCGATGACCATATACAATTTTGAACTAGTTTCCATACATATGATTTACTGCATATGAAGTTCTACGTCCTCTACATAGTGTTCTCCTATAGGATCGATGACTTGCTTCGCGATCCATCCAGCTAGTTCCTCTTGGATTGGTCGGAAGCGAGCTTCTAGACTAAGCGTCTTCCGAAGGTTATTCCTGCTAATGTTGTTCGGACACGAAATCCGCTCAGAGGTGTATCTCCGGATCATCTCACAAACATAGTATCCACATAGATTGGTCCCCTTTGGCTGAATATCTCCAGTCGCAGACACTACCCTTTTCCACTGTAGCTCTTTTTTGAATTCACCGACCTTTGTGTTTACGAACCGTGTCCAAACCCTACGAGGCAAAGAAAATTAAATGAACAAGAGAGTTATTAGTTACTTGATCTTGACCGTCAAGATTCAGATAAGAAGAAATATCCTCTTCATCTTGTTCGGTCGGCACATAAGGAATATCGCCTTTTATGATGCCAAATAGCTGTTCTTCAATTTCTTGATCATAGTTGTCCATAATCGGGTCAGCTCTATCGTCCGCCATATGTCAGTCCTGAAAACATGTAGTAAAAACTAAGTAATTGTGTATATGGCAGCATTAATTATCACATCTACATATAAAGAGAGAGGGCGACTTTGCTACTTTGCAAAACCCTCCGGCGGTGCTAAAATTGCAAAACCCTAAGTCATTTTTCTTAACACTAAGTCATTTTTTAGTCTTTGCTACTTTGCAAAACCCTCCGGCGGTGCTAAAATTGCAAAACCCTAAGTCATTTTTCTTAACACTAAGTCATTTTTTAGTTTTTGCTACTTTGCAAAACCCTCCGGCGGTGCTAAAATTGCAAAACCCTAAGTCATTTTTCTTAACACTAAGTCATTTTTTAGTTTTTGCTACTTTGCAAAACCCTCCGGCGGTGCTAAAATTGCAAAACCCTAAGTCATTTTTCTTAACACTAAGTCATTTTTTAGTTTTTGCTACTTTGCAAAACCCTCCGGCGGTGCTAAAATTGCAAAACCCTCCGGCGGTGCTAAAATTGCAAAACCCTAAGTCATTTTTCTTAACACAAGTCATTTTTTAGTTTTAGCATTAATTATGTTTTTTCTTAACACTAAGTCATTTTTTAGTTTTTTTCTTAACACTAAGTCATTTTTTAGTTTTTTTCATAACACTAAGTAGTTAAAATTAAAAAGACAAAAAAAACAAAAAATTTGCTAATATTTTGCACTATTTTTAATTTACAAAATTTTAAGTTTACAAAATTTTAAGTTTACAATTTTGATTAACAAATTGTGAGTTAATAAAAAAAACAAAAAAATGGGCCAGAGCCCCGGCCTCTCTCCCTCACGCGCGCTCTCTCGATCTCTGCACATCTCGCGCGCGCGCGCGCGGAGGCCCGGCGGTGTGAGCGCGGCGGCGAGCCGGGCCGCCGCGCAAGCGGCAGCGGGTGGCGCGGCGGGCGTGGCGTGCGGCCGGCCGTGAAAGCGGCGGCGAAGCGCGGCGCGGGAGGCGCGCACGGCGAGGCGACAGCCCGGCACGACGGCAGCGGCGGACGATAATCGCGAGACGAAGACCAGTGCGGGCGGGGACGACGGCCGGGCGCGCGAAGACGACGGGGCGGCGCGCGGCAGGCTTCGGCGGTTTCGATCGAGAAGGCGAGGAAGATGAAGTGGGCGCGGGCGCGCCAGCTTTTATAGCAACAGGCCTTTGGTCGCGGTTGGAGACACCAACCGCGACTAAAGGGGTACCTTTAGTCGCGGTTGGTGTCCCCATCCGCGACCAAAGGCCAATTTTCGCTGGAAAATTTGTTCCCGCGGAAAATACCCTTTAGTCGCGGTTGGCCTTTTTTCAAAATAAAATTCATTTCTAAATCTGAAAAATACAAATAATATATCAAAAAATTCAGAAAAATAAAACTAATTCATTTCTAAATCTGAAAAACACAAAACTCAATTACCTCCTCATTTCCATAGCCCTTGGCGATGCTTCCTTCTGGCCTAGCACGGTTACGAACATATTTCTTTAATACTCCCATGAACCTTTCGAAGGGGAACATATTGTGTAGAAATACAGGACCGAGAATGGAAATCTCTTCGACTAGGTGAACCAGGAGGTGCGTCATAATATCGAAGAAGGATGGCGGGAACACCAACTCGAAACTGACAAGACATTGGACCACATCGTTCTGTAACCGTGGTAGAACTTCTGGATTGATTACCTTCTGAGAGATTGCATTGAGGAATGCACATAGCTTCACAATGGCTACTCGAACATTTTCCGGCAGGAGCCCCTCAAAGCAATCGGAAGCAATTGCGTCATAATCACGTGGCAGTCGTGAGACTTCAGGTTTTGGAACTTTTTCTCCGCCATGTTTATTATTCCCTTTATATTGGACGAGAATCCAGACGGGACCTTAATACTGCTCAGGCATTCAAAAAAGATGACCTTCTCTTCTTTGGTCAGAGCGTAGCTGGCACGACCTTGAAACCATTCCGGATGCTGGTCATCAGGGTCTTTCAAGCGTTGCTGGTCCTGCCGTGCTTCCTTTGTATCATTTGTCTTCCCATACACGCCCAAGAAGCTTAGCAGGTTCACGCAAATATTCTTCGTAACGTGCATCACGTCGATTGCAGAGCGGACTTCTAGGACTTTCCAATATTCTAGCTCCCAGAATATAGATTTCTTCTTCCACATGGCTACGTGCCCGTCAGCTCCCTTCGGAACTGATTGTCCGCCAGGACCCTTTCCAAAGATGACTTTCAAATCCTTTACCATATCAAATACCTCAGCACCAGTGCGTTCCGCAGGCTTCGGCCGGTGATCTGCCTTGCCGTTGTAATGCTTGCCGCGCTTTCTTACGTTATGATTTTTGGGAAGAAATCGACGATGCCCCATGTACACGTTCTTCTTACAATTTGGCAAATGTACACTTTCAGTCTCATGTAAGCAGTGCGTGCATGCATTGTATCCCTTATTTGACTGTCCCGAAAGGTTACTAAGAGCAGGCCAATCATTGATGGTTACGAAGCAACGCTCGTAGGTCAAATTCCTCTTCTTTGTGCTCATCCCACACACGGACACCAGGTCTGCCCCACAACTGTAAAAGTTCATCAACTAATGGCCTTAGGTACACATCGATGTCGTTGCCGGGTTGCTTCCTACCTTGGATGAGCACTGGCATCATAATGAACTTTCGCTTCATGCACAACCAAGGAGGAAGGTTGTAGATGCATAGAGTCACGGGCCAGGTGCTATGGCTGGAGCTCTGCTCGCCGAAAGGATTCATGCCATCTGTACTTAGACCAAATCTTATGTTCCTTGCGTCAGCAAAATCTTTAAACTCTCGTCGATCTTTCTCCATTGTGTTCCATCTGCGGGGTGTCTCAACTCCCGTCCGACTTACGGTCCTCTTTGTGCCATCTCAACAACTTGGCATGCTCTTTGTTCCTGAACAGACGTTTCAACCGTGGTATTATAGGAGCATACCACATCACCTTGGCGGGAACCTTCTTCCTGGGTTTCGGCCCTCAACATCGTCACCACGGTCATCGCCTCTGATCTTATAACGCATTGCATGCCGGGCATTCATTCAAATTCTCGTATTCACCGCGGTAGAGGATGCAGTCGTTGATGCATGCATGTATCTTCAGAACCTCTAAACCTAGAGGGCAGACAACCTTCTTTGCTTCATACGTACTGGAGGGCAACTCGTTATTCTTTGGAAACATATTCTTCAACATTTTCAGCAAGTTTTCAAATCCCGAGTCAGCTACACCTTCCCGTGCCTTCCATCTCAGCAAATCCAGTGTGCAGCCCAGCTTTTTCAGACCATTATCGCATCCTGGGTACAGCGACTTTTTGTGATCCTCTAACATGCGATCCAAATTCTCCCTCTCCTTTTCAGTTTCGCAGCGACTCCGTGCATCAGCAATGGTCCGACCAAGATCATCAGCGAGCTCATCACGTGCCTCTGATCACCTTCCCCTTCACCTTCCCCACCTTCAGCATCATCCATGAAAGTATCACCGAAATGATCAAGATAGCTCTCATCGATGTCATCCCCTTCTTCATCTTCTTCCATTATAACCCCTCTTTCTCCATGCTTGGTCCAACAATTATAGCTTGGCATGAAACCATGCCGAATCAGGTGCACGTGAACTTCCCTTGAGGAAGAGTAACCCTTCTGATTCTTACAGTTAACACATGGACAGATAACAAAACCCCCTGCTTGTTCGCATTAGCCACTACGAGGAAATCTTGCAAACCCGTAGTGAATTCGCCGGAGAGTCGGCTAGCGTACATCCATTGCCGATTCATCTGCATTATTATAATACAAAATATATAATTAACCATCGCATGCATTTGTTAAACTAAATAGAAATTAAACAATGAACTACACACATATGCATATTTTATCAATGACACATATATATGAAAGGTTCAAGTGTTGTTGCTAACCGCGATCGAGGAGGAAAAAATAAATGAGGAAGCTCGATCAAGTGTGGCTCCGACACTTCATATCATGTTTGTTTCATGCTCTTGGGACATTTCATCAAACACCTTGTGTGCATAAGAAGAGCCAAAAGCAAACCATACACCCCCTTGTGAAGTTTGTGAAGAGATGTGGGCACCAAATGGCTAAGTGCTGTGGGCTGGCTGGTATATATAGGGGAGGGGCTTTAGTCGCGGTTGGCCTGGCCAACCGCGACTGAAGGCCTTTGGGCCAGGCCTGAGGACATTTAGTCGCGGTTGGCCTGGCCAACCGCGACTAAAGCCCCTCCCGTCCACCAGCTGGGCGAGCGCGCTGGGCCCAGGCCTTTGGTCGCGGTTGGGCAACCGAGCCGCGACTAAAGCCCCCTTTGGTCGCGGTTTTTGCATTTCCGCGACTAATGGGGCTGGACGGAAGGCCTTTTTTCTACCAGTGTTTGTGATAGTTGTTGTCAACACAAAACTTGGAGAGTATTTGGTAAAAGTTCTGGGGTAGCAGTTCCGTAGTAACTTGATTTTTTTCAATGCATGTATTCGTATCAGTTTGCAAGAACAAACATTAACAGTGGCATAATATAGTAGTTTGATCAACATTCATATTATACGGTTCATACTTCATAGGTCACATATTTACGAATTTTCAGCCAACAACAAAAGAATACAACCATACACGTAAATAGTCACAAGCTCATAGTCACAGACCAACAAATGACAACATAAAGTATATTTTGGACAACAAAAGGTTAAGACCAAACCTGTCCAATCAAGAATTGGGCCTCTCAAACATAAAATTCGGTCAGTTCGGTCTATTCGGTTATCACGAACAAAGTGACCGAATTGATCGGACTAAATTCGGTCTAAAAAATTTGCTACCCATTTTTTGATCGGTCTTTTCGGTTTCGGTCTTTTCGGGTTCGGTCTCGGTCTCTTCGGGTTCGGTGTTCGGTCATCGGTTTTTATGCCCACCCCTACGTCCGGTAGAGATAGATTGTATTATTGGACGAAACCGCATAGGTTTTGGTTCCGCTAATATCAAAAACATGCCCAAATGGAAAACAATTGAAGGCAAAAGCAAAGCGCTAAGAAAATGATGACTCTCAACCACTGCACCCTCCGTCTATGGCCCACCACGCTCCAAGCACTCCGAGGCACCCCGTACCAAGCAACACATTTAAGAAGGGAAACACCGTCGACACGCCGCTGCTGCCCGGACCAGTCTGGTGCCAGGGTTTCCCCCAGTACGCAGAGTGCAGCGAACAGGGTATTGCCATGACACCCTCTAGAAAGGAGTGGTGCCACAGGAAGGTGGCACCGCGTCAGGGCCAGACAAGCTGAAATGGGTTTCTCCCGCCGTGTCCACAAAAAATCCTCGGACGTCGGAGTGCTACCACCTAGCTTAGCCACCAACAAACATGCGCCACCACGATCTTGTAGCCGCCAACAAGAGACGCTTCGCGACACTAGCCTGCAGCCTGAACAACGAAGGCACACAACGTAAATGGAGCAGGGAACATCAGCCTCGTAGCAGCGCGCGGGAGGAACCAACCTCCACCGCTGAGAGGAAGTCATTGGCCGGACATACTAGCAGAAGTACACCAGGCCCCGTTAGGCCCAGCCAGGTCCGGATGGTCCCACATGAAACTCCGGCCACGGTGCTCCAATAGGCTGGCCGCCGGGACCCGCCACATCATCTCCTCCACCACCTAGCCGCGGAAGAACCCAACCTGCCAGAGCCCATCTGGGCCTGCCCAAGCCCATGTAGGGCCAGGGTGCCCAGAACATGGACGTCAGCGCAATCTTCTGCAACCGTGCGTCGCCACTGCAAGTCCGCACCGCCAGCAGTGTCACTCGGCTGCGCCGGACCTGTGCCGCCCGAGGAGCATCTCCTCCATTGATGGGGAGGGCCCCAACCCGTCCTCCACGACACAGGGAGAGGATATCCGCCGCCACCAGCGTCGCGTGGGCTTTGACTGGCGAGCTCTGCCGGCGGCGACGACGGGGGAGGCTTCGGGGGAGGGGCGACAACCGACTAGGTCGCGGGGGGGGTATTTACTCCATCTTTTTTATACATAAAGCCACTAAGTATTCGTAGCCAAAACTTTGACTAACAATTTGATTAATAAAATATAAGTTGTATTACGTAAAAAACATATCATTTGGAACATCTTTCCAATATGAAACCGATGATATACATTTGTGACATATAACTCATATTTTGTTGATCAAATTATTTGTACATGTTCTACCATAAAATGCATATAATAACCTTATATATAAAAACAGCGTGAGTATTGTTTTTGGAAAAAAAAACTTGCATCTGAATGCATATTTTTTGGCACATCATGCAACTTGACATGTTACCTGAAGATACGAGATCCCTCAAAATATAAGTAAGGCTGGATGTCATGTTTGGGCCAACTGCACTATTGCTTAATGTAGGTTTCAAACACAGATCTCCATGGCTGGATGCATGTGCGTCGTATCACATTGATTGAGATACTTCCAAGTTTGTTAATATATCTCGATGACAAGAAAATAGGTTGTATGTATAATGGGCAACAATCACGCGGATCACGGGTATATTCTTCTTCTCGGCAAAAGAAAAGAAGATCTTGGGTAATTTTCCCTCTGGCTAAGCCGCAGTACCCAGTGCCTACAAAACAACCGACCAACCACATTGTACAGCCAATGCATAAGCAATACTATGCATGAATAGGTGGTGGCATGACAGATCATGCATATGTTTTGGGTATATTCGTGATTCTGATGAGTTTAAGTAAGAGCCACTATTGTTTTGTTGGTGTTTTATTGGTCAACAAGGGCAAGGCATAATATGCTAACCGTACGTACGTGCAGGGACGCTGCGCTAGTACACTACCAATGGAGATCGCAGGAAACTGGGAACTTGATTATAAATGAAGCCATGCACGTTCGCTGCAGCACACATCTAAGCAGTAGCATATCCCCATACACTGCCGATGATAATGTCAATTTCGTTCTCTCAAGAGCTGATCATCTGCACACTCGTGCTACTTGTTCCCATGTACTCCTACTTCAAGTTCAGTACTAGATCAAAGAACCCAACAGACCTCCCCACAAACTGGCCAATAGTGCATATGTTTCCTTCCGTCGTCGCCAACCTCCACAACATGTATGACTATCTCTCGGTGGTCCTTGCTGGATTAGGGCACAACTTCAGGGCGCACGGCCCACCTGGGACTGGGATCCGGCTCTTCGTCACCTGCGACCCTGCAAACGTCCAACACATCTTCACAAAGAACTACACCAACTTCCCCAAGGGCGAGGAGTTCGCTTCCATCTTCGACATCATGAAGGGGAGCTTCTTCACTGCCGATGGCGAGCAGTGGCGGTGGCAACGCGTAAAAATGCAGAGCGTGATCAGCAGCCCAAGGCTGGTTGCCTCGGTGGCGGCTTACTGTCGGGACAAGCTGGAGAACGAACTTCTCCCGTTGTTTGCCCACATGGCGAGCACAGGTACTTCTTTAGACATGCAAGAAATGATAACGAGGTTTATGTTTGACCTAAATTCTATGATGGTCCTCGGCGTGAACCCTGGTCTGCTGTCCCCGGAGATGCCAGCAATGGACGTCGCTACCGCCATGGACATGGTAATGGAGGTGGGCTTCTTCCGGCACATGATGCCGGTGTCTTGTTGGAAGGTGATGAGATGGCTGAACATAGGCGCCGAAAGGAAGCTCAATGATGCGCAAAAGGTGCTAAGAGCGTTCGTCGTGGAGATAATCACCGAGAGGAGGAAGATCAAGGGAGCAAGTGTTGGTAATGACGAGGGTGTGGAGGATATTCTGTCTGCATACATCGACGACCCAGACTTCGATGATGACCTGCTCCATGCAACGCTCTTTAACTCCATGCTGGCAGGGAGGGACACAATCCGAATGGCCTTGTTGTGGCTTTTGTACAACATCTCCCAGAACCCAGATATCATGTCAACCATCCGTAATGAACTCTCAGACGTTGTATCACGCAAAGTAGCTGGTGGTATGTGTGTCAATTCCCCGGTTATCTTTGAACCGGAGGAGACCAAATCTCTGGTCTATCTGAGAGCTGCCATCTATGAGACTCTCAGGTTGTACCCACCAGGGCCTTTCGAGCGAAAGACAGTGGCAGCCGATGATATCCTTCCTAGTGGCCATAAGGTACATGCCGACGATACCATCATAATTTCTCTGTACTCCATGGGGAGAATGGAAGGACTGTGGGGTAAAGACTGCCTCGACTATAACCCGAATAGGTGGCTCTCGGAGGACAGAAACAAGCTGAGGTACATACCGTCACACAAGTTCTTGGCCTTCAGCTCTGGGCCGAGGATGTGCGTCGGAAAGGAAATCTCGATTATGCAGATAAAGACCATCGTCGCTGCAGTGGTATGGAACTTCGATATAGAGGTGGTGGAAGGGCAAATCATCCAGCCCAAGCTATCATGTATACTGCAGATGGAAAATGGGCTCAAGGTGATGCTGAAGAAGCGAAATATGTAACCTTTTTGAGAAAATACATCACATTATTGATCAAATATAGTCCATTCAAAGTTTGTCACAGATGCGATCTTGGGTCTTAATACGGAAAATGCAAATAGAAAATATTGCTTTGGTCGACGAGCCAAAATGTGTGCTGAATTATGACACAAACAATTATTATGACGAAAGGTCTGTGAATTCAACAAGGAGGCTAGGGTTCTGTTGGGTAGTCTCCACACGTAGGCTGTGACGAAAGGGCCAGTTCACATCTTTAAGCCGCTCAAACATGTGCATGATCCATACACTATCGAGAGGAGGATGTACACGTAGATATTAACCGTTATGGTTATGACTCAGGGTTATTTTGGACTTTGCAAAATTGTAAAGAGGATGTTAAACAACCCATTCAGCCATCGAGTCAGAGATTTCCTAGACTCTTTTCTTTTGCAAGGGATGAAAAAAATTCAGTAAGATATATGATTATGCTTAATTGGAACATCAGAAGAGTTTCACTTACCTCTTTCTTATAGTTGCTCATAATATCTATAAACGGAGACACGGCTAAGTACTTAGTTGACACTCTCAAGAGGATGTACACTATAACCATATGACCTAGCCAGCCTTTCTACCATGATGCTCAATTTGCTCAAATGATCAGGTGAATACTAAGACGATACCTTTTAGAAGTAATACCACAGACCACCAGACCCCACACTGCATCATCATCATGTCACGTCGTATCAAGTTCTTACAACCTAATAGTCAAAACAGAGCCAATATTGACATGTTGTACTAGAAGCTACTGACATGGAAACCTGGTCAAATCTCTTTATTTTTGGGTGGCCATCCACAAATGTGCACGATCGTCATAGACATGACTCTGGTGTAACAACTCAACATAAACCAAGAAATGTCCAACCAGCTGATTCGTTATCTTAATTAATTTTTTTTATTACACCAAGGCGACACTTTCTTAATAACACATATTATATCGTGAATTCCCAACCATGCATCTACATTAGCACAACTAGGCATAGTACAATAGGATGGTGACAAAGAGTTATATCATGGAATGATATGGCTATCCTAGATAGGTTTCTTCGCATAGCAATATATGTTTGAAATACTTCTACACATGCATAGCTACTGAAATTAACTTCAAAATACGTATAAAAGTAGTAGGACAATGTGTGCCACTTGTCTTTGGTGTTGTTCAAACAATCGTTGTAGTTGCACTCGTTACACTCAAGCAATCTATCACAACCAAACAAATCACAATCAATCTCAAAGCTATGCAAATATAGAAAATACACAACAAAATAATGGATGGATGCTCTGGAAATAATTTAGATTCAAAAATACTTTTATATGAATCTTGATTATCTTCTGAGACGCTTGGCAAGGGCGTCCGAGGTGACATTGACCTAGCTCACTTGGAGAGAATCCGTATTGCTGGTTTAAAGAGACACCAACCGGTCATGATGTTGAAGTGGTTGAATCCGCTTGCTGAACTAGCTCAAGGTCAGGTCTTTGCCATGAAGACCTTGTGCGACTAGCTTTGCGATCTACCTAACCATGCGATTTATATTGGGATGCTCGAAAGCACAATCATTGTGTTCCAAAAGACAATCTCCCTTCGTGCATCATCCTTAATTGGGGTGGGGGTGAGCCTTTTCATTCTTCACATACAAGAACCCTCCAGAGCAGTATCTGGCGGATTCATGATGATTCAACATTGGATATTTTCTACCTAAGTGGATCTTGAAAGTAACACTCCCACGGTGTGCTTCGGTACGCACCCTCTCCAAACTCGCGACTTATCGCCGAAGGGGTACGGTGGTCCCGATTTTGTTTTTTTTGTGCTGCCCGCCGAAACCCATATCCAAGCCCAGTGCAAGACTCGTATGGGTATACAGGGCCTGGGCGTATCTATATGGACGACCCCACGTGGGTGGGTCCCACGTGCTAAGCTAATCACCGTGATTAGCTCCCATTGCATGCATCGTTTTCATCGGCACTGGAGATCTGATCGAGCTGTTCCACGCCGTCGCTAGGTTAAACGCAAGCGGTTGTTGCCGGCCCGGCCGTCGGCGGTTGTTGCCGGCACGTCCGTCGCCGCCGGTGGTTGTTTCGCATCTCGACGCCGCCGACCGCGCGCGAAGCCCCCCCGCAGATCGACGACCTTGGAAAGGCACGCCACCGGCTCGGCATCTTCCCCGCTAGGGTTTAAAATTAGAGGTACCATGACTTCATCTTGTAGCATAGTAAGAGGACGCAATTCTGCCGTTTTTTCAATTCTAATTATGGTCCAATACTACAGAATATGGAGAACTCTATATCTGGTATGATTGAGGAACAAAATGAGTATGTCGGCTATAATTCTGATGACTCTGAAATGGAGGAAAATTTGCAGCACGAAGCCGGCTGGAGCGAAGACGAGTTTGATGTGAGCCACATTACTATATATTCTTGGTGCACTATATTTCATTTCGATTACCAGCAGTCCAGCATCATCAAATTATATATGGTTCCTCCTGTCATAATTTATGCAGATTGCTTACGATGAATTTGATAATGATGACAACCATGGTGAACACACAGACGATCAAAATGATGAGAACCATGGTGAACACACAGACAGTCTAAATACTAGTGAGGTATGTGTAGTGACTCATAAAATGACATAAAATGATGCATGAAATGATGGCAACTGTACAATTTACGGTTACTAAATTTCGCGATGCATTAATAAATTTCAGGCACAATTTGACACGCAGCTTGAGTACGACTATTACGGTGAATCTGACTTGGACACGGGCCACACTGATGATGTGGAAGGTGCATCAGTTCCTGAGGATTCTGTTGACATGAGCCAGGTTGTTATCTCTTTTTTATCAGTCTCATATAGCTGGAACACATAAATTTATAGTTTTAATTAATGCCTACGTTTTCTACTTGCAGGCGACGCCAAGCGCTAGTCAGCCTGAGAAACCACAGAAAGGTATCAATAGCAATGAATATCCTGATAATAATCGGGATTTATACTGGATGCTAAAAGAGATGACTTTTATTTCTGAAGCAGCAGCATATTCTTTCTACAACAGATATGCTAAAGATTATGGGTTCAGCGTCCGGCTGGACCAGGTTAGGCGGTTTGATGATGGAGTAATTCGGTTAAGGCGTTTTGTGTGTTCCAGACAAGGCAGACGTCTCAAAAACCAACTGACCACGGAAGGCCGTGTATATAGGCACATACCTGAGTCTCGCTGCGGCTGCAAGGCACGTTTGGTGGTCAAGTTTGATGGAAGAACTGGTTTCTGGGTTGTTGAAGATTTTCGTGACAAACATAACCATGACCCAGCTGAACCATGTCAGACTCCGTTTCTTCGGTCCCATAGGACGATCAACGACGCGCAGAGATCTGAGATATTATCACTGGGATCCATGGGGGTCAGGAAGCACCTCATTATGAGAAAATTCATTGCAGGCTCCGGTTCATTTGCCGGTGTTGGATTCACAAGAAAGGATTTGTACAACATGTGCTCTAGGGAGAGGAGGAGGCTGCTTTTCGACGGTGACGCTACCACAACCATCCGCATTATGGAAAAGAGGAAAAAGAGGGACCCTGAATTTTTCTATGAATATGACGTTGATGAAAAAGGCAGTCTGAAGCACATGTTCTGGTGTGATTCCCAGTCACGTAGGGATTACCAGGACTACGGAGATGTGCTAGTGTTTGATAGCACATACAAGATGAATAAATATAAGATGCCATTTGTTCCTTTTGTGGGCTTGAACAACCACCGTAGGACAACGGTTTTTGGGTGTGCCATCCTTTCAAGCGAGAATGAACAAACATATGTTTGGCTTCTAAAGACTTTCCTCAAAGCGATGTGTCAACAGAAGCCAAAGGCAGTAATCACGGATGCAGATGCCGCGATGATCGGCGCAATCGGCGAAGTATTTTCTGGTGTGTCGCATCGCATCTGCAGCTTCCACATTGAAAAAAATATGGAGATGCATCTACCTAACAAGTCACTGAACGAGTTCAGGACTCTTTTGTATTACACCACCTCAGAGCAAGTATTTGAGGAGCGATGGCATGCATTTTACAGAAAATGGCAATCCCCAAAAACCAGAACATGGATGAAGAGGATGTACACTAAGAGGAAACTTTGGGCTGCAGCGTATCTCTCTCAAGGATTCTGGCTGGGTATGAAAAGTAACCAGCGGAGTGAAAGTTTAAACTCTTGTCTACACCTGCACCTAGATGGGGAAATGACAATTGTTGATATGATTATGCACTACGACAACGCAATTGTCCGTCTCCGTGAGAACGAAGCCCACGACGACTGCACGGCTTCACAGACTACACCAGTGGCAATTACTAATTTCAGAGAACTAGAGGTTGCTGCTGCAAAAATCTTCACTCCTGCTGTGTTCTATATTATTCAAGGTGAGCTTTCAAAGATTGGCGGCATAGAGATCTTAGAAAAAATGCAGGCATGAGACTCAAACATCTTCATTGTGGCATGGAGGAATCATGTAAGGACCAGGTTCTACGTGGAATATAGACCCAACGAGGCAGAAATTATAAGGTGCAGCTGTCAAAGGATGATTCGAAAGGGGATCCCTTGCAAGCACATACTGCATGTGCTGCATTTCTTGAAATTTACTGAAATTCCACAATGTTGTGCTCTACGACGATTCACAAAAAATGTCAGGTTAGGGTTGCCAGCTAGACGCACCAGCGACATGTTTGGGTGGGGTTGGTCTGGGGCAGAGGAGCGGATGAAATACAGCAGGATGAATATTAAGGTATCACAGGCTATGCATATTGCATTAAACAATTCAGAGGAATATGATCTGCTGAACAGTACCATTGATGGCATAATTTATAGAAGAGAGGGGTATGCTAAAGGTAAAGCATATGGTCCCCTCAGGTCGGTGCATAAAAATGAAGATGCTAGTGGACCATGCGATATTGTTGTTGGTGATCCTTTGGAAGTGTCCACTAAGGGTGCACCTAAGCAAGAAGCGCAGAAATCTCCAATGACTAAAAATGGAAGACCACTAGGACACAAGGAACGCAGGGTGCAGGTGTGCGGGGCATGCCAAGAAGAAGGGCATAACAGAAGAAACCCAATATGCATATTTCATCCGAAGTAAGTTTTTCTGCCATTTTGTTTCATATATTTTAAAAGATTCCTATGAGTTGTTGTGTAATTTTATATCTGTGAACATGTGAATGAATGTGCTGCAGCAGGAAGGGTAGTTCTTTCATAGTTATCTAAAGGGCAGTAAATTTCCTTAATTATGAATGGGACGACTATAGCTTTGTATTTGATGGAGTTGTTAATGTTTGCAACGTACTGATGTTTTTATTTTGTACTGATGTTCTTAATTCTCTGGTGTTCTTTTGTAAAAATGGCAAAAGACATTATATATTGTGAAGTAGGCATTTCCTTATAATCATCATAGCATGCATGTACAAACATAAAAATAATTGCATACTTTCGATAATGGGAAATAAAATCAATGTTACAAAATTTTGTAGATAATCATAACCAAATAAATATATTGTTTACAACCGAAGACAATTATAAATTGAATATTCCATGTGTCCGGAAACCTTCTGCGGGAGCAAACCGAACAGTCACACTATCAAATTTATATTTTCCTGGTCTTTGCTAGCAATCTCACTTTGTTTTTCACCCTGTCAAGAATGTTGTGTGGTGAAAAAATAATGTTTGCAACTGTACTTTCTCTCGATTCATCGACTCTGGCCTGCCAAAATATTATAAGGTGTTATACACATGGCTTGTTAACATTGTAAAAATTAACCAAGTGCATGGAACATAGTATAGCCAACCTGAGAAACCGGGCAAGTCATCTGATCTCCGTCCCAGTGCTCCATACATTGCAATACCCATAATCCGCATGAATTGCTGGTATATAATGTGACAAAATTTAAAAGTGTCCGCATATACAAAACCGACTTTCTTTATGTGTAATGCAATATAGGTACTTACGTATCGGTTTGCTTAGGGATATCATAGCTTTTAATAGGCCATTCCTCGACATCAGGATATTCTGTGTCACAAGTATTGTTTGCTTCTTGTATGTCCTGTGAAATTTGCCCAATCCACAAAACAACAAATATATTACTGCACAGACATGACAAAGTACACAAAGACATGTATGTAGAGAGTGTAATACCAAATCTTCCACAACTGATTTTGACAGCCCTAAAACAAACAGAGGATCAAGGACCTGGAATTCCTTCTTCTTTGTATGCATGACAACAGTTACGTAATGAGTTTTCCGTATGTTCAGTGCGAAAAATGTCTACAAGAGAAGGAAAAAACTTTGTCAATTATCATATTGTTTTATTCTAATTTCGCATGAAACATTGAAAGAAACTGCTGTTACCTTCTCACGCTTGAAATATTCATCCATAACCCTACCTAAGGCTCCTGGTCTTGTAACTACCTCATCTATATTTCTAATATTGTATTTTTTCTGTATTGTTTTTCTGCTTGTTCAAGGAGATAGTTTGTCCTCCACGCAGGACATAACATTCGATCAGACCCAACACGGAGAGACAAATACCCAATAGCAGCATCAATAATCTGAAAACAACAACAATATTTTCAAATTCAAATAGTTTAATTACGAGTATAACGCAAACTTTTGGTTTTGAAGACTTACATCATCAGATAGCCATTCGTGCGCAAGAACGACGTTAAGCTTTTCTGAAGACAAGCTGGCGCCATATTCATTCTTGTACACTCCTTTAGATGCTTCTTTTGGTAGCTTGGATATTGTTTTAACATATAAAGCGGCAACTTCTATTTCCTGCTGTGTTGGTACTACCGAAGATACCCCAACTTCATGTTCTGCAAACAACCCTGATGCACAAAATAGTAATAACATATGTGTTACAGGTTGCAGCATCATTTATTTGCCAACAAAGAAATAACGAATAAATGGTGTTACCTTTCTTTACACGGCTTTGACGTTTTGCTCTAGGTTTCGCGACCACATATGGTGATCCATATTTTTGATTCGTCGTCCGTTTCCTTTTCCCTCCAACTTGTACCGCCGCTGCGTTTCTCCTTCTACCATTACTATTTGCACACTTTGCTGTATTGCCCTTCTTCCTACTAGCCTCTCGTCCCATTGTTTCAACACTATGAGTACTCATAACTTCATGTTCACCGTCATGTAGGTCATCCTTCTGTCCAGCATTCACCTTGGTGGTAGATCTTGCGAAAATGTCATCCGGTATATCCGAGGATGATGCCGGTTTTGTGGTATCATTTAAGATAAAAGGATTATCTTGTGTACCCTCCGTGTTACCAAGGTTTCCTGGTGTGACGTACACATTATCTCCTGCCTCCGGCACCCCATTATGCTTAGGAGGTGTGACAAACTTACCAGAATTCTTTGTTAAATTGCTAATTAAAGCATCTAACTCGTCAGAACTGTTCTTGTACATGAATTCTTTCTTAGACGAATCATCGATGTGAATAGAAGTGTCTTCTTCCTCATCTCCTCCTTTCTCTGACTCTGATCCTTCAACCGGTTTGTACATGACACCATTCTTATTTAGCATTTTTAGGACTTCCTGCAAAACAAGTAGTACCATAATTATTCATTACTGATAATGTAATACTTTCGTGTTCGTAAAATGTATGGCTCCTCACCTCTGCACATCTCTTTGGTACAAGTGCTAATTGTTTGTCAATGTGATCCGTCAGTTCCTTCTTCAAACTTTCCAATAGTATGTCCTTGTTACTAAGCCTCTGTCTCGAACGTGTCGAACGTGACTGTTCACCATTCTGCGATGTGTTTTGCTTTGTTTGCGCTCTGGCATTGGCTTGAGTTGTAAGATCATTAATAATCTGCATGTCAAATTAGAAAACAAATGGCATAAATTAATATAACAACACAACGTCGACTATGATATAATGTAGCTAGAAGTAGTGATAAAAACAAAACCTTCACTTTGCCTCTCCCACGACCATTTGCATAGTCGTACTGCGACCTCCTTTCCGCTTCCGCTTCAGTCTAGTTTTTCATTAGTGGCCGAATAGACTTGTGTGGAATATACGTAGGATCATCGACGACTACCACCTTTTCCCAGTATAGTAGCTACAAACAACACATTTTAAATGAAATAAGTTTCAAATTGTCACATACATCAAATATAGTGCTAATCATGTTTGCATACCTGAGTGAGACAAAGATTTCCAACCGGCCATCCCCTACCTTTTGCTGCTGATCTTGTGTAAGCAGACAAATTATCAAGGAGGTAACGCAATGTGAAGTGATTCCAGTTAATGTTAAACAGTCTAGGAACATCCTCCACTAAACAGTAGTGATCTCTATCGACTGTTTTTGGGCCAGATGGCGCAAGAACCGTGCCAATTAGCACAAGCACTACTTTCCGCACAAAGTCATCATCGGAAGCTTTCTCTCTCTGTATGTCAGCAATCAAGTCGGAAATAACTAGATTTCCACTAGACTTGCTGAGATAACTAGGCGGTATTTTCCTTCTACTTATTAGACATTCTTGATCAATTATTTCAAAAGCGGAATAACCTCATTACGTAGACCATAAATGCATTCTATGTCTACAGAGGTTGCAGCTATCGCTCCTGCCTTGTCTTGTACGACGAATGTCTCAGTTTTAGGATCATATAGCTCTATCATAAATCTAATCAAATTTGTGCGCGTGGCGAAGGCTGGCAGTTGCAACATCGTCCGCAAACTAGTAGAGCTAAACCTCGCACGTTGAGGTCCTGAGAAAGTGGCTACGAGATCCATCCACAATGTGTAGTCACAATAGACCGGGCCATCTAATTCATCCATTCTGCAAATAACATATACAAACAACAATTATTGCCGACATAGAAAATCTCCTAACCATCTACAGCGTAAATGTCAACCTAAAACTTACACGTCCGGCAAAGAATGAAGGTTTAGATCAAGCGCACTCTAGATCAAGTGGGCGAAAGGATCGATGATAAACGATATTGCAAACGCGCGCACCTGGAAGGCTGGAACACGGATGTTGCCGTCGTTAGATTGAGCTGTAGGCTCCGCCGACGAAAGGACTCCTATCTTCTCCAGACGGCGATGGAAGGCGACGTTGACTTGAAGAAGAAATCGTGGGTAGTTAGACGTGGTGCGTCGGACGTGCCGCTAACTAGGGCATCTGCTGTTAATACTATAATTAGGCAAGCTCTCGATGGATATCTGGGCCAGCCCGTTAGTACCCAGCCCATACACGGAGGCCACTCTATGCATGTGATAAGACACTGCTTTGCATTCGGCAGACGCATCGACAACTTACTTCTCCCTCTCTCTTTTGGAGCAGCAATACATGTTCAAAGGTGTTGATCACCTACAAGCATACCATGGTTCCGCATGGCACCACACAACAATGGCTTGTAGCTAGTACGACGGTGCAAAATATTTTTTAATTACGATTTGAATTGTTTGTAACGAAGAATTTAAAAAAAATGGTATTTTTTGCACATTACTCGATCTGCAATGTACATAATTGACATATCTATAGTGCCACTGTCGAGTGGGGCATCAACAAATTTCACAATGCTACAACCCTTATAGAACACTTGTTCATGTCCAAATTTGTAGAGAAATAAGCTGGATATAATTCATAAGCATTCACGACCGAACTCTTCACACATTGTCATAAAAGTGTTCACGGGCTATAGTGTACCGTTAAAAATGACATAAATGTGCACCATACTAAAAGTGTACCAACAGACATGACATAAACGAAAATTTTAGATAGCTATAGTCTTCACGAGCGAAGTCTGAACCGGGCTGCTCTCACACACAGTCAAGCATAATCTTCAGACCACCTTCTCCTTGCTTACGGAACCAGAACACGTATTTCTGATTTTTCTTGATGCCATTCTGCCTCACCACATCCATCCAGTGTGATGTTATCATGGCACCTCCTTTTGGTACCCCTTTCACCGTTGACATGTTCATCACCATCGTAACTTCTGTAACATTGGCACCTGGTGAGTAGAGCTTTATTGTTGCTGGTAGCTGAATATTGGGCAGAATGTGGTTGAGGGTGAACCTCCTTGAGAAGTACTGCACATAAATTTGACAGTCAATTATCGGCATATCTTGGTTAGTAGTAAGAAATGATGGAAATCAAAATTAATTACCATCTTTGCTTTATTCTTCACGATGTGTGATTTCTTGATGGTGCACACGTACAATGGAATTACTGGTAGGGTTTTCGCAACTAGTCGTTCGAGTGCATCAAAATCGTCATAATTCATCTTAACTCGATTTGCATACTCTATGAAAGCTTCAAAATCATACTCTTCCTCTTCTCCAGGACCTACATGTAATATTAAAAAACATAAGGGACAACAATTAATTCTAAATTAAGTTGTTCATAACACTGTGTTCTCATTGAGTGCCATAAACAGCCTTACCCCTTATAATAGGCCTTTTCCTCCAATTCGGTAAAGCACGAAGCTGGGCAGGCGTAGCAAGGAATGGCTGATCAATGTCAATGTTCTCATATGTCATATACGTACGATCAAATTAACCACTAGATCTAACTAAGCGACCCAACGAAGCGAAGTAAGATTGGACGACCAGATCTAACTCGGGCAGATCAAACTAGAGAGGATCTACCGCGTCTACATGTTGTCAGGCAAGAGGTCATAAAAAAATTAGGTGCATGGCACGAGGTGAGCGAACTATACTTACATCCATGGCGATGAGATCCGAGTCAGCTCGTAACCAACGTCTTCGAGGACGCAGTCGGCGTCCAGTCGTAGATCAGAGGAGGCGCTGAGGAGATAGATCGTTTGGGAATTAGATTTGAGGCTTAGTACGGCAGCAATTAAATACCTAAATAAAATGTTGGGCCAGGCTGGGCCTCAATTGCGGCCCACGAGGAGCATAAAGAAGCATACCACAAATGTAAAGATGGATCCCTCGGCCCGTTATCTCATCAGCATCTCCATCCCGCCTCCACCTACAGGTCGCCGCCGCCATGGTGATTTCGGCTATGGACGACATCGACCTCGTCGAACCCATGCACAACTCATCGGATGAGGTATGATTCTAAGTTAACGTCTTCATCTCATGGGATTCTAAATATCTTGAAGAGTCATCGGTATGTGCAGTTCATAAGTTATGTCAAATTTAATATGTTTTCCATTTTATTGTAGGAATCAATATGTGAGTGTGGTATTCGGGATGGCTGTGCCCAGTTTCAACATTGTCTACAAGCAAAAATTGTTCTCCTAGAAGAACTAAATTTTAAAAGAGAGGAGAAAATGAAGATTGATGAAGAATTGAGGATTGTCAAAGAGAAGCTCGGGGTGGCTCATGAGACAATTCGGAAGATGGAACAAGCATTGATGACCACCAACAAAAAAATAGAAACACTTCTGGAAGAGAAAGGCCGAATCGAGTTGATGATGGCTGATATCATCGATGAACACAACATTAGTAAAAACGAAACAAGGGCGACAACAAGGTTGAAGATGAATAAGGTCAAAAAATATGCTCTCCAACGGGAATTGTTTCTTCAGTACGCCTTGTGTGCTATTATTATTCTAGTAGCCGTTATAATCGCGATGTCAGGGCTTTTAAAATGCTCGGCCTAGATGTTATGGTTGGGCAACAGTGAATTCTGTAATGTGATCATGTCCAGAAATAAAAATTTCTTTTTCGACAGTGAAAAGCTGATGAGGAGAAGTACATAGCATAATTACCTCTTACAATAATTAAAATGCAGAAAATATATGGTCCGCACAAAAAATGCAGATAAAAATATAGAGGAGCTGCCTCGTCATCTACTTGGAACGTTTGTACGACGACTCTGCCTCGTCGTCGTCCGGGCGCCCCCGTTTGCGAGAAGCCTTCTCCGACGAGGAGCTGTCGTCCGACGAGGTGGACTCCGACGAGTCATCTTCTGACGAGGAGTACTCCGAAGAGCCGTTGTAGTCCTCCTCCTCGTCCGTCACCTCGGCCCGCGCCCGCGCCCGCGCCCGCGCCACGGCTGCCTTCTTCGCGCGAGCCTTCTTTTTCACGGCCGCCTTCTCATCGGCGGCCAAGGCCTCCTCCAGCCGCGCCCACTTCGCGTCGGAGTCCTCGTCCTCTTCCGCATCGTCGGCGGCGGGTTCTTCGTCATCCGCATCGTCGACGGCATGTTCCACCTCATCCGCGTCGTCGGCGGCGTCCTCCTCCTCGTCCGCTTCGTCGGCGGCGCGTCCGCGGCGGCGCTCCTCCTCCATCGTCCGAGTGATCGGCGCTCCGCGGTGGTTCCCTTTCCCACCAGTGGCGCCACCCAGGCGGCTTTCCGTCGCTGTCGGAGTCGGACGGCCAGGAAACGTCACTCATGGTCGCGCCGCGGGTGGTTGACGACGGTGGGGAGCGGGTCTGCAAGATATGCGAACCGCTAGCGTTGGCACCGTACTTGCACTACTAGGAAAAGGCCTAGCCGTAAGATGGGTGTTAGTGGCGCACCAGGAGGGCAGTGCGCCACTACTACTTAGCAGTGGCGCACCGGAAAGTGGTGGGCCACTATTAAAAATGTAGTAGTGGCGCACCTCTTCTGTGGTGCGCCACCACTAAGTTTGACCATGGGTTTGACCCAGCCTTATACATAGCAATGGCGCACCATGTAGAGGTGCGCCACAGCTATTTTATGTAGCAGTGGCGCACCTCTACATGGTGCGCCATTGCTATGTAAAGGGGATGATGGACATGTTTGGGCATCACTTAGTAGTGGCGCACCATGCTTGGTGCGCCACTGCTAAGTGGTGCCCAAACATTTCCACACCCCGTGGATCGCAATCGCCTTTTGGGTTTGGAAAAAATAAAAGAAATAGATAGAAATTTCAAAAAATAAAATCCTTGGAGATGCCCATGTAATATGTCATCTAGGTTTAGTGAAATTTTAAAAAAATGAATTTTGATATATTATGCAAAATGGCGTCATCTTTCGGTAAAACGGGTTTTCTGGTTGCATACGACCTCCGATGAAAAACTTTTTTATATCAAAATCTATCTACGCGAAATTTCCTATTCGAATTCAACGGCCTATGGCCGTTTGGACAAAAAATGGATTCCTCAATTGGAAAACAGAAACAGGACTTTTTTCAGGTTTTAGATTTTGGGCAAAAAATAGAAAAAAATAGCGGTGGCGCACCCATGCCTTGGTGCGCCACTGCTAAGCTTCCCGCCCACGAATTTCAAAATGGGAGGAGCCGGCCACTTAACCCCCTCCTCCCTCCTCCCTCCTCCCTCCTCCTCCACATATTCTCCTGCTTTCATTCTCCTCTCCTCCTCCTGCTCTCCTCCTCTCCTCTCCTCCTTTCACTCCGGCGACCTCCTCCTCTCCTCTCCTCCTTTCACTCCGGCGACCTCCTCCACTATGTCGAGCTCCGGTGACCTTACTTTCCGGCGAGCTCCTCCACTATGGTGACCTCCGGTGACCTTACTCTCCGACGACCCTCCGGCGACCCTCTAGCCTCCATTACCTCTGGCCTTCGTCCTCTTGTTCATCCTCTCCTACATCTCCTCACCTCTCTTCACCTCTCCTACGTCCCTCATCCATCATCACCGGCGGCTAGGCTAAGAAAAATGAGAATGAACATTGCACAAATAATTCTAGCAACAAGAACGAGAAAAAATAACGAGCCAAAAAAATCGAAACAAAATGTGCCAGATCCAGATCCAGATCCAGATCCCGATCCAGATCCAGATCTAGAAATTTCAAATTTTAGTAGTGGCGCACCTTTTTTCTATCCAGTGGCGCACCTCAGACGTTTAGGAGTGGCGCACCATGAAGCTAGTAGTGGCGCACTACCTGGTGCGCCACTGCTAAGCCAAATAGCAATGGCGCACCACTAGTGCGCCACTACTAAAAGTTAGCAGTGGCGTGATAGCAGTGGCGCACCACTAGTGCGCCACTGATGGGTAAAAGTGGTGCGCCACTAATTGCCCTTTTCCTAAGTAGTATCGGTAATGGCCGTTGCCATTCCGGTGTTTAAAGAGCCGCGACGCCTCAGGTCGTGCGCGCGCGGTTTCAAGTAACGAGGCGCGTGGTAATTTCCGCCCGCGTGGCGCACACCGAGGCACTTTCTTCTCACTATCCCTGGCGCATGAAAATTTGCTAGAAAATTTTTAAGCTGTGTTTTCTAGCTTTTGAACTTTAAAAATATTCATATTAATCTAATTGTACAAATATAAATATGGTTGTTGCAAAAAAAATATTGTTATCACCAGATTTTGGCCAACTCAAGAGATGGGCCGTGATGAACATGGGCTTAAAGGATATACACGTAATGTGTTTCTGAATCGGCCTCGTATGAGGATTTGGGCTAGATTGCCCGTGTATATGTACATTATAGTAGATTGCATCTTAGTTTAGAATTAAGAGGTAGAGTTTAGCCCGTACACGGTTAGGTGTACTTCCAAAGATAGAAAGTCCACGGACTATAAATATGTACCTAGGGTTATTGAGAAAGGAGGACGATCACGTTCACAACAAACACAAACCAGGCGCATCGCCACCCCTTGTTTCGAGGGTTTCTTCCGGGTAAGCATCATGCTGCCTAGATCGCATCTTGCGATCTAGGCAGTATACGTTTATTCATTATCTGGTATTGCTCGTACTGAAGCGTTGTTGATGGCGAGTAGTACTGTTTATCTTAGGTGTTTTGGGGCTTGCATTGATGTTCTTATGATCTGCTTGCTTAGCTACGCTGCCCCTCGATATCTAGCTGCCCTTACACCTATCTTAGGTGTAAGGGCAGCGCCTTGCTTTGTCTTTATTTAGTAGATTCGATCTGTTACGGTTGCTCCTTGTTCTTCAAGGATTAGTTTAATATCTGCATAGTTAGGCCTTGCAAACGGGTTGAACGATCCAGTAGCGCGTAGGGTACGGTTTGCTGATCCTAGAAGGGACGTTCCGGGAATCGACACCATGTTGGTTTTTAGGCCTCTTCTAGGGTTAGTTTTCTGTTATCTTACGTATCTGCCAGGCTCAATCACGTGTAGGATGTTCCGGTTATGCGGTGAAAACCCTAACTGTCGTAGATCTAATTAGCTTAGTATTGATAAAGCAAGAAACCCATGTTATTGCATATCTAACATGAACCATGGGTTGATCGGCTCCTTGAGCCGATCTACAGGGTAACATGAGAGCCGACCGAGGCTCATTTAATGTTTACGTGTCTACCATGCAGGAAACTAATCGAAGCGATCCAACACCTTCCTGACCAGGTATAGGTCAGGTGGCACCCTGCATCCGCCAGGACGTGTGCGAGCTGCGGGCCGTTGACCGAGGGACCAGGGCCCACCGGCAGTCTTGGGAGCCTCCCGCTCTTCGTGTTGCTTAACCGCTGCCCGCCGGTGGGTTTTGGCAGGCAACACATTCTGGCACGCCCGGTGGGACCCTCTACAACAACGGCATCAACATCTGCAACCGAGATGGCCGGCACACCAGTCACGTACGACGAGCTCACTGAGGATCACAAGAAGAATTATGATGCGATCAAATCTCAGTTCGAAGCCGATCTCATCGGCTCTTTCGAGAGAACCCGTTCACATGGCGTCAGGTGGAAGGGATTCTCACCTGAAGGTGTTCTCGACGGGGTAGACCTGTCTCTCCCTTCAGAGGAACGCACCAGAGCTCTGCGCCAAGAAGTCAATTACATGGTGGCTCATTCTATGCACCGTTTTTCTGAGAGCCTGCTGAACTCTTTGGAGCGCATTGCGGTGCGTGTGGTTCAGGAAATCATGAAACATCAGTACTCTCCTTCAGGACCTACTCTAGGGACTCACCAGGGAGAGATACCGTTCTAAACCAGACCGCAGCTGCCGTTCACGCTTGCCGCCTCAGAGCAACAGGCTTCACCGGCATACGTCTACAAGGTTGGAGGCGATCCTGGGGATTGCCAATTCCTGTCTGAGCCGCCCAAAGAGATCCCGCATGGATACGTGTGCACATACTTGCCTGACTGAAACAACTTCGCGCGCACAAACCAGATTGCAGCGGCAGGGATTTCCGCAGGAGGAGTTTCTGGAGCAGATGCCGATAAACAGGCGTGGCTAGCTAAATATGCCACCGGAATGAGTCATGAAAGTTCGGCCCCTGCAGCACAAACAGTGGAACAGATCAGCACGATCTTGAGAGACCAATTTGGCATCCTGCCAAAGAGGAGGACAATCGGCTATTCCAAGCCGTACCCCAATGAATATGATTTGATTCCACTGCCACCCAAATATCGGCTCCCTGAGTTCTCAAAGTTCAGTGGGTCAGAAGGATCTAGCTCAATTGAGCATGTGAGCCGATATTTGGCACAATTGGGCATGTGTTATCACCAGAATTTGACCAGGTCAGAGGTGGGTGATGACCCACAAGTATAGGGGGTGTATCGTAGTATCTTCGATAAGTAAGAATGTCGATCCCAACGAGGAGCAGAAGGTGTTGGCAGCAGTTTCGATGAAGGATTCACTGTAAATGCTCACAGACAAGTATTCAGGGGGTTTTGATATTGCAGATAAATAAAGTACAAGTAAATAAAATGCGAGAGAAATAATTGCAGCGAGTGGCCCAATCCTTTTTAGCACAAAGGACAAGCCGGTTTGATTACTTATAATGACCAAATGTTCCTGAGGACACATGGGAATTTTAGTCTAGTGCTTTCGCTACATACGCTGATTAATCTTCATTGTTTTGATAAGTGTTGTGTGGGTGAACCTATGCTAATGCACCGCCCTTCCTAGGACTAATACATACTTGTGATTATACCCCTTGCAAGCATCCGCAACTACAAGAAAGTAATTAAGATAAATCTAACCACAGCCTTAAACTTTGAGATCCTGCGATCCCTCCTGCATCGATATACTAACGGGGGCTTAGGTTTCTGTCACTCCGGCAACCCCGCAATTAGCAACCGAATACAAGATGCACTCCCCTAGGCCCATAAATGGTGAAGTGTCGTGTAGTCGACGTTCACACGACACCACTAGAAGAATGACACCACAACTTAAATATCATAACATTGAATATTACTCAACCATAATTCACTACTAGCATTTAGACTTCACCCATGTCCTCAAGAACTAAACGAACTACTCACGAGACATCATATGGAATACAATCAGAGGTGATATGATGATGAATAACAATCTGAACATAAACCTTGGTTCAATGGTTTCACTCAATAGCATCTACAACAAGTATAGAATAACACCGGGAGAGTTTCCCCTATCAAACAATCAAGATTTAACCCGAATTGCTACAGCGGTGACGAGGTGCAGCGGTGGTGATGGCGGTGTAGATGGTGGAGATGATGATGATGATGATGGAGATGATGTCCCGCTCGATGACGATGGCGATGGCGTCGATTTCCCCCTCCGGGAGGGAATTTCCCGGATTCCTGCCCGCCGGAGAGCTCTTTCTCTCTGGTGTTCTCCGCCCCGCAGAGGCGGCTGTAACCCTTCGTGAGGATCCCTCGTGGCTTAGGTTTTCGGGACGAAGGAGTACGCGAAGAAAAGGAGGCGGGTCGTGGGCCCCGAGCATAGGGTGGCGCGGCCAGGGGGCCGCGCCGCCTATGGTCTGGGCCACATGGCCCCTCTCTTCTTCCCCTTCTGGCTCCCTCCGTCATCTGGAAAAATAGGAATTTTCGTGAAATTCCCTTCCACACTTGATCTTCCGAAATATTGCGTTCTGACGGTGCTTTTTCCAGAATCCTGGCTCCGGTGCTTGATCCTCCAATGATGATGAAACATGCAAAATAGACGAAATAACATAAGTATTGTGTCCCAATATGAAATATATCAATGAATAACAGCAAATTATGATACAAAATAGTGATGCAAATTGGACGTATCAACTCCCCCCAAGCTTAGACCTCGCTTGTCCCCAAGCGAAACTGAGCTCGATAAACAAGACCACATGTTTATGGAGTGAAGAGTCGATAAATAAAATACGGACAAGAAGCATCATATTCATTCACACAAGACATTCTAGTAAACAACTTCCTCATATAACTCATCTCGAAATAAGTAAAGAGAAATCACAAGTAAAGGTGCATAAGAAATCATAATTGGTGATGGCAAACTTTGTTCTTGGTCAGAGAACTACTAACGGATTGTACTTTTAAGCAAAGCTTTCATATTAGATTTTATAGCTGAGCTTTCATATTTAAGCATAACAATCTCCTCATAATCATTGATAACTTCAAGGTCATATTCATTCAGATAAAATTGGTACTAAACAAGAAAGTATAAAAGACATGATTAACTGGATCACAGCATAAATGATTGGTTCACAACAACTCAATTGCTTGCTTGAGATAGAGGGAAATAGGTTTACTGACTCAACATAAAAGTAAAAGACAGGCCCTTGAGGGAAGCAGGGATTAAATCATGTGCTAGAGCTTTTCAAGTTTTGAAATCATATAAAGAGAATAAAAGTAAGATTTTGAGAGGTGCTTGTTGTTGTCAACGAATGGTAGCGGGTACTCTAACCCCCTTGCCAAACGAACCTTCAAAGAGCGGCTCCCATGAGGGACGGCATCTCTACCAGCAAGGTAGATCATCCCCCTTCTCTTTTGTTTACACATGTATTTTAGTTTTATTATGGGTGACACTCCCCCAACCTTGGCTTTCTCAATCCATGGCTAACCGAATCCTCGGGTGCCTTCCAACATTCACATACCATGGAGGAGTGTCTATTGCAAAATTAAGTTGCTTACTGATAAGTCAGAGCAAAACATGTGAAGAGAATTATTAATGAAAGTTATTAATTGGGGCTGGGAACCCCGTTGCCAGCTCTTATTGCAAAATTATTGGATAAGCGGATGTGCCGCTAGTCCATTGGTGAAAGTCCGCCCAACAAGATTGAAAGATAAAACACCACATACTTCCTCATGAGCTATAAAACATTAACACAAATAAGGAGTAGTAGTTTGAATAATTTAAAGGTAGCACATGAAGTATTTACTTGGAATGGCAGAAAATACCATGTAGTAGGTAGGTATGGTGGACACAAATGGCATAGGTTTGGTCTAAAGTTATGGATGTATGAGAAGCATTCCCTCTCGATACAGGTCTTTGGCTAGCAAGGTTTGATAGCAAGCATAAAGGTTGAGGGAAACAAACAAATATACATATGATAGAAACAATCATGCATCTTTCTCATAAGCACAAGCAATTTTAACTTGAGAATACTAAGCATAGAGATAGTAGAATAATGTATCTAAGTGTATTTCTCTCTTTATTAAACATCAAGATGTTGTTGCTATTGACCAATGCTAAGTTTGCCAAAACCAAATAGATTTACTTGATGCTCCCAAAGTGATATCAATACTCATGTCAAGAGTAATCATATAATGGAGATTGCAAACTTAAAATAAGGTGTGCGAAAAGTAAATAATAAGACTTCTCATTAATATTCCATAACGATAACTCACACCAACGGATACATAGATAACTAACTAAGAGAGATACTTCCACATTGCATACTATTCCATATAATAACTTCCCTACTCATGATATGACACTACTTGATAGTAAAAGATAAAGGTGGTGGTGATGTGATACCGCGGCACTCCCCCAAGCTTGGAACAAACCAAGGGGATGCCAATACCGATGATGAATTACTCCTTCGGTGATGATGGTGAATCTTTGTCGTCGTCAGACTTCCATGGAAGAGGCCCTCCATCAACAAAAGACATCTTGGTTTCCGGAAACCTGAAACTAGCAGCATGACTTATGCGCTTAAACCTGTTTTCATACTCACAGTTTTGATTATGGACATCATAGAGTTGAGCTTGGAGTTTGTTGGTGGTGTCGTGAAGTGAGAAGATATCGTCCCACAGCTTTGCAGTCTCCTTCTTGTGTCCATCAATGAGTTCAGACACAATCTTGTGGAAGATATCCACTTCACGCTCAGCCATCTTCCTGTAGTTGAAAACCTCTTGTTCCAGCTTCTCCATCCTGTCTTCCAAGCTCCCTTCTCCCTTAGGACCCTGGACATCTTTGATCTGCAACTCTCCATCCACGAGCTGCAACTCTTTGGGGTGCATCTTTAGCTCGTTCATGTACGGGTTGACGACGTCCTCAAAGAAGCTGTCCTTCGAGTTCCCGAAGACATGATGGATCTAGATCCGAAGCAGATCCTGACAGAAAACAGCTCGAAACAAAACACGACGAGAAAACGATATTACGGACCTCCAGGGGTCCGGGGGATTATATAGCAAATATTTTTACGACAAAAGGAAGATTCCAGGTCGAAAACGAGTCGGAAAGGGGCAATGAGGCGGCCAGACCATAGGTCGCGCGGCCCAGTCGCCGCGCCTATGGTGGCACGCCCCGCGCGTCTTTCCACTCCGTTTCGATTCCGTAATTTTTCATATTTTCCAAAAACAGCAAAAATAATGTTCGGAAAGGTAAACGCGGACTTTTTATTACCTATATCTGTTACCTATTCAAAGTCCTGGCGGTCAATTTGTCCTTTGATGAAAGCCTCCGGTGTTTCCACTTGAATAATATCAACATCAACATTATAAGAATCGCCCGAGATATAATGCTTTAGTCTTTGTCCATTCACCACTTGTGTGGCATTGCCTTGGAGAGAGCTAATTTTAATTGCTCCTGAACGATACACCTCCTCAACAACATATGGTCCTTCCCACTTCGAGAGTAATTTCCCTGCAAAAAATCTGAGACGAGACCGATACAATAGAACTTGATCTCCAACATTAAATTCTCTTTTGATGATCCTTCTATCATGCCATTTCTTAACCTTTTCCTTAAAGAGTTTAGCATTTTCATAAGCTTCACTTCTCCATTCATCTAGAGAACTTAATTGCAATAACCTCTTATTACCGGCTAATTTAGGATCTTTATTTAATTCTCTAACAGCCCAATAAGCTTTGTGCTCTAGCTCTAGAGGTAAATGACAAGCTTTTCCATAAACCATTTTATAAGGTGACATTCCCATAGGATTTTTATAAGCAGTTCTATAAGCCCATAGCGCTTCTTTCAATTTGCTAGGCCAATTCTTTCTAGATTTATTAACAGTTTTACCTAAGATAGCTTTAATCTCTCTATTTGATAATTCTACTTGACCGCTAGTTTGAGGGTGATAAGCAGAAGCAATTCTATGATTAATACCATACTTAGCAAGAGTTTTTCTAAAACCTCCATGAATGAAATGAGAACCTCCATCAGTCATAATATATCTAGGTACTCCAAATCTAGGAAATATAATATCTACAAGCATTTTTATAGAGGTCTCACCATCAGCACTTTTTGTAGGTATAGCTTCTACCCATTTAGTAACATAATCAACAGCGACAAGTATATGAGTGTTACCGTCTGAAGAAGGGAAAGGACCCATGAAGTCGAATCCCCAACAATCGAATGGTTCAATAACAAGAGTATAATTCATAGGCATTTCATTGCGTCTGGAGATATTACCAACTCTTTGACATTCATCACAAGATAAAATAAATTTCCTTGCATCTTTGAAGAGTGTTGGCCAATAAAAACCTGATTGTAGAACCTTTTGCGCGGTTCTATCTCCAGCGTGATGTCCTCCATAAACACTTCCATGACATTTATTCAATATCTCCTGTTGTTCATATTCAGGAACACATCTTCGCATAATACCATCTACTCCTTCTTTATATAAGTGTGGGTCATCCCAAAAATAATGCCTCAAGTCATAAAAGAATTTCCTCCTTTGCTGAGCTGAAAAGGTTGGAGGCAAATACTTCGAAACAATAAAGTTAGCATAATCTGCATACCAAGGGCTCTCTCGCGAGCTCACCTTTATTACAGCCAATTGTTCATTTGGAAAACTATCATTAACAGGAACAGGATCATAAGCAATATTTTCCAATCTAGACAAATTATCAGCAACAGGATTATCAGCACCTTTCCTATCTATAATATGTAGATCAAATTCTTGCAAAAGAAGTACCCATCTAATAAGCCTTGGCTTAGCATCTTTCTTTGTCATAAGGTATCTAATTGCAGCATGATCAGTATGAATTGTAACTTTCGAATCAACAATATAAGGTCTAAACTTATCACAAGCAAAGACTACAGCTAACAATTCCTTTTCAGTTGTAGCATAATTTCTTTGAGCAGCATCAAGAGTCTTACTAGCATAATGAATAACATTTAATTTTTTATCTACTCGCTGTCCAAGAACAGCGCCTACAGCAAAATCACTAGCATCACACATAATTTCAAAAGGCAAATTCCAATCAGGAGGTTCAACTACAGGAGCAGTTGTTAAGGCTTTCTTTAGAGTTTCAAAAGCTTCCTTACAATCATCATCAAAAACAAAAGGTACATCTTTTTGAAGAAGATTAGTAAGAGGCTTTGAAATTTTAGAGAAATCTTTAATAAATCTCCTATAAAACCCAGCATGACCAAGAACACTACGAATACCTTTAACATCCCTCGGATAGGGCATCTTCTCAATTGCTTCAACTTTAGCTCTATCAACTTCAATACCTCTCTCAGAAATTTTATGTCCCAATACAATTCCTTCATTAACCATAAAGTGGCATTTCTCCCAATTAAGAACAAGGTTAGTTTCTTCACATCTCTGCAAAACTTTATCGAGGTTTCGCAGGCAATTATCAAAAGAATTCCCATAGACAGAAAAATCATCCATGAACACCTCTACGATACTTTCACAAAAACCATGAAAAATAGCAGACATAAACCAAAAGGCATACGCCTATAAGCATAAGTTCCATAAGGACAAGTAAAAGTGGTTTTCTCTTGATCTTTAGCTTTAACAGCAATTTGTGAAAACCCAGAATATCCATCAAGAAAGCAAAAATGAGTATTTTTAGATAACCTTTCTAACATTTGATCAATAAAGGGTAAAGGGTAATGATCTTTCTTAGTAACTTTATTAACTTTTCGAAAATCAATGCACATTCTATAACCTACAACTATTCTTTGAGGAATAAGCTCATCATTATCATTAGGCACAACGGTCATTCCTCCTTTCTTAGGAACACAATGAACAGGACTAACCCATCTACTATCAGCAATAGGATATATAATACCAGCTTCAAGGAGTTTTAATACCTCGTTTCTTACCACTTCCTTCATCTTCGGAATTAGACGACGTTGATGTTCAACAACGGGCTTTGCATCTTCTTCCATATTAATAGCATGTTGGCAAATAGAAGGAGAAATCCCTTTCAAATCATCAAGAGTATAGCCAATAGCTCCTCGGTGTTTCTTCAATATTTCCAATAACCTTTCTTCCTCAATCTCTGAAAGCTTAGAACTAATAATAACAGGATATATTTTCTTATCATCAATATGAGCATATTTAAGATTATCAGGTAAAGGCTTTAAATCAAAAACAGGATCTTCCTTTGGTGGCGGTGTTGTACCCAAATCTTCCACCGGTAAATCATGCTTGAGAATAGGTTGGGACGAAAAATTTCCTCAAGCTCATCTCTTTCTTTCCTAAAAGCTTCACTTTCACTATTCTCCAAATGTTGCTGCAAAGGATTATTAGGAACAAGAACAATAGATGCACACTGCTCCATTTTAAAATCATTACTAGGCAAGTCAATTTTATAAGGAGTTTTGGTAAATTTAGAAAAGTTAAATTCATAAGGTTCACCAGCAAATCTAGTCAAAATTTTCTCTTTCTTACAATCTATAATAGCTCCACAAGTATTTAGAAAAGGTCTACCAAAAATGATAGGACAATGATTACTAGCAGCAGAACCAAGTACCAAAAAGTCAGCAGGATATTTAATCTTACCACATAGAACTTCCACATCACGAACAATACCAATTGGAGAGATAGTTTCTCTATTAGCCAGATGAATAACCAC
Organism: Lolium multiflorum; assembly: GCA_030979885.1. NCBI lineage: Eukaryota > Viridiplantae > Streptophyta > Magnoliopsida > Poales > Poaceae > Lolium > Lolium multiflorum. The sequence goes on along the minus strand of CM061751.1, from coordinate 230,074,477 downwards.
ATCAATATCTTCAAGTTCACAAGAACCAATTTCGTGCATAATCTCCGTGTAAAGTTCATAAGGAATAGCACTAACACTTGCACCAATATCACATAAACCATAATAGCAATGATCACCAATTCTAACAGATAGCATAGGAACACTAACTTGTTTGGATTTATTAGGATGTGAAACAATATTAGAAGCATCTTCACAGAAAATAATATGACCATCCTCCACATTTTCAGTCACAAGATCTTTAACTATAGCAACAGCAGGTTCAATTTTAATTTGTTCTTCAGGTTCTTTAGGTTTCTTTTCACTTTTATTAACCGCACTAGATATGACAGAGTACTCCTTCATTTTAGCAGGGAAAGGAGTTTTTTCAATATAAGCTTCAGGAATAACATTATCAACAGTTTCAACCACTACACATTTGTTTACAGATGAATCAATTTTATCTTTATACGGTTCATGATACTTATCAAAATTCTTCTTAGGCAGTTCATAATGAGAGGCAAAAGCTCTATAAAGATTCGCAACAACTTGGGAATCAAGACCATATGTAGCACTCATATTACGAAATTTATCAGTATCCATAAAAGCTTCAATGCATTTATAATCATAAATTATACCTGATTCTCTATCTTTATCATTCTCCCATCCTTCAGTATTTTCTTGGACCCGATCAAGAAGGTCCCTTTTAAACTCTTCTTTGTTGCGTGTAAATGATCCAAAACAAGAAGTATCCAGCAAGGTGTTGTCTTGAAAAGAAAGTCTTGCATAGAAATTATCAATAATAACATTACCAGAAGCTCATGAATGGGGCATTTGAGCATTAAAGACTTCAATCTCCCCAAGCTTGGGCGATACTCTCTCCATCATGAGGCCAAAAATATATGCGGTTCCGATCTTTGTGAATTTCACTTGGAGGATAAAATTTGGAATAAAATAAAGGCACAATGTCCTCCCAATCAATAGAATCACCATTCTTCAGCAATTTATACCAATGCGCCGCTTTACAGACAGCGATATAGTGAATAGTTTCTTCCTAACTTCATTCATAGAAATACCTGCACATTTGAATAAACCGCATAATTCATGCAAAAACAGTAAATGATCACCAGGATGGACAGTTCCATCCCCTTCATAGCGGTTATCCATAACACGTTCAATAATTTTCATAGGTATTTTATATGGTACTACTTCCTCACCTGGCGCTTCATCCACTACCGTTGCAGTAGTAGTAGATTTCCCAAATAGAAATTGAAGAGAAGATCTCTCCATAATGATTTATAGCAGCAGGCAGAAATAAAATCAGCACAAACAGTAAATTTCCTTACCAATTCCACTTACCAATAGCGCTTCACTCCCCGGCAACGGCGCCAGAAAATAGTCTTGATGACCCACAAGTATAGGGGGTGTATCGTAGTATCTTCGATAAGTAAGAATGTCGATCCCAACGAGGAGCAGAAGGTGTTGGCAGCAGTTTCGATGAAGGATTCACTGTAAATGCTCACAGACAAGTATTCAGGGGGTTTTGATATTGCAGATAAATAAAGTACAAGTAAATAAAATGCGAGAGAAATAATTGCAGCGAGTGGCCCAATCCTTTTTAGCACAAAGGACAAGCCGGTTTGATTACTTATAATGACCAAACGTTCCTGAGGACACATGGGAATTTTAGTCTAGTGCTTTCGCTACATACAACTGATTAATCTTCATTGTTTTGATAAGTGTTGTGTGGGTGAACCTATGCTAATGCACCGCCCTTCCTAGGACTAATACATACTTGTGATTATACCCCTTGCAAGCATCCGCAACTACAAGAAAGTAATTAAGATAAATCTAACCACAGCCTTAAACTTTGAGATCCTGCGATCCCTCCTGCATCGATATACTAACGGGGGCTTAGGTTTCTGTCACTCCGGCAACCCCGCAATTAGCAACCGAATACAAGATGCACTCCCCTAGGCCCATAAATGGTGAAGTGTCGTGTAGTCGACGTTCACACGACACCACTAGAAGAATGACACCACAACTTAAATATCATAACATTGAATATTACTCAACCATAATTCACTACTAGCATTTAGACTTCACCCATGTCCTCAAGAACTAAACGAACTACTCACGAGACATCATATGGAATACAATCAGAGGTGATATGATGATGAATAACAATCTGAACATAAACCTTGGTTCAATGGTTTCACTCAATAGCATCTACAACAAGTATAGAATAACACCGGGAGAGTTTCCCCTATCAAACAATCAAGATTTAACCCGAATTGCTACAGCGGTGACGAGGTGCAGCGGTGGTGATGGCGGTGTAGATGGTGGAGATGATGATGATGATGATGGAGATGATGTCCCGCTCGATGACGATGGCGATGGCGTCGATTTCCCCTCCGGGAGGGAATTTCCCGGCGGATTCCTGCCCGCCGGAGAGCTCTTTTCTCTCGGTGTTCTCCGCCCCGCAGGCGTCGTAACCCTTCGTGAGGATCCCTCGTGGCTTAGGTTTCGGGACGAAGGAGTACGCGAAGAAAAGGAGGCGAAAGGGTCGGCCCCTGAGCATAGGGTGGCGCAGCCGGGCCCTGGGCCGCGCCGCCCTATGGTCCTGGGCCCACTGGCCCCTCTCTTCTTCCCCTTCTCTCCTCCGTCATCGGAAAAATAGGAATTTTCGTGAAATTCCCTTCCACACTTGATCTTACGAAATATTGCGTTCTGACGCTTTTTCCAGCAGAATCCTGGCTCCGGTGCTTGATCCTCCAATGATGATGAAACATGCAAAATAGACGAAATAACATAAGTATTGTGTCCCAATATGAAATATATCAATGAATAACAGCAAATTATGATACAAAATAGTGATGCAAATTGGACGTATCAGTGGGCCGCGATCAAGATGGACTTGACGATATACATATAGAGGAGATATGTGAATCGGCCTTGTTTACCAAATTTGGGCTAGTTAGCCCATGTATCTTTATAGTAGGTTACGTAGAAGTTAGAATTTATCTCGTGTACGGTTTGGTGCACGCCCACATTAGAAAGTCCCTGGACTATAAATATGTATCTAGGGTTTATGGAATAAACAACAACCAACGTTCACCACAAACCAATCTCGGCGCATCGCCAACCCCTTCGTCTCAAGGGTTTCTCCGGTAAGCACCATGCTGCCTAGATCGCATCTCGCGATCTAGGCAGCACGAGCCTGCCTATTTGTTCATGCGTTGCTCGTGCTGAAGCCTTTTTGATGGCGAGCAACGTAGTTATCATAGATGTGTTAGGGTTAGCATTGTTCTTAGTATCATATGCTGTCGTAGTGCAACCCTTGCGCATCTAGCCGTCCTTGTACCTCATCATGGGTGCAGGGGCGGCACCCCGCTTGATCTTTATTTAGTAGATCTGATCCGTTACGATTGCTCCTTGATTCATCAAGGATTAGTTTAATATCTGCAATAGTTAGGCCTTACAAAGGGTTGGAGGATCCAGCGGCACGTAGGGTGTAGTTTGCTGCCCCTAGACAGGATGTTCCGAGGATCAACCTAGCGTTGGTTTTTAGGCCTTGTCTAGGGCTGGCTTACGATCACCGTGCGTGAGCGCGAGGCCCAATCGTGAGTAGGATGATCCGATTATGCGGTGAAAACCCCAAGTCGTCGTGGATCTCATATGCTTTATCTTGATCAAGCAGGACCACCATATATTCGGCCATCTTGGACGAATCATGGGTGGATCGGCTCCGTGAGCCGATTCACAGGATAACCTGAGAGCCGATCGAGGCTCGTATTTCACGTGTACGTGTGTGCCCTGCAGGAAACTAAGAGAGGCATCATCCACACCTTCCTGACCAGGTATAGGTCAGGTGGCACGCCCTTGCAATTTGCATCGGCGCGCGACCAGGAGGCTTTGCGGGCCGTCGCTCTGAGGGACTGGGGCCAGCCGCAGCCCTAGTTGTTCCCGGCTCTACGGTGTTGACCGCCATGCCCGCCGGTGGGTTTCGACGTCAACACATTCTGACACGCCCGGTGGGACAATCCTCAACATCAACCACATCGCCGTCTACATCGGAGATGGCGGAAAGCACTCCGGTCAAGTACGAGGACCTGGCTGACAAGCTCCAGAAGAAGCATAACAAGGTCAAGGCGGTCCTCGGAACCGAACTCGTCGGCTCCTGTGAGAAGATCCGTTCGCACGGCATCAAGCTCAATGGAGACACACGTCCGTTGCCTGGTGTCAACACGGTCGATCTCAGCCACTCCATAAGGGAACCAGGGTTCTCTTTCGATGCCAATATGGCGGGGTTCGTGATTCGCCATGACGCGGACAAAGCAGAGAGCAGCCACGCTCGTGGCAAAGAGAAAGACGAGGCCGTTCCACGTGACCGGCCCCAAGACGACAATAAACGGTACCTGGCCGAGGAGGAGGTGGGAAACATACGGCATCCACGCCCATTGCCCGAGCATCTCCTCAGCAAATATGATCAGCCATACGACCGACGTCGCCGCTACGGCGAAGGCGATCAAAGAAATCATCGGTCTGATGCAGACGGGAGGTATCGTCAGAACAACGGCCACGACGACGGGTACGAACGTCGCGCCAGAGGGAGGTTTGAGGAACCGGACAACGTGGATAGGCACTGGGACTGCCCCTTCTTCAGACACTGCTGGGATTCCGGAATGAGCCGATTACCAACGATCGGCAATTGCCCAGAATGTAAACAAAAGAAGAAGGGTACAGCTAAGGTGTCCGTGTTCGAGCGCCTGGGGCCTCTCCCGCCTTGGAGCAAGCATTCTGAGTCCGTGCAGATGAGAGATCACGAGGAACTAGAGGACGATGATGAAGAGGATAAGTATCATCGGCCAAGATGGTGTCCTGATGGGCTCAGCCGCTCCCAAAAACGAAGGGTTCAGCGACTACGTGCATTGGAAGAAGCCGAAAGGTTATATCTGCACGCGCTGAGGAAGGCACGACCTGACCTGGCCGCCAAAATTCAGCGAGCCCTGGATGAAGAAGGTCGGCCACAAAGAAAAGAGTGGCGCCCTAAGCAAAGGAAAGCCGATGATGAAACATCGGCTGGCACAAACATGGTCTTCATCCTTCCTGCGGAATTTAGCGCTCCAAGGTTATATGAAGCACCTGTGGCACAATTGGACTGCGGCCCACGGCCGGTCATCTTCGAGAAGCCGCGAGAAAGGAGTTACAGGCATCTGAAGGCCCTGTACTTACGAGGTTACATCAATGGGCAGCTTGTCAATAAGATGTTGGTGGACACCGGAGCGGCAGTCAACATTATGCCATACTCCATGCTACGGCGGTTGGGACGCTCCACCTCGGATTTGATCAAAACCAATGTAACATTGAGCGATTTCAACGGCCAAGCATCTGACGCGCAAGGTGTTCTAAACGTGGATCTGACCGTAGGAAGGAAGACTATCCCTACGACGTTCTTTGTTGTCGACAGCAAAAGCACCTATGCTGTAATATTAGGGAGGGATTGGATCCACGCCAACTGTTGCATCCCATCCACGATGCACCAATGCCTAATACAGTGGGATGGAGATGAAGTGGAGGTCGTCCACGCCGATGATTCAGCCGAGATTTCAACAGCCGGCATGGGCATTTGGGAGGCATCAGGTCAAGAACCACTCTCGGGCATCAATTTGGATGACTGCGAACGCATCGATGTGACAAAGAACGGGGTAAGGCTGGTTCTATCCACCGGACTGACCGTATAACGAGAACAACATCGATGGACAGATGTGTGGAGGCTGATCCTTGTGATCGGCCCCAAAGATTTGTGGAGGAACATTATAAAACCTTCACCGAGCAAGCAACGTCGAGGCCGATTCCAGCAATCGGCCAGAATTGTCCCCACCATCTATTTTGCCTGGGATCGACATTTGACCCAGCAGGGACTACCTAAAAAGCCGATACCATCAATTTTCTTGACAGGATCGGCTCGGGGGGGCCTCTCAGTTCAAGGGGGAGGTTGGCTGCATCAGCTCTTTGGATAGAAGTTTTTTCTGCTACATTGATGAAAGCTGAAGAAGCTCGGGGGGCAGTTCTCGTTGAAGGTCCTCTGCTTTTGAAGAGCCGATTTGGTTAGAATCGGTTGGTGCTACACCTGTTACAGGATGAGGCTCTGCGAAGATTTCTCCAACCATTTGATGACTCAGGTCTTCTTCGCGAGGACCTCCAGCGTTGTTTGCAAACCCTCAGGTATAACGCTGCTGGCAAATTCGAGGATTGCAGCCGTACCCAATCAGGCTAGAGTCAAGAGAACAACCGGCGATCATCCGGCTAGATTGAACTCATTTGCACCAGAGGTTGCCCCATTGGTCTGAAGATCCTCTGTTGTTGAACAGCCGATTTGGTCAGGATCGGTTGATGCTGCACCACAGCTGAGAAGCGGATAGTGGCCCGATACTACCGGTACACTTTCATGCTCGCCTTGGTCAAAGGCTCGGGGGGCATCTGACCGTGGAGATTGCTTTGCACTGGAGGATCCTTTGGTATCAGAAGCCGATTTATTTTTGGAATCGGCTAGCGTTATACCATAACTTGTCAGAGGAATAGCGCTGGTGTCACCAAAATATATCAGTTCCCACATCAATTGAGAGACAAGCCTAGAGCTCCATTGAGGACACTTGCCCAAGATCAAATTACCAGCCTGCGGGGTTAATGGGTAAGAGTCATGATCCTGTTTGAAGTGTCTCATGGTGCAAAACCGATGCGCGGCCATCGGCTCTAGTACGAGCGCTCAAAGTTGCCTCATTACCAGTTTGGCAATGCTGTTATGAGAGAGTTGGCATCCCCAGACAGCCTATTGTTCATTGAGTCAGGGGTGATCGCCTAAAGTAGTGGCTGACAATGGGAGAAGGGTGATCGGCTGGGTGGCCCTGCGCGATGTCTCTTCCAGGCGTGATCAAACCTGGGACTGTTTGTTTGAATTGCGGGCCCTCATCAGGGTTCTCACCCCGGCTGAAGCTCGGGGGGCAGCTGGCCTCCTGGATGCTCTGTTGGAGAAGCCGATTACATGGTCATCGGCTGGTTCCGCGGATACAGGCTTGTTGAGCACTGACCAGGCTCACAATCATTCCGATGCCAAAAGAATGGGGGATCGATGTGTGGAGATCGGCTCATTAAAAATCGATTGAGTTGACAATCGGCTAAGTTAGCATAAAAAAGAATCAGTGAAATCAAGTTGGGGAATTTTCCATTGATAACTAGATTTCTTACAAGGGAGGAACCGATTGCTTAAGAAGAGAAGAACAAAAGGAGGGGCCACTACTACTAGACCTACACTAGTAGATCCTAATCTACGGGCCGTCACTGCCTTCATCATCATCCCCGGAGTTCCCATCGGCGCTGCTGCCGACGGGCTCCTCGTCGCTGCTCCCGAAGCCCTTTGCGGGGGCTTCATCCTCTTCTTCGTCATCGCTGTCGTCGTCGTCCCACCACATGCGGAGGCGCTTCGCTGGTGGGTAACCCTCGAGGGAGTCGTCGTCGTCTTCTTCCTCCTCTTCCTCCTCCTCGTCGGAGGAGAAGCCCCCTTCCCAGGGGAAGAGGTCGTCGTCACTTGTTGCTTCCAGCTCTCCGTCAAGGAGGAACTGAAGGTCTTCTTCCCCGTCGGTGAGGGGTTCGTCGTCTTCCGACTCTTTGGAGAAGTCCCAGTCCCGCGCGTCCCAATATTCTGGGGCGCGGGCCTCGTAGATGGCCATCAGATCGACCTCCTGCTCGAGCTCGCTGGAGGAGGAGGACTGGAGGGACAGGCCAGAGGAAGCAGTGGAAGAGGAAGAATCCATGGGGGCTAATGGGGGTTTTTTGGTTTGCCGATGGCTACTGTGGAGCAAGGGGATGAAGAAAGGAATTATGGGGAGTGGCCAAATGAAAAGGGGCAAAGCGATTTAATGCCCAAGCAGTTTCCGAGGACGTGGTGCCAGAACCGTCAAATCGCGCAGAGAAGGCGAGGAGGCAAGACGTCATCATGAAGTATACTGCGACAGTTCTGCTCTGCCATGACATGACCCGACGGAAAAAGCATAATGATTTTGGAAATGTCATTTCCAAAACCAGGGGGGCATGTGTTATCACCAGAATTTGACCAGGTCAGAGGTGGGCCGCGATCAAGATGGACTTGACGATATACATATAGAGGAGATATGTGAATCGGCCTTGTTTACCAAATTTGGGCTAGTTAGCCCATGTATCTTTATAATAGGTTACGTAGAAGTTAGAATTTATCTCGTGTACGGTTTGGTGCACGCCCACATTAGAAAGTCCGCTGGACTATAAATATGTATCTAGGGTTTATGGAATAAACAACAACCAACGTTCACCACAAACCAATCTCGGCGCATCGCCAACCCCTTCGTCTCAAGGGTTTCTCCGGTAAGCACCATGCTGCCTAGATCGCATCTCGCGATCTAGCACGAGCCTGCCTAGTTGTTCATGCGCTCGTGTGAAGCCTTTTTGATGGCGAGCAACGTAGTTATCATAGATGTGTTAGGGTTAGCATTGTTCTTAGTATCATATGCTGTCGTAGTGCAACCCTTGCGCATCTAGCCGTCCTTGTACCTCATCATGGGTGCAGGGGCGGCACCCCGCTTGATCTTTATTAAGTAGATCTGATCCGTTACGATTGCTCCTTGATTCATCAAGGATTAGTTTAATATCTGCAATAGTTAGGCCTTACAAAGGGTTGGAGGATCCAGCGCACATAGGGTGTAGTTTGCTGCCCCTAGACAGGATGTTCCGAGGATCAACCTAGCGTTGGTTTTTAGGCCTTGTCTAGGGCTGGCTTACGATCACCGTGCGTGAGCGCGAGGCCCAATCGTGAGTAGGATGATCCGATTATGCGGTGAAAACCCCAAGTCGTCGTGGATCTCATATGCTTTATCTTGATCAAGCAGACCACCATATATTCGGCCATCTTGGACGAATCATGGGTGGATCGGCTCCGTGAGCCGATTCACAGATAACCCGAGAGCCGATCGAGGCTCGTATTTAACGTGTACGTGTGTGCCCTGCAGGAAACTAAGCGAGGCATCATCCACACCTTCCCGACCAGGTATAGGTCAGGTGGCACCCTGCAATTTGCATCGGCGCGCGACCAGAGGCTTTGCGGGCCGTCGCTCCGAGGGAGGGCCAGCCGCAGCCCTAGTTGTTCCCGGCTCTACGGTGTTGACCAGTCACTGCCCGCCGGTGGGTTTCTGACGTCAACAGCATGATCTCAGCATCAGACCAGTTACGTGTGAGATTTTTCGCGCAGTCTCTCACTGGACCAGCCTTTGGGTGGTACACCTCGTTGCCACTGATACGTCTCCAACGTATCGATAATTTCTTATGTTCCATGCTACTTTATTGATGATACCTACATGTTTTATGCACATTATATGTCGTATTTACGCATTTTCGGAACTAACCTATTAACAAGATGCCGAAGAGCCAGTTGCTGTTTTCTGCTGTTTTTGGTTTCAGAAATCCTAGTAAGGAAATATTCTCGGAATTGGACGAAATCACCGCCCAGGGTCCTATTTTTGCACGGAGCTTCCAGAAGACCGAAGGAGAGTCGAAGTGGGGCCACGAGGTGGCCGGGGATAGGTGGCGCGGCCCGGCCTGCCGCGCGGCCCCCCCCTGGGCCCCTCGTGCCGCCTCTTGACCTGCCCTTTCGCCTACTTATACCCTCCGTCGCGAAACCCCCAGTACCGAGAGCCACGATACGGAAAACCTTCCAGAGACGCCGCCGCTGCGAATCCCATCTCGGGGGATTCAGGAGATCGCCTCCGGCACCCTGCCGAGAGGGGATTCATCTCCCGGAGGACTCTACACCGCCATGGTCGCCTCCGGAGTGATGAGTGAGTAGTTCACCCCTGGACTATGGGTCCATAGCAGTAGCTAGATGGTCGTCTTCTCCTAATTGTGCTTCATGGTTGGATCTTGTGAGCTGCCTAACATGATCAAGATCATCTATCTGTAATACTATATGTTGTGTTTGTCGGGATCCGATGGATAGAGAATACTATGTTATGGTGATTATCAATCTATTGTTTATGTGTTGTTTATGATCTTGCATGCTCTCCGTTATTAGTAGAGGCTCTGGCCAAGTTTTTGCTCTTAACTCCAACAGGGAGTATTTATGCTCGATAGTGGGTTCATGCCTTCATTGACACCTGGGATCGTGACAGTAGGTTCTAAGGTTGTGTTGTGCTGTTGCCACTAGGGATAAACCATTGATTCTATGTCTAAGGATGTAGTTGTCGATTACATTACGCACCATACTTAATGCAATTGTATGTTGCTTTGCAACTTAATACTGAATGGGGTTCGGATGATAATCTGAAGGTGGACTTTTTAGGCATAGATGCAGTTGGATGGCGGTCTATGTACTTTGTCGTAATGCCCGGATTAAATCTCACTATATTTATCATATCATGTATATGCATTGTTATGCCCTTCTCTATTTGTCAATTGCCCGACTGTAATTTGTTCACCCAACATGCTTTATCTTATGGGAGAGACACCTCTAGTGAACTGTGGACCCCGGTCCTATTCTTTACATAGCATACAATCTACTGCAATACTTGTTTTACTGTTTTCTTGCAAACAATCATCTTCCACACAATACGGTTAATCCTTTGTTACAGCAAGCCGGTGAGATTGACGACCTCACTGTTTCGTTGGGGCAAAGTACTTTGGTTGTGTTGTGCAGGTTCCACGTTGGCGCCGGAATCCCTGTTGTTGCGCCGCATCACATTTCGCCACCATCAACCTTCAACGTGCTTCTTGGCTCCTCCTGGTTCGATTAAACCTTGGTTTCTTTCTGAGGGAAAACTTGCCGCTGTGCGCATCATACCTTCCTCTTGGGGTTCCCAACGGACGTGTACATCTACGCGCATCAGCCACCAGATTCAGTCCGGACCTGGAAGCAACTCGAAGAGCAGTTCCACGTGCAATATCACTCAGAGGCTACCGAGGCTGGCATTGCCGACCTGACGCAGGTACGGCAGAAGCGAGGAGAAACGGTGTCAGAGTACATTCAGCGCTTCAGGACTGTCAGGAACCGATGTTATTCGGTTCGTTTGAGTGAAAAGGAAGTGGTCGAGCTGGCAGCGTTGGGCCTCGCCGCGCCGCTCAAGGATATGGCTTTACAAGCAGATTACAACTCACTGGCGCACATGGTCCAGAAGTTAACTTTGTATGAGCAGCGCCATCCAGAGTTGTACCAAGACAAGTTCATCAAGCGCCCAATCACCCTGGTCGAGACAGCAGAGGTTGAGGACCCTGAAGACCAGGAAGTAGCCGTGGCTGAATGGGCTCGGGGGGCAGTCCCTGTGTCCTGCAAATGGGTGAAGCCACAAGGGCCTGCAAGAGGGTTTGACTTTGATATAAGCAAAGTTGAGCAGATTTTCGATTTGTTGCTCAAGGAGAAACAGCTGAAGTTACCCGAAGGCCATAAAATCCCTACGGCGCAAGAGATGAATGGGAGACCATACTGCAAGTGGCACCACTCGTTTTCCCACACCACCAATGACTGCAAAGAGCTGCGTAAGCAAATCCAATCGGCGATAGAACAAGGCCGTTTGATCTTCAGTCAGTTTGCCATGAAAGTGGACACGCACCCGTTTCCGAGCGTCAACATGGTGGAGCTAGGTCACCCCGTGCAGCGTCAGCCAGGATTCTCATTTGGTATTAACATGGCAGGGCCTGTGCACCACCACGACAACGACAAGGAAGAAAACGGTCACTCCCGTGGCAAGGATAAAGAGGAGGCCGGTCCGCGCGACCGGCGCCGACATGAAGATAAACGGTACATCACCGAGGAACAAGTGAGAAGCGTGCGATACCAACGACCACTTTCCGCGCACCTCCTCAACAAGTATGAGCATCAGTACGACCGACGTCGGCGATACGATACAGATGACGAAAGATATCGTCGGTCTGATGCAGTCAACAGAAAATCTCGTCGGTATGATAGAGACGACGAAGGGTATGAACGCCGCGCTAATGGGAGGTCAAGGGAGCAAGAAGACATGGACAGACACTGGGATTGTCCGTTCTTCAGGCATTGCTGGGATTCAGGAATGAGCCGATTGCCTACAATCGACAACTGCCCGGAATGCAGACAGCAGAGGAAGGACAAGGGAGACGTTTCAGTATTCAGGCGTCTAGGGCCTCTCCCATCCCAGAGCAGAAAAGCTGAGTCATCTCAAGGGGAAGAGTTCGATGAATCAGATGACGAAGAAGAAGATAGATACCACCGGCCAAGGTGGTGCCCTGATGGACTCAGTCACTCCCAAAAGCGCAGAGTGCAACGGCTACGTAGTTTGGAGGAAGCCGAGGCACAGTACCTGTACACATTGAGGAAAGCTCGGCCCGATCTGGCCGTGAAAATTCAGCAAACTTTGGAGGCGGATACACGTCCACCAAAGAAGGAATGGCGCCCCAAGCAAGCAAAAGCCGATGCAAAGGCATCGGCTGGCACAAATATGGTGTTCATACTTCCGTCGGAGTTTTGTGCTCCAAGGATCGAAGAAGTGCCAGTAGCTCAGTTTGACTGCGGCCCACGGCCAGTCATCTTTGAAAAGCCGCAAGAGAAGAGCTACAAACATTTGAAGGCCCTGTACATAAGAGGATATATCAACGGGCAGCCTGTCGGCAAGATGTTGGTCGACACGGGAGCGGCAGTCAATATAATGGCATACTCCATGCTACGACATTTGGGATGCTCTACTGAAGATCTGATTAAGACCAACGTCACATTAAGCGACTTCAACGGCCAGGCGTCAGAAGCGCGAGGTGTTATGAACGTGGACTTAACCGTCGGCCGAAAAACCATCCCTACGTCGTTCTTCATCGTCGACAGCAAGAGCACCTACGCGGTCCGCTAGGGAGGGATTGGATTCACACCAACTGCTGCATTCCATCCACGATGCACCAATGCCTGATACAGTGGGATGGAGATGAAGTGGAGGTCGTTCATGCAGATGACTCGATCGAGATCTCAACAGCTGACATGAGTATTTGGGACATAAACGACCAAGAGCCGATCTCTGGAGTTAACTTGGACGGCTGTGAGCGCATTGAGGTGACAAAAAACGGGGTGAGGCTGGTCTTATCCACCGGCCTGACCGAGTAGCAAGACCAGAGTCGATGGACGTACGTGGCAAGGCCGATCCCTGCGATCGGCCCCAAAAAATAGAAAGCAATGATCTCACCTCAAGCATGTCACGTAGTCGTGGAGTACAGATAAGGTGTAAACCTTCATTGTGCAATGCAATTGCAAAGGAGGCCGATTCCAGCAATCGGCCAAAATTATCCTCTCCATACGTTTTGCCTGTGTTCAGCATCGATCTAGCAGGCGACGGAAAGCTAGGATATGGGTTTACATCGGCTGATGAGCTAGAAGAGATTGACATTGGTCCTGGGGATAAGCCACGACCAACATTTATCAGCAAAAAGTTAGAACCGCATCTGAGGGGCCCGATGATAGCTTTGTTGAAGGAGTACCCAGATTGCTTTGCCTGGGATTACACAGAGATGCCCGGGTTAGACCGGAGCATCATCGAGCATCGGCTCCCTCTGAAGAAAGGATTTCGGCCGTTCCAGCAGAGAGCACGACAGATGAAGGCCAAAATTTTAGAAGAAGTCAAGAAAGAGATCGAGAAAATGTTGAACGCGGGGTTCATCAGGCCATGCAGGTATGCTGAATGGATTTCTAATGTCGTACCTGTGGAGAAAAAGGATGGCCGATGGCGCGTCGCCATAGATTTTCGGAATCTCAATAGTGCCACTCCAAAGGATGAGTATCCAATGCCAGTAGCAGAGACGTTGATCAATGCGGCTGCTGGTCATAAGATCTTAAGTTTCATGGATGGCAATGCCGGTTACAACCAGATTTTCATGGCTCCAGAAGATATACACAAGACTGCATTCAGAGTGCCAGGATCAGTGGGCTTGTTTGAATATGTAGTCATGACGTTTGGCCTGAAAAATGCCGGTGCAACATACCAAAGAGCCATGAATTACATCTTTCATGATCTAATCGGCAAATTGGTGGAGATTTACATCGATGACGTGGTAGTTAAGTCTGTCTCAGTGGAAGGACACTTGGAGGATCTGCGACACGTCCTAGACCGAACTAGAAAATTCGGATTAAGGATGAATCCAAAGAAGTGTGCCTTTGGTGTCTCGGCCGGTCAATTCTTGGGTTTCTTGGTTCATGAACGCGGAATTGAAATCGGCCTGAAAAGTCAAGAGGCAGTGCGAACAATGAAGCCGCCTACCACAAAGAAAGAACTCCAGCGCCTCATCGGCAAAATCAACTTCGTCAGAAGGTTCATCTCCAACCTGTCGGGACGAATTGAGCCGTTCATGGGGCTGGTGAAGATTAAATCTGATGACGAGTTTCACTGGGGGCAGAACAACAGCAAGCGTTTGACGAGATCAAGGAGTATCTGACGAAGCCACCTGTGTTAGTGCCACCCCAGCAAGACAGGCCATTCTACATTTACTTGTCAGTAGCTGACACTTCCATTGCTTCAGTGGTGGTGCAAGTTTATGATGGCCTGGAGAAAGTCGTTTTCTATCTCAGCAGAAGGATGTTGGATGCAGAAACGAGGTACCCCGAAATCGAGAAGTTGTGCCTTTGCTTATTTTTTACCTGCACCAAACTTCACCACATCCTGTGGACTGCGGAGATTGTTGTCATCTGCAAATCTGATGTCATCAAGCATATGCTGTCGGCTCCTGTGTTGAAAGGCCGACTCGGTAAATGGATGTTTGCATTATCGGAATTTGATATCCGGTATCAGCCTGCGAAAGCAGTCAAGGGACAAGCGCTGGCCGATCTTATTGCTGAACGGATCAACACTGATATAGCTGCACTGTCTGTACGTGCATGGGCCATGTTTTTCGATGGATCGGTTTGTGATGGTGGTTGCGGCATCGGCATTTTAATCGTGTCGCCCCGGGGGGCAACATATTCCTTCTCCATCAGGTTACCTACCCCTTGCACCAACAATGTTGCCGAGTATGAAGCCATACGCAAGGGAATGGAATTGCTATTAGAAGCCGGGGCAGAAGCAGTGGAACTTTTTGGAGACTCCAAATTGGTGATTTCCCAGCTCACGGAGGAATACAAGTGTGAGAGCGAGTCGCTCTTCCCGTTATGGATGCAATGCCGTGAGCTGATGGCACAATTTAAGTATATAAACTTCAATTGGGTCCCAAGATCACGAATTCCGAGGCAAACGATCTTGCACAGATGACGTCAGGCTACAAGGATGTAGCAGATGGAGCCGTCCAGGTACAGGCCTTAGAGCCGGATGATTGGAGAGCCGATATCTTCAATTACTTGAAGGATTCGGCTCGGGGGGCACCTAAACGGATAAGATATAAGGCCATGAAGTACGTCCTTATTGGAGATGACATGTTCTATAGGACTTTGGAAGGCTTACTTCTCAAATGTTTGGGACCAGCCGAGTCGAATCGGCTCTTACATGAGGTACATGAAGGTGCTTGTGGGACTCACCAATCGGCTCATAAGATGAAATGGCTGATTAGGCGATCAGGGTTTTATTGGCCCACCATGCTTGAGGACTGTTTTAATTATTATAAGGGGTGTCAAGCATGTCAGAAGTTTGGAAGCATTCAGATGGTACCTGCATCAGCAATGAATCCCATCATCAAGCCGTGGCCGTTTCGAGGGTGGGGCATGGATATGATCGGCAAGATACATCCTCCTTCGAGCAAAGGCCATGCGTGGGTGTTGGCCATTACAGATTACTTCACTAAATGGGTGGAGGCCGTCCCTATGAGATCAGTGGCATCAAAAGATGTTATCAGTTTTGTGAAGGAACATGTCATTCACAGATTCGGGATTCCCCAGACTATCACGACCGATGGAGGTTCGATTTTCGTGTCCATATTACGAGGAGATGGGAATTAAGTTGATCCGATCGTCTCCATATTACGCTCAAGCGAATGGACAAGCTGAAGCATCCAACAAGAGCCTTATCAAGCTGATTAAGAGAAAGATCGACGAGTATCCTAGACGTTGGCACGAGGTATTGTCAGAAGCTTTGTGGGCTTACCGTATGTCATGTCATGGAGCGATCAAAACCTCGCCATATCATCTGGTCTATGGACAGGAAGCTGTACTACCCTGGGAAATCACGGCTGGATCGAGACGTGTTGCGTTTCAGAATGATTTAACATCTGAAGAATATGCAGCCCTGATGAGCGATAGCATTGAGGATGTGACGGAGCTCAGGCTATGGTCGCTTGAGAAGATTAAGGAGAACAAAGCTAAGGTAGCTCGTGCATATAATAAGAAGGTGAGACCAAAGGAGTTCCACGTTGGTGATCTGGTGTGGGAAGCTGTATTGCCATTGGGAACTAAGGATGCAGTATATGGTAAATGGTCTCCAAATTGGCACGGGCCGTACAGAGTCGACCAAGTTTTAAAGGGTAATGCATACATGCTCGAGCAGCTGGATGGTGTGAAATTCCCAGTGGCTGTCAATGGCCAGCATCTCAAGAAGTATTTCCCAAGTATGTGGGATGATGGACAGTAAATATGGGGGCCGATTCATGAAATCGGCCAGTAAAAAATTTAAATTTTTGGGGAAACAGCCGATGCTCAGACATCGACTTTAGATTAAAAACAGCCGATGCACAGACATCGACTTTAGAATAAAAACAGCCGATGCGCAGCCATCGACTATAGAGGTACAAAATATTATGAGCAGGCATCAAGTTATTATCTGAATTTTGGAAATGTCTGCTTAAACCTGTCTAATTTGGTTTTCGGGTTGGCCTTTTGATGGTGAGGGACCGATACGCTGCTATCGGTTCTTGGGGCGTTGACCTGCTTTGACCATTGGAAGATTCGAAATCGGACAATTGGAAAATCAAATTGGAAGAACATTTTCATTGATTCAAAGGGGGATTTTACAACGAAGAGCTAATTGCTCTCAAAAGGGATCATCTAGTGCCTAATGCACTGTTACTAGCCCTGTTCTAACCCCTAATCTATGGGCCATCGCTGCCCTCGTCGTCGCCGTCGTAGCTACCGTCGGCGCTGCTCCCGGCGAGGTCCTCGTTGCTGCTGATGAAGCCGCCGGTAGGGGCTTCATCTTCCTCTTCATCGTCATCGTCGTCCGACCCAGCGCGGAAGCGCTTGGCCGGAGGGTACCCTTTGGAGGAGGAGTCTTCCTCCTCCTACTCTTCCTCCTCCTCTTCCTCCTCGTCGGAGGAGAGGTTCCCTTCCCATGAGAAGAGGTCGAGTCTTCTTCCCCGTCGACGAGGGGTTCGTCGTCTTCCGTCTTGGAGGGGTCCCAGTCCCTCGCGTCCCAATATTCTGGGGCGCGGGCCTCGTAGATGGCCATCAGATTGACCTCCCGCTCGAGCTCGCTGGAGGAGGAAGACTGGAAGGATAGGCCTGAGGAGATGGAGGAGGAAGAGGAATCCATGGCGGCTGAGAAGGGTTTTTTGTTTGCCAAAACTGTCAAATCATGCAGAGAAGTTGAGAAGGCAAGGCATCATGATGAAAGGATACTGCGACGGTTCTGCTCTGCCACGACGTGACCCTACGAAGAGAAAAACATGGTGGTTTTGAAATTATCATTGCCAAAACCAGGGGGCATGTGTTATCACCAGATTTTGGCCAACTCAGGAGATGGGCCGTGATGAAGATGGGCTTAAAGGATATACACGTAATGTGTTTCTGAATCGGCCTCGTATGAGGATTTGGGCTAGATTGCCCGTCTATATGTACATTATAGTAGATTGCATCTTAGTTTAGAATTAAGAGGTAGAGTTTAGCCCGTACACGGTTAGGTGTACTTCCAAAGATAGAAAGTCCACGGACTATAAATATGTACCTAGGGTTATTGAGAAAGGAGGACGATCACGTTCACAACAAACACAAACCAGGCGCATCGCCACCCCTTGTTTCGAGGGTTTCTTCGGGTAAGCATCATGCTGCCTAGATCGCATCTTGCGATCTCAGTATACGTTTATTCGTTATCTGGTATTGCTCGTACTGAAGCGTTGTTGATGGCGAGTAGTACTGTTTATCTTAGGTGTTTTGGGGCTTGCATTGATGTTCTTATGATCTGCTTGCTTAGCTACGCTGCCCCTCGATATCTAGCTGCCCTTACACCTATCTTAGGTGTAAGGGCAGCGCCTTGCTTCGTCTTTATTTAGTAGATTCGATCTGTTACGGTTGCTCCTTGTTCTTCAAGGATTAGTTTAATATCTGCATAGTTAGGCCTTGCAAACGGGTTGAACGATCCAGTAGCGCGTAGGGTACGGTTTGCTGATCCTAGAAGGGACGTTCCGGGAATCGACACCATGTTGGTTTTTAGGCCTCTTCTAGGGTTAGTTTTCTGTTATCTTACGTATCTGCCAGGCTCAATCACGTGTAGGATGTTCCGGTTATGCGGTGAAAACCCTAAACTGTCGTAGATCTAATTAGCTTAGTATTGATAAAGCAAGAAACCCATGTTATTGCATATCTAACATGAACCATGGGTTGATCGGCTCCTTGAGCCGATCTACAGGGTAACCTGAGAGCCGATCGAGGCTCATTTAATGTTTACGTGTCTACCATGCAGAAACTAATCGAAGGGATCCAACACCTTCCTGACCAGGTATAGGTCAGGTGGCACGCCCTTGCATCCGCCAGGACGTGTGCCGAGCACTGCGGGCCGGACCGAGGGACCAGGGCCACCGCCCGCGTGGAGCCTCCGTGGCACTTTCTTCTCACTATCCCTGGCGCATGGGTTTTGGCTTTTGAATTTTTATGGTGTGTTGTTGTAGCACGGAATGTAAAAACATTGATAGATAGAGCTAGATAGTACAAACCTTACATAGGAATTCCATCACACGTACGATACCGAAGCACACAACAAACCCCGGGCCCACAGACACGACAACAAGACATAGATAATAAAACAGCTCTAAAAACACTCATGAAACTAGATACTTGATAAAGATGAGGCAACGCCGTCGTCCCTCCTAGGATGTTCATTCCCCTTGCTCCTCCTTCGCTGTTTTACTCCTCCTCATCACCGACGGGGCCGTCAATGTGGTAGCGGTATGGGAGGCAGTGCATGTTGAAACGGTCGGGAAAGATGACGTGGAAGTTGGTGAAGATATTGTAGGTAGTGAAAGCGATAAACTCACAACCACACCAGAACACCTGCCCGAGGAGGTGGTGCGCGTCGAAGGGGTTCCTGAAGTGGACGAAGAGGCCTATCTCATGGTTGCTGTTGCCGTCGAAGTGGGACTCGATCGTGTACATGGGCGGCGAGCCTAGAGGGAGGTTGAGGTGGCGGTAGCCCTGCGAGAGAAAGAACTCGGCTAGCGCCCTGTCGCTCCTCCACCTCGATATCGCCCAGATGCGCAGCTCGTTCTCCACGATGACACCCTCCGGCCACTCCCTCTCGCGCACGGTGGCCGGGCGACGGTAAGTTGGGCCAAAGAACTCCATGGTGGCGGCTAGGGTTTGGTGTTTCTGTGGCTAGTCCACGGATGCGGTGGTAGATGGATGAAGCAGAAGAGTGCGTGAGATGTGTGAGAGAAGAGGAAGAAGAGGTGCCCTTATATATAGACGGGGGAGTTTGTAAAATTCACTTAAATAATGCACACAAATTTCACTTTAATACTGATGCCAGCCAACTCGATGGCACGCTGAGACGAGGGCAACCTCTGAGACGATGTCACGGTGCTGAAACGGTGGTTGGCATGCATGAGAGCGTGGCGCGGGTAATTTAATAGCGTGCTGCATGGCGCATGCATGTAAAGGTGGTGACCTGATCGAGGGCTGCATCAGGCGGAGGCAGGCCTAGACGGGCCAGTTGGCAAAGCTTTGACGCGCGAGCGGCCCAGCGGTTATATCTCTGTCTCTGCCTTTCTCAAATTAAACAACCTATTACGCCCTAAAAACCGTGTGACATTAGAAATAGTCTGAATTACAAACAATTGTCTGAATTAAAAATAGTCTGAAAGTAAGAAGAAGATAAACCCATGGCTAGGAGTGGGTGGGCCCACTTTGTGGCCTGGGTAGAGCCGTTTTGCACGTAAACCATGTGTGCGGGCTCCCGTGAGGTAGCTAGGCAAGGAGCACATGATTTCTTCCATGGATGGTGATGTAAGTGGTGTTTGCATGCCATGGTGAAGCAGATCCCAAAAGATGGGACCACTATGCACACGCGCCGTCAGACGATCCACTGTTTTGACACCTTTTTCTGACGAGAACCCTATATTTCAGGGGTCTACACCACATGAACATGGGAATTCACACATGCAAAACCCTAAACCCATGGCTTGGAGTGGGTGGGATGACATGGTGCACCAGTGCCCACAACATGGGGTCACCCAAGGGTTGTGGGCCCACTTTGTGGCCTGGGTAGAGCCGTTTTGCACGTAAACCATGTGTGCGGGCTCCCGTGAGGTAGCTAGGCAAGGAGCACATGATTTCTTCCATGGATGGTGATGTAAGTGGTGTTTGCATGCCATGGTGAAGCAGATCCCAAAAGATGGGACCACTACAAGAAATCTGCCATAATATGACGTTTTTTTATGACTGGAAATCAAAATGTCATAGCTTTATGACGTTCCTAGCTTTGACCGTCCTTGGCCACTCCGGGGGGGGCAAAACCCTAGAAAATCGTGACGTTATTGGGCAAAAACGTCATTGGCAATTTAGGTCAAAACGTCATTAGCAAAATTAAGTGGCCTACGACGTTTTCCCAATGCCGATTGCGACAAATCAATAGCGTCATTGGCATTTGGCTCAATACAATGGTATGTGTTTGGCTGCCATGTCATCCATTTTGCCTATGTGTCCCTTTTCGGGTCCCACGCGCCTCACACGTGTCACTGGAAGCAACTGGCTTGAACTAACTGACATGTAGGACCAACTGATACTTGTGGGACAAAGGCGTCTTGTTATTTTTTTTCTCTGTGCCGTCCACCATTTTAATGGGCTGCTGGTGATATCCTCCTCTTTTGGGCTGTCCTCTACTAGGCTGCTGGCTGCTGGCCTACCCCACGACGGCCCATCCGGTGGTTGAATTGCTGGCCCGACGGCCCATCCGGGGGTTGAATTGCTGGCCCGACGGCCCATCCGGGGTTGGAGTGGCTCCCGATGGAAATAACTGGCAAAAATTGCGTTTGCGGGGACTCGAACCCTCGACCTGGCGCTGCCGCACTACCACTCCCTACCGCTTTGCTACAATAGTGTTGTTGACACAAGTATGGTTGTCCATGTATATAGACATGATAGACTAATCAGTTGTCTTCAAAATCCCTCCACCTCGACCAAAATCCCTCCGACCAGGTGCATCTAGCTAGGGTTCCTCCTCCGACCAAAATCCCTCCGACCAGGTGCATCTGTTGCATGGCGGCGCAGTTCCCAGCCTGCTCGGGCAGTTCTTCTAGGTCAGGAGCGTCGTCGCGTCGCCGCCGGCGGCCGGGCACGCCCATCCCGTATCGGCAGCGGCCATTCGATTATGAGCCCGCCGACGTATGTGACTGTGGCGAGAAGATGCCGCAATGGATTTCTTGGAGTGATCCGAATCCTGGGAGAAGATACCGGAACTGCAAAATTCGCTCGGTTAGTCTTCGAGCACGCCCCCCCGCCCCCATTCTGAATTTCCTGGAGCCCGCCGTCTTCTGAAGTTTCTTTTCTACTATGCCTTACTTATCCTCTTTTGTTCTTCATCTGTCAGATTGCTGGTGGAATAGGGTGTAAAGTGTTTAAGTGGATTGATGATCCGCTGGATGCACGTCACAAAGAGTTAGTTCGTGATCTGCGTGATGCTGTTTGGGATCGAGATGAAGAAATTGAGAGGCTCCAGGTAGAAATTGAGAGGCTCCAGGAAGAAAAGTTTCTGCTTGCTGCAAGGAAACAGAGCAACCCTGAACCAAAGAAAATGAGAGGCTTCATGGTTTGGGTGCTATCTGTAGCTTTTGTCATCTGTTGTACCTGGGTGATGTGTAGGAACTGAAATTAGGGTGAATTCAGTGATCTGTTGGTCAGGAGGAGAAGAAGCTAGAGTATATGCTAGAGTTATTGTGTTGTAATTCCAAACATTTGTCTGTTCGTGCCACAATGTTTAGTTCCTGAATTTGAACCATGTCTATGTATGTGTGCAATTCTGTTCAGTTGAAAATGTGTTCTGTTGAAAATGAGTTCTGTTGAAAATGTGTACGGCGGCGCCGCCCATATATGGTCGCCGGCGTCAGCCATGCACGGCGGCGCCGCCCATATATGGTCGCCGGCGTCAGCCATGTATTGAAAAAATTGGGCATGGATTCCCCTAAAAATTGGGCATGGATTCCCCAAAAAATTGGGCACAAATTCTGGGAACAAAAAGCTGACATATTCAACATAAATTCTGGGAAAAACAAGCTGGCATGTTCAACATAAATTCTGGGCCAAACAACCTGACACATAATCTGAAATAAACTGACATTACACAAACTACAGATTCAAACTGCTATTCATCCATTACACAAACTACAGATTCAAACTGCTATTCATCTTCTTCGGAAACTGGACGATTCCTAGTCCTATTTCCTCCATCATCACCATCATCACTGCAATATTGGTACATTGTCTGATCAACCTCCTCGATTTCTTCAGGCACAACCTCCTTGCTCCGTTTCTTCAGTTTGTCCACAATGACTTTTTCAAGTAGCACACGTTCCTGGTCACTTCTCGTCCTACTCCGTGCAGTGCCTTCTTTTTCTTGCACAGGAACTTGACTGGAATCTTCATCTTGATATGATAGTACAGCAACACCGGGTCCCTGTTCATTTTCTTTTACACTCCATAGATGTCTATGGTGAAATTTCTGCACAACTTGCCATTTTCCTTTCAACTTAGTGTCTGGCACATAAAAGACCTTGGTTGCTTGTGATGTCAGAATGAAAGGATCAGTCTTGTACCAAAACTTTTCTGTGTTAACACTCTTGAAGTGTCCATCATCGTCGAATCCGGGTTTCCTACCACCAAGGTCAAACCAGTCACACCGGAAGAGGACAACTGACCGATGGACGCCACCGCTGGAGTTGTATTGCAATCTGATGATGGATTTCAGCTGACCAAAGAAGTCAATGCTGTTGCCATCATGATCTCCCTCAGAAACGATTCCACTATTTTGTGTCTTTCTGTTCTTCTCGCGGTCAACAGTATGGTACCGAACACTGTCAACAACACATGCCGAATATAGTCTCACTCTAAAATCTGGTTTGCACGCCAAAGCATAGAGATCAGGACAGACATCATTTCGCATTTTTCCAATCTGCAAAAAATCAACCAGGGGGTGAGTAACACACACAGAAAATTTATATCATGAACTTTTCCAATCTTCAGAAATAAACCAGCTAAAGATCTCACATGAGTCTGAAACCATCTAGCAAAGTTCTTGGCAAGCCATCTATCAACATTGATCTGACCACCTCGTTGGTTCAACTCTTGTTTGCACAGGCTGGAATGGCAACAGAAAATAGATCCTAATTATTATTTGGACATGCTGCAATAACCTATCTATATATGGGGATGAAGAGAAACGTACTCGATGTATGGATCAACCTCAGGGCAACTTCGGAGCACATACCACACCATGTTGTCATAGTCCTCACCTGCATACACATATTGAGAGGCTCCAATAAATTTCACACCGTGTTTGAAAACAGACAGATCACCAATATGTGAATCATCCCGCTCCGGATTTCTGCTTGGACGGTTGAATCTTGTTTCAACATCGTCGAAGTATCTCGAGCAAAATGTCAGGCACTCATCAACAATATATGCTTCGGCAATCGATCCCTCCGGCCTGGCATTGTTCCGGACATAACGCTTCAATGTTAGCAACCTTCTTTCGACTGGGTACATCCAACCGTAATGCACTGGGCCTCTAAGCCTTGCCTCTTTTGGTAAATGGATGGCCAAATGCACCATCACGTCGAAGAAAGATGGGGGGAAGATCTTCTCAAGTTTGCAAAGAATAACTACGATTTCCTTTTCAAGTCTGTCCAGAACGTCTCTCTTCAGTGTTTTGCAGCACAGCTCTCTGAAGAAATTTCCAAGCTCAGCAACCGCTTCATATATGTCTTCATGGATTGTTCCTCGAAGGCCAGCCGGTAAGATCCTTTGAAGCAATATATGACAGTCATGGGTCTTCAGCCCTTGAAGCTTGCACTTATCAGAAGCAACACACTTGGATATGTTAGACGCGTACCCATCTGGAAACCTCACAGCTTTTATGAATTCACAAAAAGCAATTTTTTCTTGTTTACTCATTGTATACCACGCCTGTGGCATCTCAAAAGAGTCAGCTGAAACAGGCTGCAAATGCAAGTCACGTCTTATGCCCATGTCTTCCAAATCAAGCCTTGAATTCACAGTGTCTTTGGTCTTGCCTTGTATGTTCATGAAAGTACCAATCAAATTGTCACAGATGTTTTTCTCGATGTGCATTACATCGAGATTATGCCTCAGCTTTAGATCTTCCCAGTATGGCAAGTCCCACAAACATGATCTACGGCTCCAACACTGACCGTCCTCACGTTTCCTTTTCTTCTGAAGCTTGCCTGGTATCACATCTCTAACCCTATCAAGCTGTTGCTTCAGCTCTTCTGGAGTGAATTCCGCTGGCTTCTCACGGCTTTCAGAAGCACCATCGAATTCTTTGCTATTTCTCCAAGGATGGTGCCGAGGTAGCCAACGGCGGTGCCCAATAAAGCAGATTTTGTTCCTTAATTTCTTGGAGCAATTCTCTTTGTCACAACGCACACATGCCTGGTAACCAGCTGTGGCCCTCCCTGACAATGTGTGCAGTGCCGGATAATCATGAATACACCATAAGATTGCAGCACGGAGATCAAACTTGTCTGGACTATTGGCATCATATGATTTTACACCTTTCCAGAGCTCCTGCAGCTCTTCCATCAAAGGCTCCATGAAGACATCAAAATCTTTTCCTGGAGAGGATGGACCAGGGATTAGCAATGCAAGCATGAAGTTGGACTGATCCATACATGCCCACGGCGGAAGGTTGTATGGCACCACGAATACAGGCCACATGCTGTAGGAGTTGCTCATATTCCCGTAGGGATTAAAACCATCCGTGGCAAGTCCAAGCCTTATGTTCCTGGCATCAGCGGCAAAGTCTTTATGAATATTGTCAAAATCCTTCCATGCATCCCCGTCTGCTGGATGACTGAGATCATTCTCCACGTCTTGCCGCTTCAGTTTGTGCCACTGTACTTCCTTTGATTGCTCCTTTGAAAGAAACATTCTTTGCAGCCTTGGAATCAATGGGAAGTGCCTCAGCACCTTCTCTGGGATCTGTCTCCTACCATCAGCATCTTTCCATCTGGAGGCTTTGCACTTGGGGCAATTATTCTCCTTGGCATAATCCTTCCGGAACAATACACAGTTATTCGGGCACACATGGATACTATCATAACCAAGTCCCAACCTGCCGATTATGCTAAGTGCCTCCTCGTATGACTTTGGTATTGAGCTAGTAGGGTATTGCAAGGCCAAAATCAGGAGTATCGCGTTGAATGCAACGTTGCTAATCCGGTAGTACGACTTGGCCTGAAGTAACTTGACTGTGAGTGAAAACCTTGACATTGTACCCCCATCGCTGGCTGCGCGCTTGGCTTCCTCTATCAACTCAGCAAATATAGTGTCCTTTCCAGCACCTTGCGGTTCTGACTTGTACAAATCAGCAAGCAGATCAGGAATTCTATCATCTTCGTAACCATCTTCCTCTTGCAAACCAAAATAGTGTGCCTCTGCATCACCTCCACCAACATGGTGTGCCCCTGCATCACCTCCATGTCCAGCCTCAGGTTCACCTCCATGTCCAGCCTCAGGTTCACCTCCATGTCCATGTCCGGCTTCAGGTGCACCTCCTTGTCCTCCATGTCCAGCTTCAGGTACAGGATGTAATGGTTCTCCATGGAAGACCCATCGGTCATAAGTGCTTGCCATCCCAAAAAGAAGCAAATGAGCCTCTACTACATCTAGAGGTTTTGTGCACCGGTTAAGACAGCTACGACATGGGCACAGCACCTGATCATCATTGGCAGCACTCAAGCGAACAAACTGCATAAACTCTGCCACTCCCTTTGTGTGTTCAGGGGAAAGCCTTCTAATTCTTGTTGTAATCCAGCGTCTGTCCATCTGCGGAAGAACAAAATGATGCAATTAGCACACACCTAACTGCACAGCAGTTCCAATTTCAAGCAATGCACAGCAGTTCAATTCGATTTTGTGAACTGATGAAGAAGAACAGATCGAGAGGGGAGAGATGAGAGGGGTGCAGACCGGGAGATGCGGAGGGGCTCGTCGTGGGAGAGGGCCGGGGCTCGTCCTGGAGAGGGCGAGGGGCTCGTCCTGGCGAGGGCGAGGGGCTCGTCGTCGGCGAGCCAGATGGACAGCAGATCCCTTGCTCGGACGCAGCGCTGGCACACCCACCACCGCCGTCACCTCGGATCACAGAGATTCGATATTGTGAACTGACGAAGAAGAACAGATCGAGAGGGGAGAGATGAGAGGGGTGCAGACCGGGAGATGCGGAGGGGCTCGTCGTCGGAGAGGGCCGGGGCTCGTCGTCGGAGAGGGACGGGGCCGGTGACCACTGATGACCCACAAGTATAGGGGATCGCAACAGTCTTCGAGGGAAGTATTACCCAATTTATTGATTCGACACAAGGGGAGACAAAGAATACTTGTAAGCCTTAACAGCGGAGTTGTCAATTCAGCTGCACCTGGAAACAGACTTGCTCGCAAGAGTTTATCAGTAGTAACAGTTTTATGGCAGTAGGAATAGTGAAATAACAGCAGCGGTGAAATAAAGACAGCAGTAGTGATTATAGTAAACAGCAGGATTAAAATACTGTAGGCACAGGGACGGATTTAACGGGCGTTGCATGGAGGAGAGAAACTCATGTAACAATCAAAGCAGGGGCATTTGCAGATAATAATAAAACGGTATCCAAGTACTAATCAATCAATAGGCATGTGTTCCATATTTAGTCGTACGTGCTCGCAATGAGAAACTTGCACAACATCTTCTGTCCTACCAGCCGGTGGCAGCCGGGCCTCTAGGGAAACTACTGGATATTAAGGTACTCCTTTTAATAGAGTACCGGAGCAAAGCATTAACACTCCGTGAACACATGTGATCCTCACATCACTACCATCCCCTCCGGTTGTCCCGATTTCTGTCACTTCGGGGCCATTGGTTCCGGATAGCGACATGTGTATACAACTTGCAGGTAAGATCATAAACAACGAATATCTTCATGAATCAATAACATGTTCAGATCTGAGATCATGGCACTCGGGCCCTAGTGACAAGCATTAAGCATAACAAGTTGCAACAATATCATAAAAGTGACATCTACGGATACTAGGCACTATGCCCTAACAATCTTATGACTATTACATGACCAATCTCATCCAATCCCTACCATCCCCTTCAGCCTACAGCGGGGGAATTACTCACACATGGATGGGGGAAACATTGCTGGTTGATGGAGAGGCGTTGGCGGTGATGGCGGTGAAGATCTCCTCCAATTCCCCGTCCCGGCGGAGTGCCGAACGGAGACTTCTGGCTCCCGCGACGGAGTTTCGCGATGTGGCGGCTCTCTGGAGGGTTTCGCGACTTCGACTTCTCCCCGTGCGTTTTCAGGTCGAAACCAATAAGTAGTCCGAAGGGGGGCGTCGGAGGCCGGCCGAGGGGGCCACACCACATGGCCGCGCGGGCCCCCCCTCCTTTGCCCTTCTGGCTCCGTCAATATTTTGGTAAAATAGGGCCTTCTGCAAGAATTCCGAGGATTTTCCCGAAAGTTGGATTTCTGCACAAAAACGAGACACCAGAGAAGTTCTGCTGAAAACAGCGTTAGTCCGTGTTAGTTGTATCCAAAATACACAAATTAGAGGCAAAACAATAGCAAAAGTGTTCGGGAAAGTAGATACGTTTTGGACGTATCAACTCCCCCCAAGCTTAGCTTATTGCTTGTCCTCAAGCAATTCAGTTAACAACTGAGCGATAAAAGAACTTTCACGAACACATTTGCTCATATGATGTATATATTCTCATGCTATGGCTAATACTTAAGCAGTTCATAATGAGATACATGCAAATAAGATCATCCAACAGCTATGTCAATCATGGAGAGGTACCAACAATTAATAATAAGCACCATGAATCATGTATATAAGCAGGATTGCAATGTTCATAAGAGAATATGATAAAGTGGTATCTCGCTTGCCTGTATTTGATCGGCAAAACATAAATGCCAAGGCACCTCTTGAGTTCATAGAAAGACTAGAAGTAGTGATTGTCAAAGATAAAAGCATCAAGGTTATACCACGATCAATCATATTTTGAGACAAGCATATTATACTAAGAATGACAGTTGTGCTCTCAAGATAGTGCTCAAAGAAAGGATGGAGACACAACATAAAAGTAAAAGATTGACCCTTCGCAGAGGGAAGCAGGGATTAACATGCGCTAGAGCTTTTCATTTGTAAAACAGGAGTAAAATTATTTTGAGAGGTGTTTGTTGTTGTCAACGAATGGTAATGGGTACACTAACTACCTCATCAACCGGACTCACAAGAGCGGCTCCCATTTTATTTATTTTTTGGTTGGCACTCCTTCCAACCTTTCTTTCACAAACCATGGCTAACCGAATCCTCGGGTGCCTGCCAACAATCACATACCATGAAGGAGTGCCTTTTTATTTAAGCTTTATTATGATGATGACACTCCCCCCAACCTTTGCTTACACAAGCCATGGCTAACTGAATCCTTCGGGTGCCGTCCAACAATCACAAACCATGGAGGAGTGTCTATTTAAGTTAATTAATTCGGGACTGGGAATCCCATTGCCAGCTCTTTTTGCAAAATTATTGGATAAGCGGATGTGCCACTAGTCATATGAGAGTCCGTCAAAAGTAAATGACAAGGTTGAAAGCTAAACACCACATACTTCCTCATGAGCTATGAAACATTAACACAAATTGAGAAGCATTTTGAAAGTTTTAAAGGTAGCGCATGAGAATTTACTTGGAATGGTTTGAAATGCCATGCATAGGTATTTATGGTGGACACTTTGGAACAACTTGGTTTTCAGGTGTTTGGAAGCACGAGCGGCGTCCCGCTCAGTACAAGTGAAGGCTAGCAAAAGACTAGGGAGCGACAAATCAAGAGAGCAGTAACTGTCATAATCATGCTTGCGGCAAAATAAATTAACGGAGGCATAAAAGTGATACAAGAACTCTGAAGCAATATAAATCATCGAGGCTTAATTGACTTTTTGTTCAGTCATATGCATGCGTGAGCATGTGCCAAGTCGATATAAATGAATTATTCAGAGGAGGATACCACAATGCCATACTTACTTATGAATAAAACAATGCAAGCAAACATCCATGACATGCTACTCATATTAATAAATTGGAGCTAAACATGAGAGATCATGAACTACTAGACTTTCTCAAATAACATATACCTCACATGAACCAACTAAGCATGCTCATATGGATGAGTATATGTACAAAAATGAAAGCAAATAGAGTTCATACCAGCCTCTCACCACAATCAGATTGTCGTAGATCGTCATTATTGCCTTTTCACTTGTGTAGCTTGGATAATATAAAATGAAAACCACGCTCCAGCCACCGAAGACCATTGAACTCATGATGAACTTTACAAACCAAAGAAGAACAGCAAATATTTTTGGTGTTTTCGAATTAGAAACAAGAACGAAAGAAAACAAGCAAACAAAGCAAAATCTTTTTGGGTTTTCTTATAGCAAACTAACGATAGCAAATAAAGCAAACTAAGAGCAAGGAACCAAATAAATAAATGGTGAAGAGAAACAACAGAAATATTTTTGGTCTTTTTGTGTTTTAGGAAAGAAACAAAGTGAAAACAAAAGAATGCAAACTAACAGAAACACAGAAAAGCAGGATGACAGAAATCTGCCAAATCCTGACAGCAGTACAGAAATCGAATTTAACAAAAATCTTCCATTGCTCATACCAAAAAGTGTTCAACTAATGAAAGTTAGATAACAACCTGGGGAACATGCTCAAAAATTGGAAACTCAAAATAACGTTCTGGCTGTGCGTACGAATTTTTTTGGTAACAGCACAGAATCTGTTTTTGGACAGCACTTCCCCAAATATCATCTCCCTCTCATTAGAAAACCACTCTAGAGACTAAACAAGTATGTACAAGTATCCAGCAACCATAATATGCAAAGAATGAGTGATGCCGGTATACCTCCCCCAAGCTTAGGCTTTTGGCCTAAGTGGAGTTCATTCCCAACGAGGGTCGGAGTTCCACGCCGGTGGATCATACATGGAGTGGTAATAGGGCCCCTGCGCAGAAGAATATCGTGGAGGCTCCACATGACCATGATGTTGATATGAGGAGCTTGCTGCATCGGATGAAGAGTCGGGATGCTCCTCGGCCTCCTCCACATCTTCCCTTGCACGACGGCTTTCCCTTTCTATGTATGCATTTAGCTCATTTTCTGTGATCGACCACCCGTCCCTGGCATCAAGGTTAAACAAAGCAGGTGCAGGCAAGCGTACTAATTTTTCAATTTTCTTAGTTATACTCCAACTTTTCTTATACAAAGTTATCCTATAATGCAGGTTGTTCAAACTAGATGCATCTGAAATAAACTCATGCCTGATCATGGAGAAAACATCAAGTTTCTCTATAGAAAGCGGAATATCTAAATGGTGAGGACCTACACCATGCATAGCTAATAAGCGAGAGGCAATAAGACCTCCACAAATTCCTCCTTTCTCACGGTTAGTAGCAAGTCTACAAGCTATTAAAGCACCCAAATTATAAGTCCTATCCTGTTGCAAAGCAGCAGCTAAGAAAGCCAAGTCTGGGACAGATAATTTACCTCCAGTCCTTCTTGCAAGAACGCACTTTGTAATGAAATAGGCAAAATAGCGGATGGCTGGATGTTGAATGCTACTAATCTTACCACCATCATTGGAGAAGCTCCTCCCATTACAAATCCTTGTATAAAGATTCGAGAGCTCCCGCGGTGTTCCCCTGATCTTCTCGCAAGATCCCCATCGCGGCACTCTAATCGCTGTACAAAAATCACTGAAAGGCAAGTCGATAGTTTTGTTATAAATCTTATACCGGACCATGGGGTCAGTTTGAGACCGGTGAAATTCGAAATCCTGCACAACCGACACCGTTAGTTTAGCATATTGGTGAGGTTCACCAACAGCAAAATCTCCCAATCCTGCATTGGAAATTAGTGTTTGAACGTCTTGCAGGATTCCTGCATTCCGCATAAAGTCCGTGCATGGGTAATAAGAGGGGTATACTCCCTCTTCACGATGAACTCTCATGACTTGCTGTACCTCCAACTCTTCTTGGTTCAATTGGGGCACACCTCCTTCCATTTTCTGAAATTTTCAACAATCATTATAAAATTTGATTTCAAGGTGTGTAATTGAAGGGAACTACTATAGGAACTTGCTAGAGTACTACACATGCATCAAAACTAATTTCTACCACTTAGAACAAGCATGCAAGCTCACTAAACATGTTATCTACAGCAGCAAAATATTCAAGATATACTCAACCAAATGAAATTCTAATTGGACAATCAAAGGAGTCACATACCAAGGAGTAAATGTGCCAAATTTCAAACAGAAATCTGGGCTGAGCAAGGAGATCGAAAAATCGCGAGTTCTTGAGCAGAAACACGAGTGAGAGAAACTTGGTACGAGCTTTTTCGGGAGAGAGAAGATGCTGGGAGGAAGAGATGATGAAGTGGGGCAAGGGGTGGCCCACACCACATGGTGGCGCGGCCCCCTTGCTGGCCGCGCCGGCCTATGGTGTGGCACCCCCGGTCATCCTCTGGTGCTCCCAGGTGCCTCGTCGAAAAATAGGACCAACGGTGTAATTTTTGTAATTTTTAGAGAACTTCGAAAAATGCACATTTTTGGGTATTAAATTAATGATTACTGCGCAGGAAAATGATTTCTAAAATCTTAAATGACTAAAGCATATTGCAAAACAAAAGTGCTACATCAAGTAAAATAGGTGAAGGGAGAAAGAAAGAAAGAAGTGTTGTTTAGCTCTTTTATGCAATAAAATATACTTGTTAACAAGGTTGATCAAGTCTTGCTACCAAATAAATTTTATATGACATAAGAAGAAATAAACCTCAAATCAATCATGTTACCTTATATTGAATTGATATGGATCCAATCACAAGAGTTTGATATTCTTCTTTAGGCTCATATATAGGACAATCAATGGATCCCACTTTGATAGTTTTCACATTAAAAATTGTATTGACTCCACATACTTTATCAATCCTCTTGGGAAAATAGACAGTGTGTTCCTTATCATCAACATTGAAAGTAACCATGCCTTTATTGCAATCAATAACAGCCCCTGCAGTATTAAGAAAGGGTCTTCCAAGAATAATGGACATATTATCATCTTCAGGCATTTCCAACACAACAAAATCAGTTAATATCAAGCAATGCTGAGTAACTTGAACAGGAACATTTTCACATAAACCAACAGGAATAGCAGTAGATTTATCAGCCATTTGCAAAGATATATCAGTTGGTATCAATTTATCTAAATCAAGTCTCTTATAAAGAGAAAAAGGCATCACACTAACACCTGCTCCTAAATCACATAGAGCAGTTCTAACATAATTATTCTTGATGGAACAAGGAATAGTCGGTATACCTGGGTCACCAAGCTTCTTTGGAATCTTACCATTGAAGGAGTAATTAGCGAGCATAGTAGAAATTTCCTCATTGGGGATTTTCCTTTTGTTAGTAACAATATCTTTCATATACTTTGAATAAGGAGGCAATTTAATAGCATCAGTCAAAGGGATTTGCAAAAATAAAGGTTTCATCCAATCACAAAATTTATTATAATGTTCCTCCTCCTTTGATTTTAGTTTCTTAGCAGGAAAAGGCATTTGCTTTTGAACCCAAGGTTCTCTTTCATTACCATGTTTCTCAGTAATAAAATCTTCTTTAGTGTACTTTTTATTTTTAGCATGCTTTTTAGGTTCTTTTTCAATTTCTTCTTTATCAGGAGTATCATTCTTATCATTATCTTCCTCATGTTCATTACCACTTTCAGTTTCAGCATCAGAAATAGAAATACTATTAGGATCATTAACAGGTTCAGAGGATTCTACAACATTCTTATGTTTCTTTTTCTTTTTCTTAGATGGAGCACTAGTTTTAATTAGTTGAGAATCTTGTTCAACTCTTTTGGGATGCCCTTCAGGATATAGAGGATCCTGGGTAGAAGCACCACCTCTAGTTGTTACTTCACAAGCATGTTTTTCTTTAGAATTATTTCCCAACAAGTCATTTTGCACTTTAGTAAGTTGATCAATTTGAGTTTGAACCATTTGAAAATGCTTAACAAGTATCTTAACATCATTGGAGGTTCTCTCCACAATATCATGCAATTCACTAATAGCTCGGGAATTTTCCATTAAATGATTCTCTACTCTCATATTAAAGTTTTCTTGCTTAACAATATAATTATCAAATTCATCTAAGCATTGAGCAGGAGATTTTGAATACGGAATATCTTCCCTAGTAAAGTGTTGAAGCGAGTGTACCTCAATCATGGATGAAGGGGGAATTGTCTCACATATATCTTCTATAGGAGGTAAATTCTTCACATCTTCAGGTTTAATACCCTTCTCTTTAAGAGACTTCTTGGCTTCCCTCATATCTTCATCATTCAATTTAATCATACCCCTCTTCTTCACTATCGGTGTCGGGGTTGGTTCAGGTGTAGACCAATCATCATGATTCCGGCCTATTTTAGCCAATAATTCTTCAGCGTCGTCTGGAGTTCTTTTCCTGAAAACACAACCAGCACAACTATCCAGGTATGCCCTAGACTCAATAGTTAGTCCACTATAAAATATATCAAGTAAATCATGCTTTTCCAAATCATGGTCAGGCTGAGCTCTAATAAGAGAACAAAATCTAGCCCAAGCCTCAGGCAATTTCTCTCCATCTTCCTGGTCAAAATTATAAATTCTCTGCAAAGCAGCATGTTGAGCACTAGCAGGAAAGTATTTTCGAAAGAAAACATCACGCAAGTCAGTTGGACTTTTAATAGAACCAGGAGGCAAATTATTATACCAAGTTTTAGCATCATCCTTTAATGAGAAAGGAAAAAATTTAGCGACAAAATAAGTACGCATCTTGACATCATCAGAAAACACGCCACTAAGAGTAGATAACTCAGTCAAGTGTTCAACAACACTTTCTTTTTCAGTACCACAAAAGGGTGTTTTCTCAACAATAGCTATATGAGATAGATCAAGAGAAAAATCATAATCTTTATCCCTAATGTTTATAGGAGATGTGGCAAATTTAGGATCAGGAGATGGTTTATATCTAACAGCATGTTCTGCAAGCAACTTTTTAATTTTTCTTGCATCAGTAGTAGCATTGCATTTTTCAATAAAATCATCATCAAGCTCTACATAATCTTCATCAAGATCATCACTAGAATATTCAACAGACTCAGGTGAATTAACAGGTGTAGTAGCATTAGGAGTTTCAGTATTTTCAATTTGTCTAGACCTAGCAATTGTAGCATCTAGAAAAGATCCCAATGAACCACTATCATCAAGCACAGCAGAAACATTATCAATATTATGAGAATTTTCAGATTCAGCAGAAGTACCAGCATGTGAAGCATGTGGCGGTGAAACAAGTTTATCAATAACAGATGGTGAATCAAGAGCAGCAGAGGTACTCAGAGTTGTACCTTTTCTTGTAGTGGATGGTAATATGGCGATCTTAGTATCGCGAGGTTTACCCATAATGGAGAATTTGCAGCGAACAATATCAATCCAAGTGAACTTCCAAATAAAGCTATGCTCCCCGGCAACGGCGCCAGAAAATAGTCTTGATGACCCACAAGTATAGGGGATCGCAACAGTCTTCGAGGGAAGTATTACCCAATTTATTGATTCGACACAAGGGGAGACAAAGAATACTTGTAAGCCTTAACAGCGGAGTTGTCAATTCAGCTGCACCTGGAAACAGACTTGCTCGCAAGAGTTTATCAGTAGTAACAGTTTTATGGTAGTAGGAATAGTGAAATAACAGCAGCGGTGAAATAAAGACAGCAGTAGTGATTATAGTAAACAGCAGGATTAAAATACTGTAGGCACAGGGACGGATTTAACGGGCGTTGCATGGATGAGAGAAACTCATGGGCATTTGCAGATAATAATAAAACGGTATCCAAGTACTAATCAATCAATAGGCATGTGTTCCATATTTAGTCGTACGTGCTCGCAATGAGAAATTTGCACAACATCTTTTGTCCTACCAGCCGGTGGCAGCCGGGCCTCTAGGGAAACTACTGGATATTAAGGTACTCCTTTTAATAGAGTACCGGAGCAAAGCATTAACACTCCGTGAACACATGTGATCCTCACATCACTACCATCCCCTCCGGTTGTCCCGATTCACTTCGGGGCCATTGGTTCCGGACAGCGACATGTTTATACAACTTGCAGGTAAGATCATAAACAACGAATATCTTCATGAATCAATAACATGTTCAGATCTGAGATCATGGCACTCGGGCCCTAGTGACAAGCATTAAGCATAACAAGTTGCAACAATATCATAAAAGTGACATCTACGGATACTAGGCACTATGCCCTAACAATCTTATGACTATTACATGACCAATCTCATCCAATCCCTACCATCCCCTTCAGCCTACAGCGGGGGAATTACTCACACATGGATGGGGGAAACATTGCTGGTTGATGGAGAGGCGTTGGCGGTGATGGCGGTGAAGATCTCCTCCAATTCTCCGTCCCGGCGGGTGCCGAACGGAGACTTCTGGCTCCCGCGACGGAGTTTCGCGATGTGGCGGCTCTCTGGAGGGTTTCTGGCGACTTCGACTTCTCCCCGTGCGTTTTCAGGTCGAAACCAATAAGTAGTCCGAAGGGGGCGTCGGAGGCCGGCCGAGGGGGCCACACCACATGGCCGCGCGGCCCCCCCCGGGCCGCGCCATGTGGTGTGGGGCCCTGCCTCCACCTCCTTTGCCCTTCTGGCTCCGTTAATATTTTGGTAAAATAGGGCCTTCGCAAGAATTCCGAGGATTTTCCCGAAAGTTGGATTTCTGCACAAAAACGAGACACCAGAGCAGTTCTGCTGAAAACAGCGTTAGTCCGTGTTAGTTGTATCCACCAGACACTCGAGAGGAAAAAAATAGGGCTCGTGTCGGAGAGTAGATAGGGCCGGTGACCACCGCCACCGCCGCCGCCGAGTTGCGGAGGGAGTTGGATTCGAATTTCTGCTAGGTTATCGGAGGGAGTTGGATTCGGAAGGGATATTTGGGCTTCTCCTGGGCGCCAAAAAAAATCAAAAAGTGTGAGGGCTGGGAGTCGAACCCAGCACCTCTAGATGTGTCAACGTGCTAGTTAACCAGTGGAGCTATTGGAGAGATCTTGTCAGCTTACCATCCTTTATCCTTTACATAGTGGAACTAAGGCAACTTTTTTTTATAGTTATGGATATGATCTTGTTACATAATCTATCAGAGGGGATACTGATTTAGGACAACAGTTAATTTGTACAGGAGCATTAGCTAAGCAACAGGCTAATATATGACTAATAATTAATTACGGCTAGCAAACTATATATATCTATATATACTCCAGCATATATAGACCACCAAAAGCACATTATATTACACATATATAGTGCCAGCCTTGAGCTCAATAACATAGTACCAAAAGGACACGTTAATTATAGATACTACCGAGGAGGTTCAACGCTCATTTACTTGAGCACATTACATCGACCAACAGGCCATTAGATAGTACCAGATCGATCGATAAGAGGTTCAACGCTCATATTACTTGAGCTCATACACACATATATATAGTACTACTAGCTTAATTAGAGAGGTTCAGCCTGCTAGCTCATTTCTCGAGCTTCCTGACATACAACTTGAGACCGCCCCGGGCGCGAATGCGGAACCAAAACACAAAGATATCATTTGCCTTCATCTTGCTCTTCCGCACCACAGCACTCCAGTTTGTTGTGATCACTGCACCGTCAAACTTCCCTTTGCCCTGGAAAATCCTCACTTTCACACCATGTCTCTCACTGTAAGAGACAAGAAAGTCATTGTCTGGAAGCTGCATATTCGTCGAGATGTACTGCTGGGTAAACTTCCGGTTGAAGTACTGCAGATTATAAGATGCAAAACTTCGTTCAGATGAAGTAATTGTCAACATATAAAGATGCAAAAACATCCTTGAGATGGAGTAATTATTTACCATTCTGGAACTGCCTTCCACGGTACTTGCACTCTTTATAGTGCACACATAAAAAGGAATTGCGGGGCGCTTTTGGTCAACAAGATATCTCAGGGTTTCAACTTGTGTAGGATTCATTTCCACTAGATTGGGATACATGCAAAAGTCATCCCATTCCTCACCTGCCTCTATCCTGGGACCTACATATAAGGAAACCAGGGAATAAGGCCTAGTTTAAAGTTTTCCTAAAACTGAAGTATATCAAACCAACAGTATTTATAGAAACTGAAGTATTCCTTGAATGCTACAAATTGACTAGCTATTATGCCAAACCGAGACTAATTAAGCATTTGACCTATATCCTGCATCTATAACTACTATATATATATTTTACCTCGACGAGTCAGATGGACATCAGCAGGAGGAGGAGGAGCAACTTCCTCATGCTCAGCTGCACAATCCATTGCTGCAGCATCATCAGCTTTCTCTTGCTTGACGTGAACCCTATCTAGAGCACCATCCTCACCTTCGGAGGATGAGCTGATGTCGATGGTCTCAACGGCCTTCTTGGATGGGACCAAAATGGCAACTTCATAGTCATAGGGGTCCATGGTGTCGACCTAATAACAAGCAGTGAACAATTTGAGAACTATGAAACTATTAATTACACATTAATTAAAACTAAGTTGGGATGTTTAGGTTCAGATTGACATTCGCACTAGCAGCACTAGCACATGTTTTGAATCAATCTAAACCAGGAAAATCTACTCTAGCACTAGAATCTACTTTGAATCGATCAAACCCTAGGAAAATCGCCGCTCGGACAAAAAACCCCAATTAAAATCCCCCGAGATTAAGTACGGCAAACCCTAGAAAATCCCCCGCTCATCCCCCAAATTAACCTGAGCTTCGGCCGACGGAGGCAGTGGAGCTTCGGCCGACGGAGCTTGACGGAGCTGCTTGACGGAGCTTCGGCCGACGGAGTTGGGAGAGGAAGAGGCGGCAGTGGCGGCTGGGTTGGGAGAGAGAGAGTGAGACAGGGGAGAAAGTTGCTTTTGGTATAGGACATTTTGGGGTGGGTGGGGCAAAATGGCACCCACTGACGTGTGGGGCCATCTAGCAGTAGATACCACTGGGTTGGGCCATTTCCGGTAATTTTATGTGGATTAGGGGCCAGCAGGTAAAATGGAACCCTCATTCTCTGTTTTTACTAATTATAATAAATCAGAAATTCCCTCCTCCGCCTCTCCGCTTCTTGACGGTTCCACTCCGCTTCTTGCCGGTTCCACTCCCACTAGACGAAAAACCCTCCTCCGCGCCAAGACGCTTCTGCCTCGCCGCTTCTGCCTCCTCCGCCGCTTCCTCCTCCGCCGCTTCTGCCTCCTCCGCGCCATGGACGCTGCTTCTTCTTCCTCTTCCTCTGTTCCGCCTGCAGCCCATTACTCAGATCAGGACCTTCACCGTCCATGGCGGCAAGGAGATCGATGTTGTCTACACAAACGAGGAGGAGACGATGAGCAAGTACCTGAAGATGTACGCGCAGTGGTATGCGGAAGAAGAAGAGAACAAATTTGTAGGATTGGATCTCGAGTACACTCGGGAGGACCCCAACCACGAAGAAGACAACTACCTCGCCGTCGTTCAACTGTCCATGAGGAACCACGTCCTCGTCTGCCACTTTTCCTGGTTTGTAGACCTTAATCTTGCTCTGATTTACTTAATCTTGCTCTGATTTTGTTAATCTTGCTCAGATTTTAGTTAATCGCTAGTGCATGATGAACCAAGTCACCCTCGAGTGCTCTGTTTTAGTTAATCTTGATCTGTTTTAGTTAATCTCGAGTGCTCTGGTTTCTCTGTTTGAGAGAAAATTGCAACTCACATGCACCATAATTCGCAAGGCAGTTTCAAGAATATGGGATTGTGCATTTTATTGAAAGAAATTGTGGAGAGGGGAATTCTTGTGTTAATGAACCGTGTACTTAGCTATATGATGTTGAATTGTGAATTTAGTTTCAGACCGAGTCATATTTCTGTGTTTTCTAACTGGGAATTCGTGCAACAGCAAGTTACAAATTGGTTCATTTGGGCTAGGTGCAACAAATTAAACTACAAACCGTGCTAGCTGCAAAACTAGTTTTGTTTCTGTGTTTTGTGTAACAAAAGCCACAAAGCATGGTGTCCTGATCTTGCAGATTGAATCTATCCATATGCTCATCTAGCATGTACTGGATTTCATTATACCAAATTAATTATCACAAAGCAAATTTCCGGAGTCCTGATCTTGCATTTAATAGACTTTTGTTAGTTTCAAAATTATATGATGCAAAATGATATTTCAATGACTAAAAAATTTGCACTTGCACATTTCATAAAAGTGTTGGTCATGCATTCTTTTAGTACCAAATGGATTATGAC
This sequence comes from Lolium multiflorum, assembly GCA_030979885.1. NCBI lineage: Eukaryota > Viridiplantae > Streptophyta > Magnoliopsida > Poales > Poaceae > Lolium > Lolium multiflorum. The sequence continues at coordinate 230,034,691 of CM061751.1, read as the reverse complement.
TAGATAATTTTCAGACTCTTGATCATGCACTTACTAAACTTATGTCAATTTTATTCAAGTTATGAGATTGCATAGACTAAACATTCGTATTCCCAAATTTTATTCAAGTGTAGATCTCGGAAGTACTAAATTTTTGCATCAAATTGAATCTATCCATATGCTCATCTAGCATGTACTGGATTTCATTATACCAAATTAATTATCACAAGCAAATTTCCGGAGTCTTGATCTTGCATTTAATAGAATTTTGTTAGTTTCAAAATTATATGATGCAAAATGAAATTTCAATGACTAAACAATTGCACTTACACATTTCATAAAAGTGTTGTTCATGCATTCTATTAGTACCAAATGAATTATGACTAGATAATTTTCAGACTGTTGATCATGAACTTACTAAACTTATGTAGTTTCAAATTTTATATTCAAGCTATGAGATTGCATATAGACTAGCTTCGTAGTCCCAAATTTTATTCAAGTGTTGATCTCGCAAGTACTAAATTTTTGCTTTCAGGACCAACGGGGAATGTCCGGCGCTGCGCTCATTCCTTCAAAATCAAGGAATTGTGTTCTGCAGCGTTGACAAGAGAGCAGATTTTATAAAGTTATATTACGAGAAGATTATAATTCCTAGGGAGAACTGGATCGATATCCAGGAATTTGTCAACGTCAAAGGTCTCAACGAGAGAGGAAATTTAATGAGGGATGGAATGGCTAGTCTTGCAACTAGCATCATCGACGAGTCGTACAGCCAGATGAAGAGCAAATTCCCTCCAGAGAGGCACAATTACTGGGAAGAGCAGCCGTTGTCTGATTTAAACCTGGAGTATGCAGCTAAAGATGCTTACGTGAGCTACCAGCTCTACGTTAAGATATGGTTCTTCCTGCGTTACCTTGTGTTTTGCCCCGGTTGCAAGAAGGAAGACACGCTGAGGGGACATTTGTGTGCCAAATGCAATAAAGCAGAGATCGAAGTTGAACGTGCACAGAAAAATGCTGCAGCTGAAATAGCAAGGTTAAATGCTGAACTTGCAAGCGTGCAGGCTGAACTAGCAAGCTTGAAGGCACCAGCTTCCAGCGACAACACCCAGCAGACAAGTCCCCCTCATGGCAAACGGACGAAGATGAATGATGAGCAGTGGCTGGAGAGTAGTGATGCGCCGAAGAGTAGTGATTATTGGCAGAACCTGAGGAAGAAGTCGTGGACTGGTGCTGATCAGAAGAGTGATGATCCGTGGACGACGGAGATGAGTGATCAGCAGAGCCCGAAGAGTGATAATCCGTGGCTGACGAAGCCAGGCAATTACTGACGACTTCTCCAAGATCCATGCCTAGTTAATTATTTGTATTTGCTTGTCAAGAAACTTTGCTTCTATCGTCTCTTTGTTTATGAGGCACAGCTCGGGGTAGACTTGTATAGGATCTCCCCATTAGGTAGGATCATAGGATCAACTTAGAGAAATCATACTTTTGCTATGCGAAAAAATCTGAAAATAATTAGCAACATGCATATAGGTTGTATCTACAACTCCAAAAAAATTCAGCTCAAAATCTAATCTACACTTGGAGAAACAAAAAAGACAAATTCTGATGTGAATAGTGTCAGATCTGGTTGAATAGTATTTCACACTATTCACACCCAGATTTATCTTTTTTGTTTCTCTAAGTGTATGTCGAATTTGAAGTTGCAAATTTTTGGCATTGCATATATAACATAGATGTGTGTTGTCATTTTTTCAGGCTTCGGAAATTCAATTCGGCTCCCGGGTGCGTATGCTCCCTCTACCAACAAAACGTATTTCGAAGTGTGGAAAAATTTTGACAAAAAAATTTACATGTACATCTCCATAATATATGTGTATGCCTCAAGTTTCACGAAAAAATAATATTTTTTGTGGCCTATGTAAAAAAGAGAAAACTTATCCTATGAAAAGCATAGCACTGAGTTTTGTCTTTTTTACACACCTCACGTGATAAGTTCATTTTTTATGAAACGACTTTGTGAACGCGTAGCACGTGAAGATGTACGTGCGAATTTTTTGTTTCAATTTTTTTAAATTTAAAATATGTGTAAGATGCATTTCAAAATATAGGGAGCATATGCTCCCATGTTCCAAAACATCACTCCCATCTATTGCTTCTGGTTTGTAAAAAGTACTTTTTAGTTTGAAACCAGAACCTCCTTATTGTAATTAATAAGTACCTAGTTATTTGTTTTATGAAGCATCTATTGCTTCTGGTTTGTAAAAAGTACTTTTTAATTAGTTGAAACCCAGAACCTCCTTCCGGTATGGCGTGTTCCCGGAAATGCGCAGACGACACTTGGGAAAGGTTCTGGCGAGGTATAGGGGGAACTCCCGCCCGGCGTCACCTGTGGGAATAATCTTGACGTTGCATGTGCCAAAAACTTTCGAATACATGTTCCTATGGTATAAACAAACTCAAATGAAGCAAAAAGTAGAATGGTCCACCCCCGTTGGGATCGAGTCAATGGGCTAGACCGCGCGGGGACAACAGATTCACGTTTGGCGTGATCCCGCTACACTCTGAGTGTCGAAATCCCCCCCCCCCCTAAACTTGTTTGTGCACCTATATATGGTAATCATAAAAATGTTGTGGTATGTTGCAAGGTCCAGCATTTGACACCCCGGGGTATGGGGTGCTTCCCGGAAATCCGCAGACGACACTTCGGAAGGTTCTGGCGAGGTATAGGGGGGAACTCCCCCGTTGCGCAGCAAATTAAACGGAGCAAAAAAATCGAGCGGAGCCGCGTGGCGTCATTTTATGTGTCCTAGTAACCACTTCAAAAGACAGAATTGGGATACGGCAATTATCTTGAAAAACTCTAAACCCTTTGACATAGGCATCCCCAATGGGCCTGCCAAAGATGGTACCCGGGGTTTACTAAAGGCCCAGGACTCGAAGAATAAGAAGACTTGGAAGCCCATTTAGTGTTAAGGAAAGATAGTTTGTATTAGGAAAGATAGAGATTTGTAATCTTACGGGTTGGGTACGAAACCCTCCCGAACTTTGTAACTTGTGTATTACGAAACCCTCGGCTCCACCCTCTATATAAGGGGGAGTCGAGGGACGAAGCAAGGATCGAATCTACTGTCAACATAACTCTAGTTTTCACAATCGTCGAGTACTTTTCGCCTGAAACCTTCGAGATCTACTTGCCCTCTACTTTTAGCAAAACCCTAGTCTACAATCTGTAGGCATTGACAAATTAATCCTTTGTCAATTGGCGCCTGTGGGAATTAGAGGTTGCAAGGAGCTGATCTCGATGGCACGTTCAAGATCGTCGACTTCGTCGGTGGCGAGCAATGCGATGGATCGAGGTAACCAGGAAAAAACTGATCTAGTCGATTTTATTCCTCACCCGCCCTCCCGTGTGGATGCATGTGCCTATCTGGAGGAGCCCATCGTTATGACGTTCGGAGAATTCCGATTTGGCGTCAACAAGGAAGGATCATACCGTCTCGAAGTTCCGATCTCGTTGGAATTTTCAGCGGTCGATTCTAACTTTTCGTCAAGTGACGAGGAGTTTTCGTCGCCACGCTTCGTCGACAACAAGGCAAGCGGAAAGCTCGCCAAGATCTTCAGCAACACATCCTTCGAGTCGTCTGCGGACTCCTTTATAAGCAGCGACTCCGACAGCATCGACAGCTTCAACTTCATCGACAAATCTGCTGCCATCGGAAAGGTCTTCACCACTCTATATGATGGTGTCACCAATCCCGACAAAAATCAATACGCAAAATACCATCAGATCTATGCGATAGAAGAGGCAGGCCGATCAGAACCAGAAACGTCAGAGGCTTTCGATGATTTGGGAAATCCTTACATCGATCCCGCTGATCTCAGAAAAGGCTTAGGCACTAAATATGCTGGGACTTCAACTCGCGCAAAAGTCCAACTCCCGCAAGCAGCGTGGGATAGGGCTGCAAGAGCCATGGATGGTTCAGAACCAATGACCACCACTGCTACTGTACAAGAACTACAAGCATATCAATATAGACTTGCTCGGGTAAGTAGAGAGTTGGAAAAACAGACAGCATCCCTGAATAGAAGAAAAGAGGCAGCTTCCGCGTCCAGCAGGCGGCGAGCAGAGTCGACAATAAGAAACTTCGGGAGATAGCCATAGAGAGGCTCGAAGGAGAGCGAGATCCCTGCAAAATATACCTGAAGCAGAGAGAGGAGATATAATTCAAAATCTCGACATGTCTTTCATGTCGATTGATACAAGGGGAAATATCATCCCGAAAACGCCAGAAGCAGGTTACATGGCAACGCAAGCTTACATCCTCGCGTCCAGACCACCTCCTGGGGACCCGAGAGAACCATTGTTCAATATGGCAATGGCTGGAGTAGGAGTTATGGGAACAGCGTTTGCAGCCACGCCTCCCGAAGGAAATCCTAGGCAAAATAGTCCACGACCCGCTACAACGGTTCAAGATCCACCGAGAACAAGTGGAGCAAGAGACACAGCAGTTCAAGTAAGGGTGGATAGAGCGCGACAAGAAAGAAGGGAACGTCAGCACTCACCAGAAGTTGCCGACGAAGATATGTGTGGACTCCCGTGCTTTACGAGAAGAGTTCGAAAGACTCGAGTCCCAAAAGGGTTCAAGTTACCCGAGAATTTCAAGAAATTCGACGGCCTGCAAGATCCCGAGGATTGGCTCGTGGATTATCTCGAGATGGTGAAGCTGGTAGGAGGAACCAGAGCAACAGCTATGCAAAGTATCCAAGTTCACTTGAGTGGTGCCGCAAGATCTTGGATAAAGAAACTTCCCCCAGGCTCCATCGACAGCTGGGATAATTTCGAGGATATCTTCGTGAGAAACTTTCGATCCACCTGCAAGAAACCTGCGTCATTGGAAGAATTGAGGGCGTGTCGACAGAAACACGATGAGTCGATGAGAAAATATATACAGCGGTGGAACATCATAAAAAACTCGGCAGAGGATATATCTGACGAGAGAGCAATAGATGCGTTCGTGGCAGGAATTCGGCGAGGAGATTTCGTCGAGGACTTAGGGAGAACTAACCCTAAGACCATATCAGCACTAATGGAGATAGCCAATAAGTGGGCAGATGGAGAAGACGCAATATACAACAAGCGACACAGATCGCCAGAAGAGGATCGTGGTCGAAATTATCAAAATAGAAGGCGATTTTCTCGCCAGTTCTACAACAACGACGCTCCTGGCCATATATCGGCTGGCGGGGAAATCCTGGAGGGAATAGTCGAGATGACTATCAAAGGAGTAATGAGCAACAAGGCGACAATAGAGGTGATTCTCGCGGCAACAGGCAAAACAGTGGACCAAGGTTTCAAAGACCTTATGTGTCCCCCGAGGAAATGATGAACGGCCCGTGTCAAATGCACTTTTATCTCGACAACAATGGAAAGAGGAAGTCAGGACATCTCCAGAAAGACTGCCGAAATTTTCAGGCAATGTTGCGAGCCGCAGGAATTGCAAATGCCCAAGCAATGAACAGAAATCCTCAGGGGCCAAGGAGTGAGATCCACCTTCCACCTCCTCCCGCAATAACGGACGAAAATCGACATCAGCTCAGAATAGCGGCAGCACCACACCCACCTCCATATGTTGATCCTAATTCTAACGGTGCGGTCTCGATGATTCAGAAAGCTAGGCCATCTAACAGGGCACAGAAGGTAATCTCACGACAAGTGTTCATGGCAGAGAAGATGCCTCCACCAACAGTTGAGTACTTAAATTGGTCGGGGCAAGACATCGGCTTCACAATCGTGGATCATCCGCAGCAAGTTCCTCGACCAGGACAATCGGCACTCATCTTACCCGCAGTTGCTGGTTTCGATGTGTCGAGAGTTTTCATAGATGGCGGCAGCAGCTTAAACCTTATGTATGCAGATACATTGAGGAAGATGAGCATATCTCAAACCTGAAACCAACTGATACACGTTTCCACGGGATTACACCGAGAAGCCAAGTTATCCTGGGCAAGATAAATCTCGACGTTCAGGAACCCGAGAAAATTACAGGATAGAGAATTTGGAGTTTGAAGTCGTGGATTTCCCGTCGCAATATCACGCTCTGTTGGGACGACCAGCGTATGCCAGGTTCATGGCAGTGCCGCACTATACGTATCTGTTATGGAGGTTCCCCGGGCCTAAGGGACCTATCACAATCAAGGGAAGTTTCGCGTTATCGATAAATGCGACAAGGATTTTCATCGATCGAAACCTTCGGGATGCAAGCAGAATATATGGCGCCAAGGTTCACTGATTATGATGTGCTGCCAGAGGTAGGGAGGTCTTCTAAAGAGCCAACTTTTAACACAACCAAGGATTCAAAAGAGGTACAGATTCACCCGACAGACCCAAAGAAAACGACATCCATCGCAGCAAACATGGATATCGCATAGGAAAGCGCGCTCGTCGAGTTCCTCCGTGAGCACTGGAAAATCTTCGCATGGTGTCCAGCTGACATGCCAGGAGTACCCAGGGAACTTGCCGAGCACCACCTCAATTTGGATCCTCTCGCAAGACCAATCAAGCAACCTTTGCGGCGTTTTTCGGAACCCAACCGCAAAGCTATGTTATCAGAAATAGATCGACTCAAAGATGCTGGTTTTATTAAAGAAATATCTACAGAAGCCACGTGGGTATCCAACCCAGTGATGGTGCCGAAGAAACACACAAAAGTCCTTCGCATGTGTGTCGACTTTACGTGTGTCAATAAACATTGTCCTAAGGATCACTTTCCCCTCCCAAGGATCGATCAAATCATCGACTCCACGGCAGGATGCGAACGTCTTTCCTCTGGTTATAACCAGATCAGATTAAAAGAAGAAGATGAAGCCAAGACAGCGTTCATAACACCTTACGGTGTGTTTTGCTACAAAACAATGCCCTTTGGTTTAAAAAACGCGGGAGCAACATATCAGCGGATGATGCAGAAGTGCCTAGCAACACAGATTGGAAAAAATGTGCAAGTCTACATCGACGATGTCGTGATAACATCAAAGAAGGGGTCGACTCTGATCGAAGATTTGAAGGAAACCTTCGACAACCTCGACAAGTTCTGCCTCAAGCTGAACCCGACAAAGTGCTCTTTTGGAGTACCCGGAGAACTTCTCGGGTTCTTAGTATCAGCAAGGGGGATTGAAGCTAATCCCGAAAAAATCCAGGCCATCGTTACTATGAGAAAGCCAACAAAGTTGAAAGAAATACAACAGCTAACGGGGCGAGTCGCAGCTTTAAGCAGATTCGTCGCCAGGCTAGGAGAAAAGGCATTGCCGTTCTACGCATTGATCAAACAGGGGGAAAATTTTCAATGGAACGAGGAAGCAGATAGGGCCTTCGAGAACCTCAAGCGGACAATTTCGACACCACCAATCTTGGTGGCGCCTAAAGAGAAAGAACCTCTCCTCTTATACATTGCAGCCACACCTCAGGTGGTCAGCACAGCCCTAGTAGTCGAGAGAGAAGAAGAAGGAAAGCTTCATGGAGTTCAGAGGCCAGTATATTTCATCAGCGAAGTACTGTCGCCTTCAAAACAGCGGTACCCGCAATATCAGAAACTGGCGTATGGAGTATTCACGACAGCAAGAAAATTGCGACACTACTTTTCGGCGCACCCGATAATAGTGGTCAATGAAGCTCCTTTGTCAAACATATTGAACAACCCAGAAGCTACGGGTCGTGTCTCCCTTTGGGGAATAGAACTTTCCCCTCGGGACATCACGTATGAAAAGAAAAGCAATAAAATCGCAGGTTCTACCAGATTTCATTGCATAGTGGATGGAGCTACAAAACACGGGGCCTCCAGATTTATCGAGAACTTGGACCATGAACTTCGACGGGTCCAAACGATTGGAAGGTGCTGGAGCAGGCGTGATATTAGTATCACCTGAAGGCGATAAGTTGAAATATGTTTTACGGATGACGTTCCCAAACGCGTCTAACAATGAAGCAGAATATGAAGCTCTCATACACGGGATGAAGATGGCGAAAGCTTGCGGTGCAACCCGATTGAAAATCTTCGGCGACTCACAATTGGTGGCACAGCAAGTTATGAACCAATGTGATGCAGTCAACGAAAGTATGATAGCATACAAAGAGGTGTACAATGAGCTAGAAAAATTGTTTGACGGATGCGAGGTAAACCACATCAGCAGGCTGAGTAACGATGAAGCTGATGTTCTTGCAAACATCGGGTCACAATGTCTCGCGATCCCTCCAGGCGTGTTTTGGGAAGAGATAAGCGAGAGATCAACAAAGCCAGCAAAAATAAAGAAGGAGAAAAAAGAGAAATCCTCGAGTACCACCAAAGACCCAGTAGAAGAAGAAGAGGAACAGGAGCTAGTCATGATGGTGCAAATTCCATGGATGCAGGCTTATATATCATACATCCTAAGGAAAACAATACCCGACGATCCAGTTGAAGCAAGGCGAATAATTAGGAGATCAAAAGCTTTTACTGTGGTAAAAGGGGAGTTGTACAAACGAAGCATTTCGGGCGTGCTACAGAGATGTGTTACACCCGAAGAAGGAAGAATCATCCTGAAAGATGTACACGAAGGAATATGCGGGCACCACGCGAGCAGCCGAGCTATCGCGGCTAAAGTTTTCAGAGCAGGATTTTATTGGTTAACAGCAATTGAGGACGCGAAGGAAATAGTGAGAACTTGCGACGCGTGCCAAAGATTTGCCGCCAAACCTCACTCTCCCGCAGCAGAACTTATGCCAATCCCACTGTCTTGGCCCTTTGCTCAATGGGGTCTCGACATGGTGGGAAAACTACACAAAGCTTCGCCAGGAGGATATGAGTATATGCTCGTTGCTGTCGACAAATTTACTAAGTGGATAGAAGCAAAGCCGATAAATTCACCGGATGGCGCGTCGGCGATCAAGTTCGTGAAAAGCATCGTCTTTAGATTTGGAGTCCCTCACAGCATTGTCACAGATAACGGCAGCAATTTTACGTCCAAGGAGTTCAAAGCATACTGCGCAGAAGTGGGCATCAAATTGAGTTTTGCGTCTGTTGCACATCCACAGACCAACGGTCAAGTCGAGAAGGCCAATGGCATCATCTGCAATGGTATCAAGAAGCGCCTGCTAGGACCGTTGGAAAAAGCTCGGCATACTTGGCCGGAGGAGTTGCCAAGTGTGTTGTGGAGTATTCGAACAACACCAAATACGGCGACGCAGGAAACGCCGTTCTTTCTGGTCCATGGAGCCGAAGCAGTCCTGCCGATAGAAATAGAGCATGATTCTCCAAGAGTCACAGAATATGATGAAGAAACTTCGAGAAAAGCTTTGGAGGATGATGTCGATGCACTTGATGAAGCTCGAGACGAAGTCCTGTCACGAGTCGCCAAATACCAACAGGACCTGAAAAACTACCACAGTCGACGATTGCGGCCAAGATCCTTCCAAGTTGGCGATTTGGTTTTGCGACTCAATCAAAAAAGCCATGAAAAACTCGAGTCACCATGGCTTGGACCCTACATCGTAACAGAAGTAATCGAAGGAGGAGCATACAGAATCAAGGACAAGAAGACGGGGAATGCCGAGCCAAATCCTTGGAACGTGGCGCAGCTCAGGCGTTTTTACGCTTAGATGCCGAAATATAGTCTCCTATGTAAACATACAATGTACTGAAACGCCCGCGAGTTTTCAGACGCACTCTTTTCCTTTTTCGGGGCACCGAGTGGGGCCGGAAAAGGTTTTTAATGAGGCGGGCTCGCGGTGCTGCAATATAATAAAGATAGTGGAATTATATATCTTTTTCTCAACAGGCTCGGGGGGCTTCCTCTTAGACGCTACAATATATATATATACAAAGTGTCGACAAATACAACTCGCAAAAATATCTCGCCTTGGTATAAAGTACCTCGCTAAGATAAAAATATCGACAAAATAGCGGTCAACATAAAGCTCGGAGACTCATACCCGCAAAAATAGCACAAAGTATAATTTATTTTGCCTTGGGACAACCTCGCATTATAAAAACAAAAATACTGCAATCAAAACGCCCGGGGGCTTGGCGGTAAAAATAAAAATATAGTGACTTTACAATACAGATCATATACACAAGAAACAATCTTCGGAACAAGTTTATCTTCAAGGATTTCCCAATATATTGTCTATGGTTAAGCGTTCATTATTTACAGCACGAGTGCTATGCTCAGCGTAGCTGCCCTTCACGAAGAATTCGGCATCCATCCGAAGAAGTTCATCCATCATATCTTCGGCAACAGGAGTAACAATATCATCATATTTGCCGAAGTTCCTTTTCCTCTTCGACATCTTGGCCAAGCACTTTGGAACAATTTGCCCCACGTCTAATTTCGGGTAGCAGATCTTTATCATAATCATAGCAAATCTTGCGCCAGCAGCCAATTGGGCCCGCACAAAGCCGTGGATCCGAGGAGCATCCCGAAACTTATCCATTAAAGCAGGAAGAGTCTCTGGCATCTTGTTCCGAGGAAACATAGTGCCATAGACCAGAGACAGAGTCCTTGTACAGAAGTCGAGATAATCGCGAACCTGGAGTGCGCGATCCTGAAACCTGACAATCTGGCGAGTTCGTTCAGGTGTGCCCCAAAAACTTGAACCATGATCTTTGGCAAGACGAAGAAGCACATTGGATCGAGCTTCGACACGCTCATCTTCAGTAGTAGCATCCAAAAAAGAACCTATTTTTTACAAGAACCAGTGAGCAAAGAGAAGACAAGTAAAAAGGAAAAGAAAAAGCACGACAATGATAATGAAGCATACCTGCCATATCCAAGCTAGCATCTGTCAGCAGCTGAAGCATAAAATTTTCGCGGGTTGTAGCTGCAGCAGCTTCAGCAACAGCGGCGTCCTTTTCAGTTATGGCATCTTGAGCTTGTTGGAGCGCAATTTTTTCCCTTTCAGAAGATTTTCGAGATTGTTCCATGAGCATAAGTGATTGCTTCTTCGTGGACTGGAGCTGTTGTCGAAGTTCTTCCAAATCTTCCGCCGAATTCTTACTCGAAGAATTTTCAACAAATTCAACAGAGACAGGGGTTTTCTTCAAATGAGACGAAGGAAAAACCTCGGAAGGACCAGGAGTTGCCGTATAGTTGTCAAAAATTAACTGAAAACAGAAATTTCGACATCAATCATCGAGCAAAGATAGATTTCCATTCATTCTCATAATATGTACATGTCTATTACAAAAGAAGGACCTCTAGAGAACTACTGGAGCAATCATCGCCAAGAACACTACGGCGACAATGCCAAAAGGGGGAGATAAACTAAAAAGAAAAAAGCGAAGTGGTCTACTTGACCTCCGGCTTTGAAGAACTCGGAGCAGGTGCTGGCTTATATCCCAGAGTGGCGAGGATCTTCTTCGAATTGGGCTTTGCCGCTTTAATTAGCGACTGCCACTTCTTCGTCTCAATCTTCCCCGTGTCGCCAACCTTGGACCAGTCGATTTGTTGCTGACTTTCGGCAATCAAAGCCATGGTACCTTCGACGCCAACCTTTAGTCCTTCTTGACGAAGTTGGAGTCCAAGGTCTTCTTTGCCATTGAAGCACTGGGCAAGATCAATGAAAGTCGCAGGTTGCTCCTTTTTGTGGAAGAAATAGGGGAAGAGCCGCGACAGGCCAGCTTCAGCTTCATCTAATCCGTTACGAGCTTCCGTCCCGTGAATTTCGAGGAGAGAAAGCGCATCGAGAAGCTCATCATCTTCAGGATTTTCCAGCTCATATTCTTGATGTGTCCTCCCTGCTTAAAGCATAAATACAAAGAAGGTTATCGAAAAGAAAAAAGGAGGGAGACCAAAACACGAAGTGAGAAAACACCAAGGGTGTGAGAACTTACTAACAAAACGTCGACTTTGAGTTTCTAGTCGACTGAGGATCTCTTCTTCTCGAGCAGAATGCTGAGCTACATTCTCCTCCAAGGCCCTTTTTGCGTCGCCGAGTCTTTTTTCAAGATCCTCGACAGTTTTTGTGTGCGTACTCTCGCTATGTTCTAACTCAATAGCGAGGGCGTCAGCACGTTTGTTGGCTTCTGCCAGTTTCTCTGCCAACATAAAGACAGATAAGCACCGATAGTAACAGGAAAAACTCGACAAAGAAAGCTGGATAGAACGAGTGAGTACCTTCAAGTTCGCGGGCGTAATCACGGTACCCGATAAATTGGGTACCAAAGCGGACGAGCTCTTTCATAAAAGGCTGGAGAGATTACAATGAAAAAAGGATCAATATAGGAAGAAGCAAAAGTTGATATCAAGGAGAAAAAGAAGAAAATTTCAAGCAAAAAGTCAATACAGAACAATTTACCTCTTCCATCAGAGAAGTCGAGGAACAACCAGTTAATATGGTTGGTTCCTTGGTTGTTTCTACCCTAGCTCTCTTCGGGGAAGGAGCTTGGGGGCTTTGAGCTGGTCTTGGGTGTTCAAGGTTTTGCGGCGGAGGGGAAGCTTCGTCGCCATCAGGACGAGCTTCTGAAACAACCAAAGTATGAGACGTGCTCGTTCGAGCAGTCTCGTCAACAGGTGCATCTCCCTCTTCATCGTCACTGTTATAAATATAGCGACAAGATAAAATAGCAAGCTCAAAAACATCGACAAAGGGAAAATACAGTACATAGCAATTCCAAAAAACTTACGAGCTGACGAGTGCAGCACCGTAAAGATCCAAAGTTTCTTCCTCGGCATCGAGTGCAGTTTTTCCGGCACGAGAAGTATTAACTTTGGAGGTGCCGGAGTCAATGGCTTCATCCCTTTTCCTTTTGCCCTTTGGAGAAGCAGCAGGAAGAGATGAGCGCGTCGACGAAGAAACTTCTGCTTCAGTCTCTTTTTCAAGAGAAGCCGCGGATTTATGGGAATCCCCGACTCCACTTTCAGGGCGAGAAGCACCCTGGTTGTCGTCGGTGACAACAGCCCGTTCTTCGACTTCCCCACCTTCGGGAAGGGGAGGAAGAGAAGACAGAACAAGGTGACCCTGTAGAAAGTAAAGAAAATCGACAAAACAATTATATTTCCCTATAAGTAAAAATAGTCGACATAAAAAATTCGGGAAGAAGGAATAATAGTGGTGAAGAACAAAATACCTCGGGAAGAGGATTGGCGCGACAAAATGGCGCAACCTTGCAAGAAGTTGGAATGGTGTCCTTCTTGCTAAGCTTGGAGATTCTTCGGATTAGCTTCTCCAAATCTTTTGCAGAAAGATCCGTGGAGAGCCTCTCGACATCTTCATCACCAGCATACATCCAAAGGGGATTTTTTCGAGCCTGCAGAGGCTGCATTCTAATCCTAAGAAAGTAAGCTGTGATTTGGATACCCGAAAGCTCCTTGCCTCGGGTAGTCTGAAGTTCACGGATGCGAGTCATCAGCGCCTCTGTCGCCAATTTTTCTTCTTCAGAAGCTTCGGCATCCCAGGAGCGGCGGCGAAGAATTTTAGCCTTCCCGTCAAAAGGGGCGATGTTGTACTCCATCGAGTCAGAACTTTCCTCGTGCACATACAGCCACCTCTTGCGCCAGCCTTGGACAGAGTCAGGAAATTTGACGTCGAAATAATCGACGTCAGAACGAACACAGATGACGACGCCGCCAATATTATAGGCGACGCCGTGGGAGCCATTACGGCGGAGGCAGAAGATGCGTTTCCACAGAGCCCAGTTAGGTTGGACTCCGAGAAAGCATTCGCACAATGTGATAAAAATCGACACGTGCAAGATGGAATTGGGCGTCAGCTGATGAAGCTGAAGCCCATAAACAAAAAGAAGACCCCGGAGAAACTCGTGGATAGGAGGAGAAAGACCGCGGATAAGATGGTCAACGAAACTAACCCGATACTCCATCGGAGGCTTGGGGTAGCTTTCCTCGCGGGGGAAGCGCAGTGCATCCTTCTTTTTGGTGAATCCCAACCTCTTCAGCAGGTTCATGTCTTGATTGGAGATCTTGGATCTCTCCCACTCCAGATCTTCGGCGGCCATTGGAGGTTGTTGGAGCGCTGGAGTATGCGTGTCGTGGGGAAGATGAATCCTACTAGAGGAGAGTAGAACAGCACAGGCTTGGAGGAGCGAGGCAATGAGCGCAATGGAGGATTTTTGGCAGAGGCGCAGATGGGCGGAGTGAGCGAAAGTGACAGAGGAAGAAGATGATGGAATTAAATAGAGGTGCGGTGAATCGACGCAGCCATTCGATGAAAAATTTACGGCGTAGATGGATTACACGTGGACAAGGGGTAAAAATGGCTTTTCACTGAGAAAAGAAACGACAGAGGGCACAGTACGTGCGCCAGAAAAAGTGGAGGACGTGTGTCCCCCACTTGCACGACGTGTCAATCAGATGGGGAATTTGGACCCACAAGGCAGTGAGAGGAGCGGTTTTCGCATGTTTCCAATACAGAAATCGTGGCTATCATCAGCAATGACGTCATCATGGTAAAAGAAAAGCTCGACTATGAAGCTGGGAGAGATTATCGACAACGCAAGATTATTTCGAGAGCCTTTGATCAAATACAAGTTTTTGCTCAAACGCTCGGGGGCTACTTTGGAAAAATAGAAAATTTCGAGTATGACAAGATAGAAATGGCGAGAGCCTATGACCAAATGCAAGCATTTGTTCATAGCCTCGGGGGCTACTCCCATCGGGAGCGCTGGTCGCGCACCCGATAGATACAAAAATATCGAGAAAGATTATAAATATAGCGGCAGAGGATACTAATCTGTGGAGCCTACACCCAAGCACAAGTTCTTGGCTGTAGCCTCGGGGGCTACTCCCATCGGGAACGCTGTTCGCGTACCCGATGAATCTTGATTAAAATAAAGAAACAGAAGTGAGTATATTTCGAGTTACACAGATAACTCTACATATACTCCCATCGGGAAGGCAAAATAAGTCATCAAATATGACTCGATAAAATGTGCTATTCCAACAGCCGAAAAGCACTCGACAATATATTCTCAGAGCGCTAAAAGTCGCGATAAAATCTCTGAATGCCGCAAAACTTTGCGAAGGTAAGACCCCAGATCCGTTCGAGCGGCGTGGCACCGTCTCTGACGGCGGATTGCTACTTTTTTCCGTATCAACAGATGCGAAGAAAATCCTAACGGACGCGTTAGGTACCCGATACAATATGACGGGACTCGACGAATGGTAAGACCTTAAGCGGCACCTGTCGAAGTTTACACCAGTATCCCGAGATCATGTCCAGGGACGTGATCTTGAAGTAGGTTTTTGCGGATTGCCACTAGAGCAGTTAACTAGTACCTGATCCGTCAGATGAACTAGCCCCAACTACCGTTATCCCTGTACAAAATAGTGTTTGCATATCGAAAGATTATGTAATGAGTAAAGTTGGAGATTTTCCCTGATTCTTCGATTCAAGAAAAATCTCGGGGGCTACTGACATAGGCATCCCCAATGGGCCTGCCAAAGATGGTACCCGGGGTTTACTAAAGGCCCAGGACTCGAAGAATAAGAAGACTTGGAAGCCCATTTAGTGTTAAGGAAAGATAGTTTGTATTAGGAAAGATAGAGATTTGTAATCTTACGGGTTGGGTACGAAACCCTCCCGAACTTTGTAACTTGTGTATTACGAAACCCTCGGCTCCACCCTCTATATAAGGGGGAGTCGAGGGACAAAGAAAGGATCGAATCTACTGTCAACATAACCCTAGTTTTCACAATCGTCGAGTACTTTTCGCCTAAACCTTCGAGATCTACTTGCCCTCTAGCAAAACCCTAGTCTACAATTAGGCATTGACAAATTAATCCTTGAAAAACCCTTCACGAATAGGGCTATCACGTCCGGAGTTCTATGGCTTTTAGGGGAAATGAGTAGGAAACGGCCCGTTTCACCACATAGTTTGTCGGAACGAGGCCATATTTGGCACGTGTGTGGACCTTAGGATGGGAAGCAAGGCCCCTGTCGCGGATTTCCAATCCGAACCACGGGCGACGGTTTTTCCATTTTCGGGGTGCCGGAAGGGCTTTTTTTGTGAAGGAGCTACATGGTGCGCATTTTAGTATTGCGCGAGACCTCCGCGCAGTGGTAGGATACCTCCTACGCACCACCTATCACATGCCGTATGCGCGCGGTAGCCATCTGGGAATCCCTCCCGCTTCCTGCGGTGTCCCGCCGAATCCGCTGGAAACTGACCGGATTTGAACTGGGGCCACACTTTCCTTGGCTCAATAAATGGAGGAAAAATGTTTTTAGGTCTAGGACGCGTCATTTTATGTGCTAAATGTTTTCCGTTTCGCGCGTTGGCGGAAGGGTGCACGCGCGCGCCCGGTACGGCCATACCGCATGTCCCGGCGGCCCCGTTTTGCGCAGTTGGCAAATTAAACGGAGCCAAAAAATCGAGCGGAGCCGCGTGGCGTCATTTTATGTGTCCTAGTAACCACTTCAAAAGACGGAATTGGGATACGGCAATTATCTTGAAAAACCCTTCACGAATAGGGCTATCACGTCCGGAGTTCTATGGCTTTTAGGGGAAATGAGTAGGAAACGGCCCGTTTCACCACATAGTTTGTCGGAACGAGGCCATATTTGGCACGTGCGTGGACCTTAGGATGGGAAGCAAGGCCCCGGTCGCGGATTTCCAATCCGAACCACGGGCGATGGTTTTTCCATTTTCGGGGTGCCGGAAGGGCTTTTTTTTGTGAAGGAGCTACATGGTGCGCATTTTAGTATTGCGCGAGACCTCCGCGCAGCGGTAGGATACCTCCTACGCACCACCTATCACATGCCGTATGCGCGCGGTAGCCATCTGGGAATCCCTCCCGCTTCCTGCGGTGTCCCGCCGAATCCGCTGGAAACTGACCGGATTTGAACTGGGGCCACACTTTCCTTGGCTCAATAAATGGAGGGAAAAATGTTTTTAGGTCTAGGACGCGTCATTTTATGTGCTAAATGTTTTCCGTTTCGCGCGTTGGCGGACGGGTGCACGCGCGCGCCCGGTACGGCCATACCGCATGTCCCGGCGGCCCCGTTTTGCGCAGTTGGCAAATTAAACGGAGCCAAAAAATCGAGCGGAGCCGCGTGGCGTCATTTTATGTGTCCTAGTAACCACTTCAAAAGACGGAATTGGGATACGGCAATTATCTTGAAAAACCCTTCACGAATAGGGCTATCACGTCCGGAGTTCTATGGCTTTTAGGGGAAATGAGTAGGAAACGGCCCGTTTCACCACATAGTTTGTCGGAACGAGGCCATATTTGGCACGTGCGTGGACCTTAGGATGGGAAGCAAGGCCCGTGTCGCGGATTTCCAATCCGAACCACGGGCGACGGTTTTTCCATTTTCGGGGTGCCGGAAGGGCTTTTTTTGTGAAGGAGCTACATGGTGCGCATTTTAGTATTGCGCGAGACCTCCGCGCAGCGGTAGGATACCTCCTACGCACCACCTATCACATGCCGTATGCGCGCGGTAGCCATCTGGGAATCCCTCCCGCTTCCTGCGGTGTCCCGCCGAATCCGCTGGAAACTGACCGGATTTGAACTGGGGCCACACTTTCCTTGGATCAATAAATGGAGGGAAAAATGTTTTTAGGTCTAGGACGCGTCATTTTATGTGCTAAATGTTTTCCGTTTCGCGCGTTGGCGGACGGGTGCACGCGCGCGCCCGGTACGGCCATACCGCATGTCCCGGCGGCCCCGTTTTGCGCAGTTGGCAAATTAAACGGAGCCAAAAAATCGAGCGGAGCCGCGTGGCGTCATTTTATGTGTCCTAGTAACCACTTCAAAAGACGGAATTGGGATACGGCAATTATCTTGAAAAACCCTTCACGAATAGGGCTATCACGTCCGGAGTTCTATGGCTTTTAGGGGAAATGAGTAGGAAACGGCCCGTTTCACCACATAGTTTGTCGGAACGAGGCCATATTTGGCACGTGCGTGGACCTTAGGATGGGAAGCAAGGCCCCTGTCGCGGATTTCCAATCCGAACCACGGGCGACGGTTTTTCCATTTTCGGGGTGCCGGAAGGGCTTTTTTGTGAAGGAGCTACATGGTGCGCATTTTAGTATTGCGCGAGACCTCCGCGCAGCGGTAGGATACCTCCTACGCACCACCTATCACATGCCGTATGCGCGCGGTAGCCATCTGGGAATCCCTCCCGCTTCCTGCGGTGTCCCGCCGAATCCGCTGGAAACTGACCGGGAGGATTTGAACTGGGGCCACACTTTCCTTGGCTCAATAAATGGAGGGAAAAATGTTTTTAGGTCTAGGACGCGTCATTTTATGTGCTAAATGTTTTCCGTTTCGCGCGTTGGCGGACGGGTGCACGCGCGCGCCCGGTACGGCCATACCGCATGTCCCGGCGGCCCCTTTTTGCGCAGTTGGCAAATTAAACGGAGCCAAAAAGTCGAGCGGAGACGACATTCTAGCTAGGAGAATCCTTCACGATCGAACTGCCACGTTCGGAATCTTGATGTATATAGAATGGGATAAAGCTTGCATATGCCTTATGATAAGCATATAATTAGTGTGTGCAAGAGACATATATTATTTGACCTAATTAACCAAACATTTTCTGATTTTTTTAATATAATTTAATTATTAAGGATTCTAGGAGTTTCATATATCCCTATATTATTATCATTAAAGGAATGAAGGTGACACACGTTTAATTACATGATATTCTGTTTTTAAAAATATTTTAACCTACACCAAATTATATGCATTATTGCGCATTTAATTATTATTGTTTTGCACAAAAAAGCCCCAAAAATTCCTTGCCAAGGAGTTCGGGCTTAACGCCCATGTATCTGTAACATATTAGATCGCATTGTAATTTAGAATTAAGAGATAGAGTCCGGCCCGTGCACGGTTAGGTGCACGCCTCAATTAGAAAGTCCCTTGGACTATAAATATGTATCTAGGGTTATCGGAAAAGGAGGACAATCATCGTTCAACCAACACAAATCAGGCGCATCGCCACCCCTTTCTTCGAGGGTTTCTCCCGGGTAAGCACCATGCTGCCTAGATCGCATCTAGCGATCTAGGCAGCACACGTTTATTCGTCAACCTTGTACTGCTCGTGCTGAAGCCTTGTTGATGGCGAGCAGTACTATTTATCCTTAGGTGTTTAGGGGCTTGCATTGATGCTTTCACGTGCATATCTGCGTGGCAATGCCGTCCCTCGACACCTAGCTGCCCTTACGTCTATCCAGACGTAAGGGCAGCATCTTGCTTGTTCGTTACTTAGTAGATCCGATCCGTTATAGTTGCTCCTTGCTCCGCATGGATTAGTTTAATATCTGCATAGTTAGGCCTTATGCTGGGGTCGGACGATCCGGTAGTGCGTTAGGCGTTGTTTACCGTCCCTGCGAGGGATGTTCCGGGAATCAACGTTATGTTGGTTTTTAGGCCTCTCGTAGGGGTAGTTTGCATCATCTCTCGTAGCTGCTAGGCCCGATCGCACGTAGGACGTTCCGATTATGCGGTGAAAACCCTAAACTGTCGTGGATCGTTTTAGCTTTGTCCTGATCAAGCAGGATCCCCATGCCATTGTAAATCCAACGTGAAACATGGGGCGATCGGCTCTTTGAGCCGATCCACAGGGAAACCTGAGAGCCGATAGGGCTCGTATTTAATGTTTACGTGTCCGCCATGCAGGAACAATCGAAGCACTAACACCTTCCTGATCGGGTCTAGGTCAGGTGGCACGCCCTAGCAACCGCCAGGACGTTGGCCAGAACATTTGCGGGACGACGCGAGGTGCCAGGGATCCACTAAGCGGCCCTGGGAGCTTCCCGGCTCTTCGTGTTGCTTAACCAACGCCAGTCGGTGGGTTTTGGAGGGTAACACATTCTGGCACGCCCGGTGGGACCATCTTCTGCATACATCCACGTCAACATCGGCATCCGAGATGGCGGAGGAACAGATCACATACGAGGATCTTCCTCCTGATCATAAGAAGAAGTACGATGAGCTGAAGGCCATCGTTGAAGCCGAACTCATCGGCTCCTTTGAGAAGACCCGTTCGCACGGTATCAGGTTCAAAGGATTCACGCCACAAGGCGTCCTCGAAGGGGTAGATCTGTCTCTCCCTTCAGATGAACGTACCAGAGCCCTGCGACAGGAGATCAACTACGTGGTGGCTCATTCACTGCATCGGCACTCTGAGAGCCTGGTGAACACTTTGGAGCGCGTTGCGCTCCGTGTGGTGCAAGAGATCATGGAGCGTCGGTACTCCCCTTCAGGACCTGTTCTAGGGACTCACCAGGGAGAGATGCAACTCCACACCAGGCCACCTCTGCCGTACGCAATGGCGGCTCCACAGCAACAAGGCTCACCGGCATACGTCGTCTACAAAGTTGGGGGTGACCCGGGCGACTATCAGTTCTTGCATGACCCGCCCAAGGAAATCCCACACGGATACGTGTGCACGTATGTGCCGGACTGCAACAACTGGACACAGGCGATCCAGGCTCCACCAGGAGGGATTGCCGGAGCAGGAGCAATTGTTCCGGCAGGAAGAACGACTGCAGCAGCGGGGAGTTTAGGAGCAGAAGCTGAGAAACAAGCGTGGCTAGCCAAGTATACCACTGCACCAGTCCAGGAAAGCTCAGCTGCCACTACCTCCACCGCAGATCAGATCAGCGCAGTCCTGAGAGATCAGTTCGGCATCTTGCCGAAGAAGAAGATAATCGGCTATTCCAAGCCGTACCCCAATGAGTTCGACCTGATCCCACTACCACCTAAGTACCGGCTTCCGGATTTCAACAAATTCAGTGGGTCAGAAGGGTCAAGCTCCATCGAGCACGTGAGCCGATACCTGGCCCAGCTGGGCATGGTTTCAGTATCGGATCAGCTACGGGTGAGGTTCTTCTCGCAGTCCCTCACCGGTCCAGCGTTTGGATGGTACACCTCGTTGCAGCCAAATTCAGTGCAATCATGGAAGCAGCTGGAGGAACTGTTCCACACCCAATACCATTCAGAGCTACTGAAGCTGGTATTGCCGAACTAGCACAGGTTCGGCAAAAGCGAGGAGAGACAGTGGCTGAGTACATTCAGCGTTTCAGAACTGTCAAGAACCGATGCTATTCGGCTCACTTAACTGAGAAAGAGGCAGTCGAGCTGGCCGTGGCAGGCCTTGCAGCGTCGTTCAAGGATCTGACGTTCCAGGTTGAGTACAACTCGTTGACGCACCTGGTCAATAGACTGACCTTATATGAACAGCGCCATCCAGAACTGTACCAGGACAAGTTCAAACGCGCGATAACCCTGGTCAATGCTGATGAGGATGAAGATTCTGCGGAAGATCAGGAAGTTGCGGTAGCCGAGTGGACTCGGACGCACCGGTGTCCTGCAAATGGGTGAACCCGCCAGGGCCTCCAAGAGGGTTGGACTTTGACGTGACCAAGACTGACAGATCTTCGATCTGCTACTGAAAGAGAAACAGTTGAAGCTACCCGAAGGCCACGATCCCTACGGCGCAGAGATGAACAAAAGTCCATACTGCAAATGGCATCATACGTTCACAAACGCCACCAACGACTGCAAAGTATTGCGCGCACAAATTCAGATGGCGATAGAATCAGGCCGATTAACTTTCGGACAGTTTGCCATGAAGGTGGACATGCGTCCGTTTCCGGACGTCAACATGGTGGACCTAAGCCACTCCATAAGAGAGCCAGGGTTCTCTTTCGATGTCAATATGGCAGGGTTTGTGATCCGCCATGGCGTGGACAAAGCAGAGAGCAGCCACTCTCGTGGCAAAGATAAAGAGGAGGCCGTTCCACGCGACCGGCCCCAAGACGACGATAGACGGTACCTAACCGAGGAGGAGGTGAGAAGCATACGGTATCAACGCCCATTATCCGTGCATCTCCTCAACAAATATGAGCAGCAGTACGACCGACGTCGGCGCTACGACGAAGACGATGAAAGATATCGTCGGTCTGATGGAAAACAGGAGGTATCGTCAGCATGACGGCAACAACGACGGGTACGAACGTCACGCTAGAGGGAGGTCAAGGGAGCAAGACAACGTGGATAAGCACTGGAACTGTCCCTTCTTCAAACATTGCTGGGACTCAGGAATGAGCCGATTGCCAACAATCGAGAACTGCCCAGAGTGCAAACAGCGAAGGAGAAGGACAAACGAAGTTTCAGTGTTCGAGCGTCTGGGACCCCTCCCACCACATAACAAACGAGCTGAGTCCTCTCAAGAAGAAGACTTCGAGGAGTCAGATGGAGAAGAAGATAGGTATCACCGACCAAGGTGGTGCCCCGATGGACTCAGCCATTCTCAGAAGCGTAGGGTGCAACGGCTGCGAAACCTGGAAGAAGCCGAGGCACAGTACCTGTACACGTTGAGAAGAGCACGACCCGATCTGGCCGTGAAAATTCAGCAAATAGTGGAGACGAAGGCGCGCCCGCCAAAGAAAGTATGGCGCCCAAAACAGGCGAAAGCCGATGCACAGGCATCGGCTGATGCCGATGCAGAGACATCGGCTGATACGAACATGGTATTCATACTCCCGTCGGAGTTTCGCGCTCCAAGCGACGAGGAAGTTTCAGTGGCTCAATTCGACTGCGGTCCACGACCGGTTATCTTTGAAAAGCCACGAGATAGAAGCTACAGGCATCTGAAAGCCCTATACTTGAGGGGTTACATCAACGGGCAGCCTGTCAGCAAGATGTTGGTTGATACCGGAGCGGCAGTCAACATAATGCCGTATTCCATGCTACGTCGTTTGGGACATTCCAGCGACGATCTGATCAAGACCAACATCACATTAAGCGACTTCAACGGCCAGGCGTCAGAAGCGAAAGGTGTTCTGAATGTAGAACTTACTGTAGGCCGGAAGACCATACCTACTGCGTTCTTCATCGTTGACAGCAAAAGCAATTACGCCGTCCTATTGGGAAGGGACTGGATTCATGCTAACTGTTGCATCCCGTCTACAATGCACCAATGCATCATACAGTGGGATGGAGATGAGGTGGAAGTCGTTCAGGCGGATGACTCAATCGAGATATCATTAGCTGCCATGAGCGTGTGGGAAGCAGATGACCAAGAGCCGCTCTCTGGAATCAGTTTAGAGGGTTGTGAGCGTATCGAAGCCTCGAAAAATGGGGTAAGGCTGGTTTTATCCACCGGCCTAACGGAGTAGCAAGTCCAAGACATTGGACATACGTGGCAAGGCCGATCCCTGAGATCGGCCCTCAAAAAATGAAAAGCAAAGGATCTCATCTCCAACATGCCACGTAGCTATAGTGGAAATCCGAGAAGTTGCAAATCATCGCCAAAGCCTTGCAACGGAAAAGGAGGCCGATTCCCGCAATCGGCCAAAATTATCCTCAACATACCTTGTCTGTGTTCAGCATTGATCCAACAGATGCCTGAAGAGCCGATGCCATCAATTACTTGACAGAATCGGCTCGGGGGGCACATAGATGGATGAGATACGAGGATACGGAGCTGGGAACGAATGTCAAATGTCCAGCAGAGCAGCTCAAGTATGGGGGCCGATACATAAGCAAATCGGCCGCAAAAAATCGAAAATACAGAAATTTTTGAGCACAGCCGATGCGTAGACATCGACTTAAGAATTCAAAGCCGATGCACGGCCATCGACTCAAGGGGTACAAACTGTTACATGGCGAGGCTCTACTTTGCAAGGACCTCCAACTGTTTGGTGACTCAGGTCTTCTCTGCGAGGACCTCCAGCTTCGTTTGCAGACCTTCAAGTGTGACGGTGCTAGCAGAAGCGTCAAGTTGGGCGCCCGAAACTGCCCTTTTCTTCGTGCAAGCTTGAAGGGTCACGGCCTCGACCATAGGGCTCGGCCAGGGTGACGATCTCAACATTCTCACCATAAGCTGCATCGTTGAACTAAAGGAGCTTGGGGGGCATATACGGAGAAGGTACAAGGCCGCGAAAATGTACCCAGGTGAGCCGATTCAAGGATCAATCGGCTGATAAAAATTTTCAGCACAGCCGATGCTTGGACATCGACTCTAGTACAATTGCACAAGATCTACCAGCTGCATGTTCAAGATGCGAAGTCGGCAGTACTGTCAGAGGCATCAGTGAAGCTGTTGGTGATTCATCTACTACATCGGCTTTCAGCGGAGGGAAGGTAGTCGATGGGGGCAAGTTTGGCTGGTTCTGCATAGTGACTGCCTGATGTCTACGTTCCCCCTCCTTTCCTGTAGACAGTGTTGGGCCTCCAAGTGCAGAGGTTTGTAGAACAGCAGCAAGTTTCCCTTAAGTGGATCACCCAAGGTTTATCGAACTCAGGGAGGAAGAGGTCAAAGATATCCCTCTCAAGCAACCCTGCAACCACAAAGCAAGAAGTCTCTTGTGTCCCCAACACACCAAATACACTTGTCAAGTGTATAGGTGCACTAGTTCGGCGAAGAGATAGTGAAATACAAGTAATATGGATGTATATGAGTGGTAATAGCAATCTGAATAAAATATGGCAGCGAGTAAACATGCAACAAAACGGTAAACAAACGGAGATTCGATGCTTGGAAGCAAGGCCTAGGGAATAGACTTTCACTAGTGGACACTCTCAACATTGATCACATAACAGAATAGATAAATGCATACTCTACACTTTTGTTGGATGATGAACACATTGCGTAGGATTACACGAACCCTCAATGCCGGAGTTAACAAGCTCCACAATAATGCTCATATTTTAGTAACCTTTAGTGTAAGATAGATCAAAAGACTAAACCAAGTACTAGCATAGCATGCACACTGTCACCTTCATGCATATGTAGGAGGAATAGATCACATCAATATTATCATAGCAATAGTTAACTTCGCAATCTACAAGAGATCATGATCATAGCATAAACCAAGTACTAACACGGTGCACACACTGTCACCTTTACACACGTGCAGGAGGAATAGAACTACTTTAATAACTTTGCTAGAGTAGCACATAGATAGTAGTGATACAAAACTCATATGAATCTCAATCATGTAAGGCAGCTCATGAGATCATTGTATTGGAGTACAGAGAGAGAGATTAACCACATAGCTACGGTAGAGCCCTCAGCCCCAGGGGAGAACTACTCCCTCCTCATCATGGGAACAGCGATGGCGGTGAAGATGGCGGTGGAGACGGCTTCCGGGGCAATTCCCCGTCCCGGCGGCGTGCCGAACAGAGAGACTGTCCCCCGAATCTTGATTTCGCGATGGCGGCGCTCCGTAAGGTTTTCCGTATCGTGTCTCTCGGCACCGGGGGTTTCGCGACGGAGGCTTTAAGTAGGCGGAGGGTCAACGCGAGGGGCCACACGAGGGGCCCAGGGCTAGGTCGGCGCGGCCAGGGCTTGGGCCGCGCCGGCCACCCCCCTGCCTCGTGGCCCCACTTCGTTATCTCTTCGGTCTTCTGGAAGCTTCGTGCAAAAATAGGACCCTGGGCGAAAGTTTCGTCCAATTCCGAGAATATTTCTTTACTAGGATTTCTGAAACCAAAAACAGCAGAAAACAGCAACTGGCTCTTCGGCATCTTGTTAATAGGTTAGTTCCCAAAATGCATAAATATGACATATAATGTGTATAAAACATGTAGATATCATCAATAAAGTGGCATGGAACATAAGAAATTATAGATACGTTTGAGACGTATCAAGCATCCCCAAGCTTAGTTCTGCTCGTCCCGAGCAGGTAAAACGATAACAAAGATAATTTCTTAAGTGACATGCCATCATAACCTTGATCATACTATTGTAAGCATATGTAATGAATGCAGCGATCAAAGCAAAGGTAATGACATGAGTAAACAACTGAATCATAAAGCAAAGACTTTTCATGAATAGTACTTCAAGACAAGCATCAATAAGTCTTGCATAAGAGTTAACTCATAAAGCAATAAATCAAAGTAAAGGTGTTGAAGCAACACAAAGGAAGATTAAGTTTCAGCGGTTGCTTTCAACTTATAACATGTATATCTCATGGATAATTGTCAACATAGAGTAATATAACAAATGCAATATGCAAGTATGTAGGAATCAATGCACAGTTCACACAAGTGTTTGCTTCTTAAGGTGGAAGGAGATAGGTAAACTGACTCAACAATAAAAGTAAAAGAATGGTCCTTCAATGAGGAAAGCATCGATTGCTGTATTTGTGCTAGAGCTTTTATTTTGAAAACATGAAACAATTTTGTCAACGGTAGTAATAAAGCATATGAGTTATGAAAATTATATCTTACAAGTTGCAAGCCTCATGCATAGTATACTAATAGTGCCCGCACCTCGTCCTACTTAGCTTGGACTACCGGATCTTTGCATGCCATGTTTCAACCAAGTGTCACAAAGGGGTACCTCCATGCCGCCTGTACAAAGGTCTAAGGAGAATGCTCGCATTTGGATTTCTCGCTTTTGATTATTCTCAACTTAGACATCCATACCGGGACAACATGGACAACAGATAATGGACTCCTCTTAAATGCATAAGCATGTAGCAAAGTTATTATTCTCATATGAGATTGAGGATATATGTCCAAAACTGAAACTTCCACCATGGTTCATGGCTTTAGTTAGCGGCCCAATGTTCTTCTCTAACAATTTTGCATGCTCCAAGCACTAAAATGATAGACCTTCAGACAAGACGGACATGCATAGCAACTCACATGATATTCAACAATAGTTGATGGCGTTGAAGCATGGTTATCGCACAACAAGCAACTTAATAAAATATAAAGTGCATAAGTACATATTCAATACTACGATAGTTTTTAAGGCTATTTTGTCCCATGAGCTATATATTGCAAAGGTGAATGATGGAATTTTAAAGGTAGCACTCAAGCAATTTACTTTGGAATGGCGGAGAAATACCATGTAGTAGGTAGGTATGGTGGACACAAATGGCATAGTAGTTGGCTCAAGGATTTTGGATGCATGAGAAGTATTCCCTCTCGATACAAGGCTTAGGCTAGCAAGGTTATTTGAAGCAAACTCAAGTATGAAATGGTGCAGCAAGACTCACATATAAACATATTGTAAGCATTATAAGACTTTACATCGTCTCCTTGTTGTTCAAACACCTCAACCAGAAAATATCTAGACTTAGAGATACCAATCATGCAAACCAAATTTTAACAAGCTCTATGTAATTATTCATTAATGGGTACAAGGTACATGATGCAAGAGCTTAAACAAGATCTATATGAGCACAACAATTGCCAAGTATCACATTATCCAAGACATTTTACCAATTACTACATGTAGCATTTTCCAATTCCAACCATATAACAATTTAACGAAGAGGAAACTTCGCCATGAATATTATGAGCTAAGAACACATGTGTTCATACGAACCAGCGGAGCGTGTCTCTCTCCCACACAAGGATGAACTTATTCAGAGAACTAAGATAATAAAACAAAAACAAAAATAAAAGCACACAGACGCTCCAAGTAAAGTACATAAGATGTGACCGAATAAAAATATAGTTTCACTAGAAGAAACCTGATAAGTTGTCGATGAAGAAGGGGATGCCTTGGGCATCCCCAAGCTTAGATGCTTGAGTCTTCTTGAAATATGCAGGGATGAACCACCGGGGCATCCCCAAGCTTAGACCTTTCACTCTTCTCGATCACATTATATCACCCTCCTCTATTGACCCTTGAAAACTTCCTTCACACCAAACTTCAAGCAAACTCATTAGAGGGTTAGTGCACAATTAATAATTCACTCATTCAGAGGTGACACAATCATTATTTTCACTTCTGGACATTGCATAATGCTACTGGACATTAGTGGATCAAAGAAATAAATCCAACATAGCAAAAGAGGCAATGCGAAATAAAAGGCAGAATCTGTCAAAAACAGAACAGTCCGTAAAGACGAATTTAGAAATGGCACCAGACTTGCTCAAATGGAAAAACTCAAAACTAATGAAAGTTGCGTACATATCTGAGGATCACGCTCGTAAATTGGCAGATTTTTTCGAATTTTCTACAGAGAATTGTTCCCAGATTCGTGACAGACAGCAATGCTGTTTCTGCGCAGCGATCCCAAATATAACATCAACTTTGACATAGAAACTTTACTTGGCACAAAAACATGATAAGGAGAGGTTGCTACAGTAGTAAACAACTTCCAAGACTCAACAAAACAAAAATTGCTGTAGTAAAATAAACACATGAGTTATCTCCCAAGAAGTTCTTTCTTTATAGCCATTAAGATGGGCTCAGCAGTTTTAATGATGCACTCGCAAGAAATAGTATTTGAGGCAAAAGAGAGCATCAAGAGGCAAATTCAAAACACATTTAAGTCTAACATGCTTCCTATGCATAGGAATCTTGTAAATAAACAAGTTCATGAAGAGCAAAGTAACAAGCATAGGAAGATAAAACAAGTGTAGCTTCAAAAATTTCAGCACATAGAGAGGTGTTTTAGTAACATGAAAATTTCTACAACCATATTTTCCTCTCTCATAATAACTTTCAGTAGCATCATGAGCAAACTCAACAATATAACTATCACATAAAGCATTCTTATCATGAGTCTCATGCATAAAATAATTACTACTCCCAACATAAGCATAATCAATTTTATTAGTTGTAGTGGGAGCAAATTCAACAAAGTAGCTATCAAATATAGGAGGTATATTGTAATCATAATCAAATTTATCCTCCATAACAGGTGGTAACAAAAGACTACTATCATTATAATCATCATAAATGGGAGGCAAAGTATCATCAAAGTAAATTTCCTCCTCAATGCTTGGGGGACTAAAAATATCATGCTCATCAAAGCCAGCTTCCCCAAGCTTAGAATTTTCCATATCATTAACAACAATAGTGTTCAAAGCATTCATATTAATATGTTCCATGGGTTTTTTAATTTTCGCATCAAACCATCCATGTCTTAAATCAGGAAATAGAATAAAAAGGTCATTGTTGTCCATTATGCCTAACTAGTGTAAACAAGAAACCAAATGTCGCAATTGCAGAGTCTAAAGGAAATAGCTTCGAGCACACACACAATGGCGCCAGAAAAGTACTGTTACCTGGAACCGGAGTGTGAGTACCTTTTACCTTTCCTCCCCGGCAACGGCGCCAGAAAAGTGCTTGATGTCTACGTTCCCCTCCTTTCCTGTAGACAGTGTTGGGCCTCCAAGTGCAGAGGTTTGTAGAACAGCAGCAAGTTTCCCTTAAGTGGATCACCCAAGGTTTATCGAACTCAGGAGGAAGAGGTCAAAGATATCCCTCTCAAGCAACCCCGCAACCACAAAGCAAGAAGTCTCTTGTGTCCCCAACACACCAAATACACTTGTCAAGTGTATAGGTGCACTAGTTCGGCGAAGAGATAGTGAAATACAAGTAATATGGATGTATATGAGTGGTAATAGCAATCTGAATAAAATATGGCAGCGAGTAAACATGCAACAAAACGGTAAACAAACGGAGATTCGATGCTTGGAAGCAAGGCCTAGGGAATAGACTTTCACTAGTGGACACTCTCAACATTGATCACATAACAGAATAGATAAATGCATACTCTACACTTTTGTTGGATGATGAACACATTGCGTAGGATTACACGAACCCTCAATGCCGGAGTTAACAAGCTCCACAATAATGCTCATATTTTAGTAACCTTTAGTGTAAGATAGATCAAAAGACTAAACCAAGTACTAGCATAGCATGCACACTGTCACCTTCATGCATATGTAGGAGGAATAGATCACATCAATATTATCATAGCAATAGTTAACTTCGCAATCTACAAGAGATCATGATCATAGCATAAACCAAGTACTAACACGGTGCACACACTGTCACCTTTACACACGTGCAGGAGGAATAGAACTACTTTAATAACTTTGCTAGAGTAGCACATAGATAGTAGTGATACAAAACTCATATGAATCTCAATCATGTAAGGCAGCTCATGAGATCATTGTATTGGAGTACAGAGAGAGAGATTAACCACATAGCTACGGTAGAGCCCTCAGCCCCAGGGGAGAACTACTCCCTCCTCATCATGGGAACAGCGATGGCGGTGAAGATGGCGGTGGAGACGGCTTCCGGGGCACTTCCCGTCCCGGCGGCGTGCCGGAACAGAGACTTCTGTCCCCCGAATCTTGATTTCGCGATGGCGGCGGCTCTGTAAGGTTTTCCGTATCGTGGCTCTCGGTACTTGGGGTTTCGCGACGGAGGCTTTAAGTAGGCGGAGGGTCAACGCGAGGGGCCACACGAGGGGCCCAGGGGCTAGGTCGGCGCGGCCAGGGCTTGGGCCGCGCCGGCCACCCCCTGGCTACCTCGTGGCCCCACTTCGTTATCTCTTCGGTCTTCTGGAAGCTTCGTGCAAAAATAGGACCCTGGGCGAAAGTTTCGTCCAATTCCGAGAATATTTCTTTACTAGGATTTCTGAAACCAAAAAAAGAAAACAGAATGGCTCTTCGGCATCTTGTTAATAGGTTAGTTCCAGAAAATGCATAAATATGACATATAATGTGTATAAAACATGTAGATATCATCAATAAAGTGGCATGGAACATAAGAAATTATAGATACGTTTGAGACGTATCACTGCCTCGAATTACCTGCAAAGCCCTTTCTTCGATCTGCGTATCCTCACCGTTAGCCTCGCCTTGACTGAGGCTCGGGGGGCAGCTGGTCTGATGAGTGTTCTGTTTTCGAAGCCGATTGGGGTATCATCGGCTGATCCTTCGTCGCAACTTCCTTCAGCAAATGATGAATTCTTGAAGAGTATCAGGTCTCAAAGTCATCAGTTGAGGAGCGGAGGGATGGATTACGTAGGACCGATGCGTTAACATCGGCTTATTAAGCGTTGGTTGAGGAGAATCGGCTAAATCAATTGGGGGAAAATCGACAAAGTCAGATTAGAGGAAATTCTTCATTAATAAAAGGGATTTCTTACAATGGAGAGCTGATTACTCAAACAAAAGGGGAACAGATTACTACTGGTCTTATGCTAGTGAATCCCTACTCTAAGGGCTGTTGCCGTCTTCGTCGTCGCTGGGGTAGCCGCCCTCATCGCTACTGTTGACGAATTCCTCGTCGCTGCTACTGTGACCTTCAGCGGGGGCCTCCTCCTCGTCATCATCATCATCTTCATCGGACCAGGCCCAGCCACGGATGCGCTTTGGCGGCGGTTCCTCGGAGGAGGTGTCATCTTCTGGTTCCTTCTTCGTGTCGGAGGAGACATCTTCGTCTTCATCGTCCTCTTCTTCTTCTTCTTCCTCTTTGGTGGAGGAGGTGAATTTACCCCGGAAGAGGGGGTCGTTGCTGTCGCTCTCCGCCTCTAGTTCTCCATCGATCAAGAACCGAAGATCATCTTCCCCGTCAGTCAAAGGCATGTCACCATCCGACCAGACGAGGTCTTCGGGTCGGCCTTCAGGCACGAAGTCGAAGTCAAATTCTTGCTCATCCCAATGCTCGGGGGCGCGCCGGTTGTATGCTTCCGTCTGATTGACCTCCGGCTCTCCCTCGCTTGCGGAGGAGGATTGGGAAGAGGAAGGAGAAGACATGGCTATGAAGGAGGAGGGTTTTTTGGCTGACGGCTGGTTTGGAGCAAGGGGATGAGGAAGAGAACTGTTCGATGCGGTTAAATAAAGGGGGATATATTGGAGATCAATGCTCGAACAGTTTCCGAGGGTATAGGGCCAAAATTGTCAAATCATGCAGAGGAGTTGAGAAGGCAAGACGTCATCATGAAGAATACTACGACGGTTCTGCTCTGCCACGACACGACCCTTCGAAGCAGATGGTTTTGTAATTATCATTATCAAAACCAGGGGGGCATGTGTTACCACCCGATTTTGGCCAAATCAGGAGATGGGTCGTAAGTAAAGATGGGCTTGAAGGACGTACACATGGAGCATCTTCGAAGCGGCCTTACGCAAGGAGTTCGGGCTTAACTGCCCATGTATCTGTAACATATTAGATCGCATTGTAATTTAGAATTAAGAGATAGAGTCCGGCCCGTGCACGGTTAGGTGCACGCCTCAATTAGAAAGTCCCTTGGACTATAAATATGTATCTAGGGTTATCGGAAAAGGAGGACAATCATCGTTCAACCAACACAAATCAGGCGCATCGCCACCCCTTTCTTCGAGGGTTTCTCCCGGATAAGCACCATGCTGCCTAGATCGCATCTAGCGATCTAGGCAGCACACGTTTATTCGTCAACCTTGTACTGCTCGTGCTGAAGCCTTGTTGATGGCGAGCAGTACTATTTATCCTTAGGTGTTTAGGGGCTTGCATTGATGCTTTCACGTGCATATCTGCGTGGCAATGCCGTCCCTCGACACCTAGCTGCCCTTACGTCTAGGCAGCATCTTGCTTGTTCGTTACTTAGTAGATCCGATCCGTTATAGTTGCTCCTTGCTCCGCAGGGATTAGTTTAATATCTGCATAGTTAGGCCTTATGCTGGGGTCGGACGATCCGGCAGTGCGTTAGGCGTTGTTTACCGTCCCTGCGAGGGATGTTCCGGGAATCAACGTTATGTTGGTTTTTAGGCCTCTCGTAGGGGTAGTTTGCATCATCTCTCGTAGCTGCTAGGCCCGATCGCACGTAGGACGTTCCGATTATGCGGTGAAAACCCTATCTGTCGTGGATCGTTTTAGCTTTGTCCTGATCAAGCAGGATCCCCATGCCATTGTAAATCCAACGTGAAACATGGGGCGATCGGCTCTTTGAGCCGATCCACAGGGAAACCTGAGAGCCGATAGGGCTCGTATTTAATGTTTACGTGTCTGCCATGCAGGAACAATCGAAGCACTAACACCTTCCTGATCGGGTCTAGGTCAGGTGGCACGCCCTAGCAAGGATTCTAGGAGTTTCGGGACGACGCGAGGTGCCAGGGATCACTAAGCGGAATGAAGGTGACACACGTTTAATTACATGATATTCTGTTTTTAAAAATATTTTAACCTACACCAAATTATATGCATTATTGCGCATTTAATTATTATTGTTTTGCACAAAAAAGCCCCAAAAATTCCCTCCAAAACCCCAAAACCCCAAAACCCTCCAAAACCCCAAAACTCTCCCGCCCAGCTTCTCCCGCCAGCTCCAGCGAAATGTTTTGAATCCGCCCGCCACTAACCTAAGCTGGAAAGGAGGGACATTTCAGTCAAATCCCGTACGAGCTCCCTCAATTCCCCAATTCCCCTCCCACTCCGGTGCAATACGAACCCCAATTCCCCTCCCACTCCGCTCATCCCCACCCGCCGACGGCCACCGACGAGCGGCGCTCCGACGAGCGGACGAGCGGAGAGCTACCCGCCGACGACGGCCGCGCGTGCGTAGACGCTCGCCACAAGATCTTCAGGCGAGTTCCCTCCTCAACCCGACCCCTCCCCCCTCTTCTATGGCCTTTTCTTGGCCTGCTTAGGGTTTCGTCGGCCATGGCTAGGGTTACGGTTTGCTTGGCATGGCATGGTTAGGGTTAGGGATTTCGTGGCATGGCTTGTTTCCTTGGCTTGTCCAGGGTCAGGGTTGCTCGGCCTGTCATGGTTCTTGCTGCAACCAGTCCATGGTTGCTTCGGATCTTGCTTTTCATGTTCTTGCAGCAACCAGTCGATGATTGCTGCGGATCTTGCCTGGCTCAGGCTCTGTAGATTTTAGATTTGGTTTTCTGCAGTCCCTATATGATTACCTGCTGCCGATCTTGCTTGCTATATGCAAGCAGTCCATGGTTGCTTCGGATCTTGATTGGCATGTGTCTTGCTGCAACCAGTCGATGATTGCTGCGGATCTTGCTTGGCTCAGGCTCTGTAGAATTTAGATCTGGTTTACTGCAGTCCCTATATGATTACCTGCTGCCGATCTTGCTTGCTGTATCCAACCAGTCAATTAGTGATGCAGATCTTGCCTGGCGTGGGTCTCGCTGCAACCAGTCCGTGATTGTTGGGGGATTTTACTTGGCTTGGGCTCTGTAGATTGTACATCTAGTTTACTGCAGTCCATATATGATTAGCTTCTACAGATCTTTCTTGCTGCAACTAGTACATAATATGATTACCTGCTGCGGATCTTGCTTGGTACAGATCTTTACCAAGGCATTCCCTTTTATATTTCGTCGATGAACATTTATATTGCCCTTTTATCCTGTGTTGATGAAACTTCTCCCAAACAAAGTTTGGGAGCCCTGTTTATCTGTACATGCCTACAGCTTTTTCTGTGTACATGTCTATTGTTGTATGAAGGGATATGTCTAATGATTATAACCTGTTATCTTCTTAGGTAATACTATCAAGGTCTGACCTACTTCAAGGAGCAAGGTGAACCAGGTGATTGTTGATCCACATGAACCTATGTTGCTTGGTTCTTTAATTGCATCCATATGTTGTATCTGCTGTCACTAATTGTTATTCTTTTCGTGCCAGCACATATCCAACCCATCAACATCAGGCATGGCAAAGACTGGGAAGAAGCAGCTGGCTGGTATGCGGCTTCATCCTAACATCATTGTGTCTAATTGATGCTTTTAATCGGGTGCTGGGTTTTTTTGGCTCTGTCTGAATATTTCTGTACCCTAGGATTAAATGAAACTAAAAGTTGAAAATTGCTATGATTAAACAATTTACCTTAGTTGTTCGAGTTGGCTTGCTTCTATGCATTTCAACCATCAATCTAATGGTTACATATTTTTCTCATACATGTAAAGAAGCGCCCCTCACCGAGATAGAGAAGGACAGGGCTAGGACAATGATGCGGAACAACCGTGTCTTACAATCCCTGGG
This sequence comes from Lolium multiflorum, assembly GCA_030979885.1. Classification (NCBI taxonomy): domain Eukaryota; kingdom Viridiplantae; phylum Streptophyta; class Magnoliopsida; order Poales; family Poaceae; genus Lolium; species Lolium multiflorum. The sequence goes on along the minus strand of CM061751.1, from coordinate 230,000,019 downwards.
TATCCCCGCCGTAGTGTCAATTTTTAGGAAGTCACATGGTGGTCGAGGTGGAGGTCGTTCCACACTTTCAAATGATGAGTCATCTGCCATAACACAAGGCGAGAGCTCAGATTATCATCCGAGCAATGACCAATTGGTTGACCAGGAGGATGGGGAGGTTGAAGGGAGTATAGGGGAACACATTGAGAAGGTGCATTCTGCTTATCATCTTTGGAGGGCTGGCATTACTTGTATCTGTTTTCTTATTTCTGTTTTGCTATAACCTGTGATGTAATGCCATTTTGTTTTGCTATTTTTGCGAGGCATTGAAGGATCCCAAGAGTAGAAAGAAAAAGGCTTCTGTTAGAATGACAAGCCCAGTGTTGGGGGGATGACCCCCGGTATGCCAAAGGTATGCCATACCGGATGGTCTCACCCTTCAAGATACCGGTTTAATATTCATGCCGGTATAAGAGAATAGAGTTTGGCTAAGTGAAGCTAGGCCGGTATCCCCAAGAGGGGTATACCGGAACCAGGAAGGAAAGATACCGGAGCACCGGAAGGGAGAACATGCCGGCTGACTGGTCAAAGATTCCGTCAGGAGCTAAAGGACAAAGATGAGCTAAGCAAAGTGGCTTTAAACGAAGACTAGAAGACAAGGAGGAGGATGACGGTCAAAGAAGCCGGAGGGCGTCATCCTTCATGTTTAAAGAAGACCCCGGCGTCATCTGTGATTAAAGTAGCTTTATAAAGTATCTTTGTAAAGTAGTTTGTCTAGTCAAAGATCCCATTAGGGTTTCTTGTTCTGTAAGCCACCCTCTCCCCTATATAAGGAGAGGGGGCAGCTTCTTTTACATGCGCGATCCACTGAAGAGAGAACAACCTGTAACCTGTCTTGAGATCAATGAACATGGTGATCTAGAGCGAGTTCGTCCTTGTGTCTTTCTTCTTCCACCTCTGGCCTTGGCCAAGTTCTTGAGGAAAGCATCCGGAAGTTCGTCCATCTAGTCACAAACCCTCCCCCGAATCCTCTAGCGTCCATTCGGCCCCAAGATAAGCCATCCCATGGCATCTGCTCGTTCACCACGACGACAGTTGGCGCCCACCGTGGGGCATGAAGTGGCGCTTGCTGGAGTTCATATTCGGGCGGGCATCCTCGACATCAACGGCGAGCGCACGGTGTCCGCGCTCGTGGAACGCATCTACAACATGGACTTCATCAACGATAATGCTGGCTGCTTCGCCAACGGCGGCAAGTTCCCGCAGAACGGCCGCACCATCGAGTTCGGCAGCATCCGCGTCTACCTCGGCACCGTCCCTGTGCGCCAGCGCCTCTCGCCGGTGCTGGTGGCGCCGGATCCGCCAAGATGGCTGTGTGCTGGCCGCGCCGCCGGGAGCGTGGAGGTCATGATGGCTGGAGCGGTCAACACCGGCAAGGGAGCTGTGGAAGAAGGAGCTGAACGTGCGGCATCGACTCGCCCGGCAAAACCACCGCTGGAGCGCGACGCCGGCGTCGCGGGAGCATCGTCAGCACCACCGGCAACACCTCTTCAAGCGGCGATGAACACGCTGGCCACGCCCATCGCGCAGAACATCGACCCGGCAAAGGCTCAGGAGGAGCTGGAGGCCACGCGCAAGGCCCTGCTTACCGGCGGTGCCGACATCATCCGGGCGCAGCGCGAGCTGAACCTGACCCTACGTGAGTACAATGCTGCCCATGGCTTTGCTTCAGCTAGTGCTCATGCTGCTAGGATGCCGGAAAACCGGCTTAAAGCTCGCAATCTAGATCAGGATTTGCGTAAAGAAGTTCTTGCCGGCAAGAGTGCATCTGTATCTGTGAGCATCATAGAAAAGCCTAAGTACAGTAGTCCGGATAAAACTATAAAAGCCGCTAAAGCTGCAGTAGCATTATGTGAATCTCTTTCCGGTGACGAGTTGGCAAAGCAGCAAGAACGTGTACAAGAGCTGTTGAAAGTGATTGAGCAGCAAAATGCTGAGCAACTCGCTAAGCTGAATGAGGCAGTGGCCTCAAAATCCGCGCGTTCAACAAAGAATGCCGGAAGCAAATCTCAGGGGCAGGCATCGTCCCCACATCCGGACAAAAGAAAAGAAAAGAATGCACGGCAGATGACTGTGTATGACCCAGTTCTTGCCGGAAAACAGAAAGCCGGGCAATACGATGCCGGTAGAAAAAGCCAAGGGGCAGATCGGGGCTATGCCAAGGGAGGCTATGCCGGAAACAATCATGCCGGTAGATATGAAACCGGGCAAAATTATCAAGCCGCAAGAGTGGCGTGCGTGGATGAAGAGATGCCACCACCAGGGTACCGGCAGGCAAGGGCCGCGGAACTGGAAGAATATGATGAATCAGATTCCGAGGCGGAACGAACAAGAGTCCGCCGGAACCCTTTGGGAGAACGCCTAGGGGAAAGATGTCTGCCAGACCGGGATGCGAGGCACAGGCTGGACAGAGTACGACTATCTGCAATAGTTGAATGTGAAGGACCTCCTGGTCCAAGGTGTTTTGGCCCTCGGATCATGAGAGAAGAACCACCGGTGCGCAATTTCCAGTTGCCCCGAGACACAAGAACGTACGATGGTACGACCAAGCCGGAAGACTGGCTGACAGATTATGTCACAGCAGTTTATGTGGCTGGTGGTGGAGTAAACCGGCGTTGGGCGGTAAGAATCATACCGTCTTACCTTGTGGGTCCTGCAAGGATCTGGCTAAACAACTTGCCGGCAGGAAGTATTAACGGATGGTTGGACTTTGAGGAAGCATTTGTGAACAATTTCAGCAGCACCTACAAGAGGCCAAACCGGCCCCAACAGCTTGCGCTGTGCCAACAGCGTGCAGGAGAACCAGACCGGGATTATCTCACCCGGTGGAACTCAATGAGAAACACATGTGAAGGAGTGATTGAGGCACAAGCCATTGCTTGGTTCAGTCAAGGATGCCGGAGAGGATCACCTTTGTGGCAAAGGCTGCAGAGAAGCATGCCCACAACTCTAGCAGAGATGATACGTGTGGCAGACAGCTATGCATTGGGAGACCCAATGCAGCCGGCAGTGCAAGCTGAGCCGGAGCAGTCGAATCCGCACCAGCAGCAGTACCGGGATAACCGGAACAACAAAAGGAGGGAAGATTTCCCAGATCGAAGATACGCATCGCAGCAAGTTGCTGCCGTGCAAGAAAATTCTGACGCCAGCGGCAGTCAGAGACAAAAAACCGGATCGCAGCCGTGGGCGGGTCCTAAGAAGCAGTGGGTAGAAAAGAAACCCTGGGGCCAGAAAAAGAACTGGCAGGAACCCGTGAAATACACCATGGAAGCCGCCATGGACCAACCTTGCCGGTGGCACACGCCGAATCCGGATCACCCGTCGAATCACTTGACGAAGGATTGTTCTTGGACCAAGTTCTTGATGCAAAGAGGAGCGGTAAAAGATGCGCAGGCGCCAGGGGGCCCCATGCAGCAACAGCAACAATTACCACCTCCACCACCGCTTACCGGAGCAAACGCCTTACCGGTACAGCCAAACAGGCAGCAGTACCAGCAGGTTAACCGGGTGGAGCAAAACAATGACCAGCCACCTCCACCGGCACCTTTAGGCCGGAATGTTTATGAAGACCCACACTTGTGCATGGTTGTCTTTGTCACAGAGCCAATGGACAGGCAAAGCGTGCATCGCCGTTCCATGGAAGTGAACGCCGTGATGCCGGCAGTTCCAAAATACATGCTGTGGTCAGATCAGGAAATCACCTGGTCGTTCAAGGATCACCCCAAAGTCATGCCGAATCCGGGTGGATACGCTCTCGTTGTGGACCCAATCATGAAGGGGCCGGAGACTCGAGTAAAATTCAGCAAGGTGCTGATAGACAATGGTAGCAGCATAAACATCATGTACAAGCACACCATGCGTACGCTCGGCATAACAGAAAACATGTTGCAGCCAACTCACACAACTTTCCATGGGATTGTTCCCGGTTTGTCTTGTGCCCCGATAGGAAAAATTCGGGTGGATGTGTCGTTTGGAGGACGCGACAATTGTCGTGTGGAAAACCTTGAGTTTGAGGTGGTGGACTTAGATAGTCCCTACCATGCCTTGTTGGGGAGACCGGCCTTGGCAGCGTTCATGGCATCAACCCACACGGCTTATCTCAAGATGAAGATGCCGGCACCTCGTGGACCACTAACTGTGGTGGGAAACTACAAAGTCTCAATGGAAACAGCATCTGCCGGATCAAACCTAGCGGAATCGCTGGTGATCGCGGAGGAGAAAAAGAGAATGCAAACTGCTGTTGCGCTGGCTCAGTCCTCAAAGTTGAGCTTAGCGGCAATGAGTGGAAGCTTGGACTCACCGGCATTCAAGCCGACAAATGAGACAAAGAACATTGTGCTGGATCCGGCTTACCCAGAGCGCACCGTCCGTATCGGTGCCGGCCTCAGCCAAGCATAGGAAAGCGCGCTCGTCAGCTTCCTCCGTGAGAATCGGAACATCTTTGCCTGGTCTACTGATGATTTGGTGGGGGTTCCGAGGGAGCTGGCTGAGCACTCTCTAAATGTCCGGAAGGATGCTAAGCCGGTGCGGCAACCTTTGCGCCGGTTCGCTGAAGATAGGAGGAAAATCATTGGAGAAGAAGTAACAAAGCTGCTGGTAGCCGGTTTCATCGTGGAGGTCACGCACACAGAGTGGCTGGCCAATCCGGTGTTGGTTGAGAAGAAAAAAGATGAGAACCTGGAGGCACAACTTGCCAAGGTGTGGCGCATGTGCATCGACTACACCAACCTCAACAAAGCTTGCCCAAGAGATCCTTTCCCTTTGCCCCGAATCGATCAAGTGATTGATTCTACTGCTGGGTGTGAGTTGTTGTCGTTTCTGGATGCCTATTCCGGCTTCCATCAGATCCCTCTGAAAAAAGAAGATCAAATAAAAACTGCGTTCATTACCCCGCACGGGGCTTATTGCTATGTTACTATGCCTTTTGGTTTGCGCAACGCTGGTGCAACGTACCAGCGCTGTATGCAAAAATGCTTGTTTGATCAAATCGGAAAGAATGTGCAAGTCTATGTGGATGATATCGTGATAAAAACTAAAGTAAAAGATACCTTAATCGATGACATCCGGCAAACATTTGATAACCTAAGGCGGTTCCGGATGAAACTCAATCCGGCAAAGTGCACCTTTGGTGTCCCAGCCGGCAAGCTGCTTGGTTTCCTTGTGTCAAGCCGGGGCATTGAGGTCAATCCGGTAAAAATCCGGGCGATAGAAAGAATGACCATCCCACGAGAACTGAAAGATGTGCAAAAGTTTACCGGAAGCTTGGCATCGCTAAGCCGGTTCATAAGCAGGCTAGGAGAAAAGGCCTTGCCGCTTTATGCTTTGATGAGAAAATCGGATACTTTCGTCTGGACCACGCAGGCAGACGCAGCATTTAAAGAATTGAAAAACATGCTCGTAACGGCCCCAATTTTGGCCTCACCCTTGGAAAGAGAACCTATGTTGCTTTATATAGCGGCAACAAACCGGGTAGTCAGTGTTGTAGTTGTGGTGGAAAGAGAAGAGGAAGGAAAAACCGTCCAGAGGCCGGTATACTACCTGAGCGAGGTGCTCTCCTCGTCGAAGCAAAACTATCCACACTTTCAAAAAATGACTTATGGTGTGTTCATGGCCGCCACGAAACTCAAGCATTACTTTGAGGAACACCCCATGAAGGTGGTGAGTGAGGCACCCATCTCCGATATCATGGGCAACAAGGATGCCAGCGGCAGGATTGCAAAATGGGCAATTCAGCTATCACCGTATGTGCCGGTATATGAAAGAAGAGATGCCATAAAATCGCAAGCTTTAGCTGATTTCTTGGTCGATTGGGCGGAGATACAATACAAGCCGCCAGAACACAAAATAGAGTACTGGAAGATGCATTTTGACGGATCCAAGCTCAAGGAGGGCCTAGGTGCCGGTGTGGTACTCACCTCACCAAAGGGAGATCACCTCCGGTATGTTTTACAAGTGCACTTCAGGGCATCAAACAATGTCGCTGAATACGAGGCTCTGATACATGGGCTCAAGGTTGCAAAAGAAATAGGGGCACTCAGGATCATTTGCTATGGTGATTCAGATCTCGTGGTGCAACAGTGTTCCGGAGATTGGGACGCAAAAGATGCCAACATGGCCTCATACCGGTTCCATGTGCAAAAGATTGCCGGCTTCTTCGAAGGATGTGAGTTCCACCATGTGCCACGTGCAGAAAACGAGGCCGCGGATACTTTATCCAAGCTAGGCTCATCCAGGCAAGAAATTCCTCCCGGGATAGCTCTGGCGCACTTGCGAGTTCCATCAATCAAGCCAAGTCCGGAGTCGGAATCAATTTTTGTACCGGAATCACATGTGGTGCCAATGGAGGTTGACGAAGGAAACCCGGGGACTGCTCCGGCAAGCTCGGGGACTGCACCGGTAAACTCGGGGACTGCGATGCCCATGCCGGAAGAGGCAATGCTTGTGGACAGCATGGACATAGACATGCCGGTGTTTGTGGTTAGAGAGGCACCATCTTGGGTCGAACCTATTAAGGAATTCCTGATCAACGGCACCTTGCCGGTTGACGAAAATGAATCAAGAAGGATACAGAGAAGGTCCAAAGCTTACACCATCATCAATGGCGAGGTGTACAAGAGAAGTGTTACCGGTGTCCTCCAAAGGTGTGTGGAGCCGGAAGAAGGAAGAGAAATGCTTGAGGAAATTCATCGAGGAGAATGCGGGCACCATGCTTCTTCAAGAGCGTTGGTAGCAAAGGTGTTCCGGCATGGGTTCTACTGGCCCACAGCCTTGGACAATGCTGAGGATTTGGTAAGGAAATGCAATGGCTGCCAGAGGTATGCTAAGCAAAACCATACCCCAGCATCCGGCTTAAAAACCATACCGCTAACTTGGCCTTTTGCCGTTTGGTGCCTGGACATGGTTGGACCGTTCAAAACCGCAAGGGGAAACATGACCCACATTTTGGTAATGGTGGATAAGTTCACCAAATGGCTGGAAGTGAAGCCTATCGCAAAATGTGATGGCCACACAGCAGTGAAATTCCTGAAAGATGTAATCCTGCGGTATGGATACCCGCACAGTATCATAACTGACAATGGCACAAACTTTGCCCAAGGAGAGTTCAAGCGGTTCTGTGAAAGTAAAAACATCCGGCTGGATTTATGCTCAGTAGCGCACCCACAAGGCAATGGTCAAGTTGAGAGAACCAATGCTTTGGTACTTTCCGGTATCAAGCCAAGACTCATTGATGCAATGGAAAAATCGCCGGGATGTTGGATCGATGAGCTACCGTCAGTGCTCTGGAGTCTAAGAACAACTCCGAACCGGTCTACCGGATACACACCATTCTTCATGGTTTATGGAGCAAGCGGTCATACCAACCGACATTCTCCATGACTCACCAAGGGTGCAGCTCTATACCGAAGAAGAGGTAAAAGAGGCCAGAGAAAATGATGTGGACTTGCTAGAAGAAGCAAGAGAGCTAGCTTTGGCAAGAACAGCCATTTACCAGCAGAACCTCCGACGCTATCATAGCCGGAAGGTAAACCCGAGGGTATTCCGAGAAGGAGACCTGGTTTTACGCCTAGTGCAGCGCACTGAAGGCAGACACAAGTTGTCCCCTCCATGGGAAGGACCTTTCATTGTGAGCAAGGCTCTCCACAATGATGCATATTACCTAATCGATGCACAGGAATGGAAGAAGGGAAAGGCGGACAGATCCGGAGACGAGACCAAACGCCCATGGAACGTAGCCTTGTTGCGTCCTTTCTACTCTTGAAGTTGTGCTGTAAGAAGTTCCTTTTTGTACCTTACTTGTTATGAATAAAAAGATGTCGGAACCTCAAATGAATCTCGGGGACTTGTCTTGTTTAAATTGCATGGAACATGTCTATTTTTTCCGTTACCGGTTGCTTATTGAACGTTTTTTCTTTCCGGATTAGTAGTGTGCTAAACCCTACCGGAGTCTTCGACTCTGCTGCTGTCCATAACTTGGCTTCATGGCAAGCAAGATAAACCGGTAGGGGATAAGCACACGAACTGTGGAGAGGAAAACCGGAAAAGAACAATCCGGAAAAATTTAACTAACCCCGGTCATACCGGTTTTTTGCAAAATTTCGAATTATTTCTAAGTTCAAGAAAATGCTTGTTTGGTGAAAGAACCTTGTGCTCATATGCCAAAGAACGCCCAGAGAAGGCAGGCAGAGTCAAGGCAAAAGAACCAAGTGTGCATCGAATTGGATGCAGAAACAATTTGGAAATCTTTGCAAGTGCAGGATAAAAGCAGAACCAAAAGCAGAAACACTAAGGCAAACCTAAGATAATCAGATACCGGTATAACTTACCGGCACAAAAGTTGTACGTCAACCACAAGCAGACTTAAGTTTTACATCATAAGCCCCGGCATACCGGGGCAGAATTTAACAAAAGATTGTTTTAAGCCACACAGGGCCAAGGGCATGACAGGTAAATCTTAAAGTCGAGAGTCAGGCAGCAGGAGCTTCAGGGGGAGCGTCGCCAGCACCAGCATCATCCAGAGGCTCCTCCTCGGCTTCATCTTCCTCCTCGTCAAGATAATCTTGGACGCCATGGGGAGGAGGGATGAAGGTGCGCATTTCGGCGTACTCCGCGATCCGGTACGCGCGATCCTGCCGTTTGGCGGCAAGGATCGGGTCCAGATCGGTTTCCGCGCCTTCGCGCACTCCGGTGAGGGCATCCAGGTCGAGCTCCGGGTACCAGGAGCAGGCGACGCGAAGGACAGAGTCTGCTCCAGCGCGGGCAGCAGAGCACTGCCATTCGCGGATCCTCCTGCCGGCGCCCTTGAGGCGATCGCTGATCAAGGAGAAAGTGTCCGGCACCACCTCGCCAGGCCAGAGAGTCCTGTAGAGCTGGGAAGCTACATCAGGGATATCAGATAAGTTGCGGTCAATGGCGCGCATATGAGACACCCGCGCGTTAAGCGCGACCAGATGGTCGTTGGGCGTCCATGGCACGGCGAGACTCGCTTGGGCGGCGCGCGTTGACCTTCTTGACAGCATAAGTCTGGGAGTCCGGGAAGAGGCCTGTGCAAAGAAGAAAAAGGGCTAAGGAAAAGAATCCGGAAAGAAAAGAATCCGGAAGAAAAAGAAAAAGAGACCGGAAGAAAAGATAGCGAAAAGAAAATGAGGCCGGAGGAAAAATGGTTTATATGCATTAATCAGAGAGCTTACGATGGGCAAGGTTGTCGGTTTGGAGGATCAGCTGATTGCATTCCTTGCGCTCCTCCTCCAACCGCACGACCTTCTCCTCGGCAGCCTTCCGAGCCTTGGCCAGCTCCTCCAGCTCAGCTTGCAGCACCACGGTGGCGTTGCTAGCGTTCTCCAGAGCCTCGTTCATCTTGGCCGCTGCGTCAGCTTCAGCGGCTTCGAGGATCTTGGCATGCTCAAGACCCAGCTGGATAAGCTGGGACTTAAGCTCCTGGAAGCTGGTCTTCTGGGCGCTCAGCTCTTCCTGATGCTGCTTGATCAGCTGCTCCTTCTCCCCTGCAACCCGGAAAAGAAGGTGTAAGCAAGGTGGCGTTGGTAAGGTTGAAAGTAAAAGCAAGATAGCAAAAGGAAAAACAAAGTCGTACGTTGGGCATTGGCGAGCTGCTCCTTGAGGGCATCAATGGAAGCTTCCGGGAGCACTGTCAAGAAGAAATTACAAGTGTTAGAAAGAAAAAAGGTTCCGGTAAGAAAGATGCCGGCAGAGCAAAAGTATACCTTGGCACTTGTCATGTGCCTCCACAAGCTCCCGATGCTCCCACAAGAGCTCCTCAAAGAGGGTCTTCCGAGCGTCAGCCGTGAGCTGTTCAAAGCAAAAAGATCAGTAAAGTTTCGCGCTAAGAACAGAGTTCTTAACCCGAAGCTCGGGGACTGGCAATGCCGGTTTGCGCTAAGTTCTTCAAGTTTAAGTTTTGTCCTAAAAGCTACGCTTTCACCACAAAACTCGGGGACTGGCAAGTGCCGGTTTCGCGCGTTCTAAGGTAAAGTTTCGCGCTAAGAACAGAGTTCTTAACCCGAAGCTCGGGGGCATGCCGGTTTCGCGCTAAGTTCTTAAAGTTTAAGTTTTGTCCTAAAAGCTACGCTTTCACCACAAAACTCGGGGACTGGGAAGATAGACAAGAGAGAAACCGGCATGAAAGTAAAAAATAAAGGACTCCGGAAGAAAGGAAACCGGCAATCAAGAAAAGTTGATAAAACGTACCATCAGATTGTTCGTGGCATCATACCACGAACTGTCCAGCTCCTTCACGGCGCAGCGGAGCCGTGTGAAGTGCTCCTCGGAAGAGCGGTTCCCAATGGGATCAGGTGCCGGCTGCCTGTCCTTGCCCAGGCCGCGGGTCGCCGGAGTGATATCCGCGGCGTTCCACTTCTGGGCGTAGGGCATGAGATGCCCTAGATCCTGGTGAGCTCTGCCGACGGCGAGGCGGTGAGGGTCAAGAAGAAGCACGAATGCAGTGCGCGAGAAGAAGACGCTGCAGAAGCTCTCCACACGACGAAGTCCGGCGGAGGCGCGGCGTAAGTTCACCGGGCGGCGAAACTCAGGCGAGCAGCGGCGGACGAAGTGCGGTGAAGGAGCGCAGGAGCGAAGAACTCTATGCGCGAAGGAAGGAGAATGCGAAGAAGAGGAAGAAGAAAGGGCAGTTGAGCTTATAAAGGAGAGAGAAGGTGGGCCGAAAACCGCTGGGCCTGCGCCGTTTGCCTCGCGGCCCGCGACGGTTCGCGTCGCTGATCGCCACGTGTCACAGAGATACACGCGGAAAAGAGAAAGCAACACGGAGGCACACACGGGATCCGAAGCGGTGAGTGGGATCCGGAGCGGTGCAGTTAATGAGCGCGCAAGTGTCAATACGAAGTGACAACTGACACTGGCGCGACAGTCACAGTGCGCATGTCTCTGACAGGCACAGAACCCCAAATATTCTCGACCTCGTCGAGGAGAGACTTAAAGACTAAGATACCGGAGAGTAAGATGCCGGAGAATGTCTTGCGAACAGAGAATATGTGAGTCCGAGCAAAGATGCCGGATTTGAGCCAAGGGCTAAGAAAGTTAAACCGGTATCAAAGATACGAGAACCTGGCATGGTCTGTTGGATAAGATCCGCCAGACTATACCAGCTTCGGGGACTAATGTTGGGGGGATGACCCCCGGTATGCCAAAGGTATGCCATACCGGATGGTCTCACCCTTCAAGATACCGGTTTAATATTCATGCCGGTATAAGAGAATAGAGTTTGGCTAAGTGAAGCTAGGCCGGTATCCCCAAGAGGGGTATACCGGAACCAGGAAGGAAAGATACCGGAGCACCGGAAGGGAGAACATGCCGGCTGACTGGTCAAAGATTCCGTCAGGAGCTAAAGGACAAAGATGAGCTAAGCAAAGTGGCTTTAAACGAAGACTAGAAGACAAGGAGGAGGATGACGGTCAAAGAAGCCGGAGGGCGTCATCCTTCATGTTTAAAGAAGACCCCGGCGTCATCTGTGATTAAAGTAGCTTTATAAAGTATCTTTGTAAAGTAGTTTGTCTAGTCAAAGATCCCATTAGGGTTTCTTGTTCTATAAGCCACCCTCTCCCCTATATAAGGAGAGGGGGCAGCTTCTTTTACATGCGCGATCCACTGAAGAGAGAACAACCTGTAACCTGTCTTGAGATCAATGAACATGGTGATCTAGAGCGAGTTCGTCCTTGTGTCTTTCTTCTTCCACCTCTGGCCTTGGCCAAGTTCTTGAGGAAAGCATCCGGAAGTTCGTCCATCTAGTCACAAACCCTCCCCCGAATCCTCTAGCGTCCATTCGGCCCCAAGATAAGCCATCCCATGGCATCTCTCGTTACGACGACAAGCCCAGGGAGGAGGAGTAAGAGGTTGCAAAAGGAACAAAGTTCAATGCCTCCTGTTAGAGTGTTTGCTGATGCTCCAGGAGGGAGAAAGAGGCATCTGGAACCTGTTGCTGAAGCTCCTTCCAAAAGAGTCACCAGGAGGACATCAAGTGAAGCGTCTGCAACCAACAATGAAGATACTCCGCCCCGCAACAATCGCAGTAGCTCACCGCAGATTGATGAAAGGATCGATGAAGCAAGCACTGTTCGCAGGGACACAGGTCCTACTGCATCTGATGTCATGGTCCATCAGCACTTTGATTCTGATGGTTTTCTTGATCCTGAGGATGATGAAGGCAAGTTTTTGTTGGACAGCTGTCCACACTATCTACTGCCTTTTTTGTTTATCTTTATAAACTCTTTTGGTTGTGGGTGCTGCTTTCTGACATGATCTTTGTATGTATGCTATTCAGGTGGAACCACTGCTGCAGGTGGCCGTAAAAGGAAGGGCACCGGGCTGGAGCAGATTTGCAAGGGGATGGGAGTCAAGCTTACCATTGAGATTCCTCCAGGGCTGAAACGTCCTGAGAAGCCTTTGCCTGCTGCCAAGTTTGCATCGGAGGGTGGAATGCTTGCAAGAGGCCAGATGCCGCTCCTTCCGCATTTCAAGTTGTACAAGAGGGATGAGAATTTGTTGGCCGACTTCGTTGGAAAGATGGGGGTAATCTTCTTCATCACCAGTTCATTTGTTAGATGATAGGAGTGCTTGCTTGATTGTTCATAGTTCATGATAACTAACCTTGTCCTTGCCCTTGTTTGCTTTGTAGGCAAATTTCAACATGGACACAGAGTCGGAAGACATCCAGAAGGCTTGCTATGACGTACTGCGGAAAGTGTCGAAGAACAGGCGCTACATCCTGAAAAGGGACTACTTCGACAAAGTACCAGCAAATGAAGTCAGCATCAAGTCCCCTGTTAAGGATGTCTCAGATGAAGAATGGGAAGCTCTAACTGCTCTGTGGGTAACCCCAAGACACAGGGTATGTTCTTTGCTTCAGTTGCAGTCATTAGTGCTTGCATGGTAGACATGATGCTCATCGTTATAGTGTGCACATTGCTGAATATCATGATTGTGCCCTTCTGCAGAACACATGTACCAAGAACAAGGACAGTCGTGCTGCGGTCAAATTTGGCCAAAAGACTGGCTCTCGTAGCTATGCTGCTCATCTGTATGCAACTGTAAGAACACTCTTACAGAATTTCCTTTTGCATCTTACTCTTGTCTCCACAAGCTTATGTTCTGATTCTTGGTGAACATCATTTCCAGAGGGAGGAGCGCAGAGGTGAAGAGCTAGATGCAGTCGACATCTTTAAGGCGACCCATCACAGCAAGAAGGATGGTTTCTCTGAGGAAGCTCTAGCTGCAATAGTAAGTGACTTGTTCATTTCACTTTTGTGAACCATTCTTGGACCTGTGCGTTTCCTGAATTGATGAATCTTTTGGAAATGGATCTCCAGGCTGATATGGAAGCTGAGATGGCTATTCCTGTGCCAGAAGGTGCACCGCCAAGGTCTGCAGTCGCTGTTGTTGCAAAGGTTCTTAGCAAGGAAGCCAAGCACAACACTTTCCTGAAGAATGCTGGACTTCAGCCCAGTTCCACTGTCAAGCTCAACAAGCCCACCGCAGCTGCTGTATCGGCGCATGTTCATGACCTGGAAGCACAGCTGAAGAGGTCCCAGGAGGAAGCTGAACAGATGAAGCAGCAGTTTGCTGCCATCATGGAAGAAGCAGCTGCCCAGAAGGAGAAGCAAGCGGCAAATGAAGCCGCACAAGCTCAGCGTGACAAGGACTACATGGAGCTCCTCAAGCGGACTGAGGAAAGTGATAGGAGGCTTGCTCACATGATGTCCATCTTCGGAGCATCTGCGAATTAGCTCCTGCTGCTGGTCGTATCCCTTTTTTGTGTCCCGCCATGGAACTTGGTCATATCCTGGCAGCGTGACAATAACTTGGTCATATCTGTGAACTTCTTACTGTGAATCTGTGAACTTTCTTGACATGTTGGTGAATCTGTGAACCTGGTCATTTTGCTGCTGTCACTCTGCTGTGAAATTTGCAGATTTGAAATGTTGTCTTTTATATTTTGCTGTTGAATTTCCTAATTTAATATATGCACTGTTGGGCTATTGTGGGCTCTTAAAAGGCCAAGGCCCAAAGTAGCCTAGAAATATATGGGCTCTTAAAAGGCTAGAGCCCAACAAATAATTAATTGCATTTTCGAAAAATGGGAGTTGAAAAGGCCAAAAAAGGCCGAAGCCCAAAAAACTTGCAGGACCGTAAAAAGGCCAAAGCCCATAACTTTTATGGACCCAAAAAGGCCAAGGCCCAATATCTTTATGGACCCCAAAAAGGCTGAGGCCCAAAACCTTTGTGGACCCTATAAAGGCCTAGGCCCAAAATCTTAATGGACCCTAAAAGGCCAAGGCCCAAAACCATAATGGACCCTAAAAAGGCCAAGGCCCAAAAGTGTAATGGGTCCTAAAAAGGCCACGGCCCAAAACTGTAATGGGTCCTAAAAAGGCCACGGCCCAAAACTGTAATGGGTCCTAAAAAGGCCACGGCCCAATGGAAATTGGCCCAGGCCCAGTAAGTACAGCAGCTAAAAAGGCCGTTGAAAAAAAATAAGCTAAAAAGGCCGAGGTAATTGGGCCAGTTACGGGCCAAGGCCCAACAAAGCCGAAAAAATAATCAGAACTAATGGGCTCAGCCCACATAAGGAGCTGAATGGACCGGGCTGAATTCAGATAACGACGTTTCTAATTCGTCACAATTTTGCCACGTCGGATTGCCACGCTGGACTCGGGGGCAGGTGCCCATGATGTTTTGGGAACGTCATGCCGTCAGTGACATTTTAAAACGTCACAAAGCTCTACGACGTTTTCAAGTGAAACGTCTTAAGCACTCACTGCTGACTCCCAGCTTTCGACGTTTTGAAAGTCGTCACAATAACGTCACAAGTAGCCATTAGTGACGTTTCAGTGACACCTTTATTTTGTCAACTTATGGCAGATTTCTTGTAGTGTATGCACACGCGCCGTCAGACAATCCACTGTTTTGACACCTTTTTCTGACGAGAACCCTATATTTCAGGGGTCTACACCACATGAACATGGGCATTGACACATGCAAAACCCTAAACCCATGGCTTGGAGTGGGTGGGATGACATGGTGCACCAGTGCCCACAACATGGGGTCACCCAAGGGTTGTGGGCCCACTTTGTGGCCTGGGTAGAGCCGTTTTGCACGTAAACCATGTGTGCGGGCTCCCGTGAGGTAGCTAGGCAAGGAGCACATGATTTCTTCCATGGATGGTGATGTAAGTGGTGTTTGCATGCCATGGTGAAGCAGATCCCAAAAGATGGGACCACTATGCACACGCGCCGTCAGACGATCCACTGTTTTGACACCTTTTTCTGACGAGAACCCTATATTTCAGGGGTCTACACCACATGAACATGGGAATTCACACATGCAAAACCCTAAACCCATGGCTTGGAGTGGGTGGGATGACATGGTGCACCAGTGCCCACAACATGGGGTCACCCAAGGGTTGTGGGCCCACTTTGTGGCCTGGGTAGAGCCGTTTTGCACGTAAACCATGTGTGCGGGCTCCCGTGAGGTAGCTAGGCAAGGAGCACATGATTTATTCCATGGATGGTGATGTAAGTGGTGTTTGCATGCCATGGTGAAGCAGATCCCAAAAGATGGGACCACTATGCACACGCGCCGTCAGACGATCCACTGTTTTGACACCTTTTTCTGACGAGAACCCTATATTTCAGGGGTCTACACCACATGAACATGGGCATTCACACATGCAAAACCCTAAACCCATGGCTTGGAGTGGGTGGGATGACATGGTGCACCGGTGCCCACAACATGGGGTCACCCAAGGGTTGTGGGCCCACTTTGTGGCCTGGGTAGAGCCGTTTTGCACGTAAACCATGTGTGCGGGCTCCCGTGAGGTAGCTAGGCAAGGAGCACATGATTTCTTCCATGGATGGTGATGTAAGTGGTGTTTGCATGCCATGGTGAAGCAGATCCCAAAAGATGGGACCACTATGCACACGCGCCGTCAGACGATCCACTGTTTTGACACCTTTTTCTGACGAGAACCCTATATTTCAGGGGTCTACACCACATGAACATGGGCATTCACACATGCAAAACCCTAAACCCATGGCTTGGAGTGGGTGGGATGACATGGTGCACAAGTGCCCACAACATGGGGTCACCCAAGGGTTGTGGGCATGATACGTCTCCAACGTATCGATAATTTCTTATGTTCCATGCTACTTTATTGATGATACCTACATGTTTTATGCACACTTTATGTCATATTCGTGCATTTTCTGGAACTAACCTATTAACAAGATGCCGAAGTGCAGTTCTGTTTTTCTTTTGGTTTGAAATCCTAGTAACGAAATATTCTGGAATCGGACGAAATCAACGCCCGGTTCCTATTTTCCCGGAACCATCCAGAACACCCGAGAGCCACCAGAGGAGGGCCTGGTGGGCCCAGATGACAGGGTGGCGCGGCCAGGGCTGGGCCCGCGCCACCCTATGGTGTGGTCGCCCCTTTGACCCTCCTGCGCCGCCTCTTCGCCTATTTATTCGTCCCTGACCTAAAAACACCGACAGAGAGCCACGATACGGAGAAAACCTTCCAGAGCCGCCGCCATCGCGAAATCAAGATTCGGGGGACAGAAGTCTCTGTTCGGCACCCTGCCGGACGGGGAATTGCCCCGAGTCATCTCCACCGCCGTCTCCACCGCCATCTTCACCGCCATCGCTACCTCCATGATGAGGAGGGAGTAATTCACCGGGGCTGAGGGCTCCGCCGTAGCTATGTGGTTCATCTCTCTCTTTATGTGATCTAGTTGAATATCGTCTATGTGCTACTCTAGTGATGTTATTAAAGTACTCTATTCCTCCTCCACGTGTGTAATGGTGATAGTGTGTGCACCGTGTGAGTACTTGGCGTAGGCTATGATTATGATCTCTTGTAGATTATGAAGTTAATTATTGCTATGATGGTATTGATGTGTATTATTCCTCCTACATATGCATGATGGTGATAGTGTGCATGCTATGTTAGTTCTTGGTGTAATTATGTTGATCTATCTTGCACTCTAAGGTTATTTAAATATGAACATTGCATTGTGGAGCTTGTTAACTCCGGCATTAAGGGTTCGTGTAATCCTACGCAATGCGTTCATCATCCAACAAAAGAGTGTAGAGTAGTCCTATTATGTGATCATTGTTGAGAGTGTCCACTAGTGAAAGCAGGATCCCTAGGCCTTGCTTCCAAGCATCGAATCTCCGTTTGTTTACTGTTTTGTTGCATGTTTACTCGCTGCCATATTTTATTCAGATTGCTATTACCACTCATATACATCCATATTACTTGTATTTCACTATCTCTTCGGAACTAGTTATACTATGACAAGTGTATTTGGTGTGTTGGGGACACAAGAGACTTCTTGCTTTGTGATTACAGGGTTGCTTGAGAGGGATATCTTTGACCTCTTCCTCCCTGAGTTCGATAAACCTTGGGTAATCCACTTAAGGAAACTTGCTGCTGTTCTACAAACCTCTGCACTTGGAGGCCCAACACTGTCTACAAGAATAGAAGCACCCGTAGACATCAAGCACTTTTCTGGCGCCGTTGCCGGGAGGAAAGGTAAAAGGTACTCACACTCCGGTTCCAAGTAACAGTACTTTTCTGGCGCCATTGTGTGTGTGCTCGAAGCTATTTCCTTTAGACTCTGCAATTACATCTTTTTGTTTCTTGTTTACACTAGTTAGGCATAATGGACAACAAAGAGCTTCTTATTCTATTTCCTGATTTAAGACATGGATGGTTTGATACGAAAATTAAAAAACCTATGGAACCTTATTTACATGATAGTAGCAATGTTATTAGTATGAATGCAATTACTGCTAATGCTATGAAGAAGTCTAAGCTTGGGGAAGCTAGTTTACATAAAAATAATCTTTTTAGCTCCTCCGCTTTGGAAGAAATATTTTGCTCTGATAATGCTTTATCTCCCATATGCGATAACTCTAATAATGCTTCTGATATTTTAAATCCACCTGCTGAAAGTATTCCGTATAAAATACCTATGGAAATTATTGAACGTGTTATGGATAACCGCTATGAAGGGGATGGAACTGTCCATCCTAGGAATCATTTACTGTTTTTGCATGAATTATGCGGGTTATTCAAGTGTGCAGGTATTTCAATGGATAAAGTTAGAAAGAAATTATTTGTTATATCGCTATCTGGTGAAGCGGCGCATTGGTATAAACTATTGAAGGACGGGCGCTCTCTTGATTGGAAGGATATTGTGCCTCTATTTTATTCCAAGTTCTATCCTCCAAGTGAAATTCACAAAGATCGAAACCATATATATAATTTTTGGCCTCATGATGAAGAGAGTATTGCCCAAGCATGGGAGAGATTGAAGACTTTAATGCTCAAATGCCCCAATCATGAGCTTCCAGGTAATATCATCATTGATAATTTCTATGCAAGACTTTCTTTTCAAGATAAGACCTTGCTGGATACTACTTGTTCTGGATCATTCACGAGCAATAAAGAAGAGTTTAAAAGGGACCTTCTTGATCGGATTAAGGAGAACGCTGAAGATTGGGAGAACGACAAAGGTAAAGAGTCAGGTATAAACTATGATTATGAATGCATTGAAACTTTTATGAATACTGATAAATTTCGAAATATGAGTGCTACTTATGGTCTTGACTCTCAAGTTGCTGCAAATCTTTATAAAGCCTTTGCTTCTCATTTAGAATTGCCTAAAAAGAATTTTGATAAGTATCATGAACCTTTTAAAGAGGCTTGCATGAAGAATGACATTGTTGTTAATGATTGCAATAAGCATGTTCAAACTCCTAAGAATGCTATTTCCTATAAGCATGTTAATTTTTGTGGAATACATAGACCTTGTGGAATTAATCAAATAGAAGATGAATATTGTATCCATCACAGAAATGAAAAAACTAGAAAGTGGTCTAGAGCTCTAGATGATCTTGGAGAAAAAGTGTGTGCCCTCTATCCTTTTATTTGTGAACTTTGCCATAGAGTTGGTCATTTTAATTTTCAATGTTCCTCCAATGATAATTCAAACCCCATGAGTGCTGCAAATTGGTATTGTGATGATGAAATTATTCCTAATCAGCATGATGAACTTACCTTATTTTTGAAGTGTGAAGAGTTATCAAGAAATTGATGATGTCCTGCATGGTTGTCTTTCTTATTGCATTGATAATAGCCATACAAATACTTACATACAAAATATTTTAGAAGATGACACCTTGCCAAAATATGATAGGACCGCTGTGTGTTTTCAATTAATTAATGAAAAGGAGGGATCCTCCCAAGTTTCTTCTATTGTTTCTAAAAGTAAATCAGGTTATGCGGACAAGCCACCCTTCAAGCCTCTTCCTCCTAAAGAAGGAAGCGAGGAGAGGGAAGAGAAGAAGAAGAAGAAGGGAACGAAGAAGAAGAAGAAGAAGAAGAAGAAGGAGAATAAAAAGAAAGAGGTAACGGCGTATCCCCGCGTGAACGAGATAACGCTAGGTAACCGTAAGTATGTTGCTCCTAATGATTATTGTGATAATGAATCTGAATACGATGATCTTCCTATGCCCTTTACATACATTAGCGATCATGATTTGAATGAGCACACTACCTTTGATATTGGAAATCTCTTTGGTACTGATTATGAAAGTAATGATGATAGCATTATTCATGTCCCCTTAAACAATGATATTGAAAGCCCTAAGCTTGGGGATGTTGTGCTTGAAGATCCTATATTTGAGACTTCTACTTTTAGTGAAAATGATGATACTACATATTCTGGTTTAGATAATTGCTATAGAGATGTATATGACACATGTTACAATTATCCTTATGAAACTTGTCATAGTTATGATGGGCTTGCTAAAAACCATTCCCTTAGTATGCAACTTGTTTACCATGTTCAAATTCTTGATAATAATCTTGCTCCAATTACGATTAATGAGAATAACTCTTCTTATGCCAAAATTAATGATACCTCTATGCATATGAACCATGATAAGAATGTTTTAAGTGACGGGTATATTGTGGATTTCATCAATGATGCTACTGAAAGTTATTATGAGAGAGGGAAATATGTTTGTATGCATCTTAATAATATTAAGTTTCCCCTCCTTATGTTGAGAATCTTTAAGTTACTCTTGTTTTATCCTCTTATGCTTGCCACTTTGCTCTTCATGAATTCATTTGTGTATAAGATTCTTTTGCATAGGAAGCATGTTAGGCTCAAATGTGTTTTGAATTGCCTCTTGAAGCTCTCTTTTGCTTCAAATACTATTTCTTGCGGGTGCATCACCAAAATTGCTGAGCCCATCTTAATGGCTATAAAGAAAGAACTTCTTGGGAGATAACCCATGTGTTATTTTGCTACAGTACTTTGTTTTATATTTGTGTCTTGGAAGTTGTTTACTACTGTAGCAACCTCTCCTTATCATGTTTTTGTGCCAAGTAAAGTTTCTATGTCAAAGTTGATGTTATATTTGGGATCGCTGCGCAGAAACAGCATTGCTGACTGTCACGAATCTGGGCACAGTTTTCTGTAGAAAATTCGAAAAAATCTGCCAATTTACGAGCGTGATTCTCAGATATGTACGCAACTTTCATTAGTTTTGAGTTTTTCCATTTGAGCAAGTCTGGTGCCAGCTTTAAATTCGTCTTTACGGACTGTTCTGTTTTTGACAGATTCTGCCTTTTATTTCGCATTGCCTCTTTTGCTATATTGGATTCATTTCTTTGATCCATTAATGTCCAGTAGCTTTATGCAATGTCCAGAAGTGAAAAGAATGTTTGTGTCACCTCTGAACATGTGAATTTTTGATTATGCACTAACCCTCTAATGAGTTTGCTTGAAGTTTGGTGTGAAGGAAGTTTTCAAGGGTCAAGAGAGGAGGATGATATACTACGATCAAGAAGAATGAAAAGTCTAAGCTTGGGGATGCCCGGTGGTTCATCCCTGCATATTTCAAGAAGACCCAAGCATCTAAGCTTGGGGATGCCCAAGGCATCCCCTTCTTCATCGACAAAGTATCAGGTTCCTTCTCTTGAAACTATATTTTTATTCAGTCACATCTTATGTACTTTACTTGGAGCGTCTGTATGTTTTTGTTTTTGTTTATGTTTGAATAAATGATTGTTTGGGAGAGAGACACGCTCCGCTGGTTCGTATGAACACATGTGTTCTTAGCTTTTAGTTTTCATGGCGAAGGTTGAAACCGCTTCGTTAATTGTTATATGGTTGGAAACGGGAAATGCTACATGTAGTAATTGGTGTAATGTCTTGAATAATGTGATACTTGGCAATTGTTGTGCTCATATAGATCTTGTTTAAGCTCTTGCATCATGTACCTTGTACCCATTAATGAATAATTACATAGAGCTTGTTAAAATTTGGTTTGCATGATTGGTCTCTCTAAGTCTAGATATTTTCTGGTTGAGGTGTTTGAACAACAAGGAGACGATGTAAAGTCTTATAATGCTTACAATATGTTTATATGTGAGTCTTGCTGCACCATTTTATACTTGAGTTTGCTTCAAATAACCTTGCTTGCCTAAACCTTGTATCGAGAGGGAATACTTCTCATGCATCCAAATACTTGAGCCAATATTCGTGCCATTTGTGTCCACCATACCTACCTACTACATGGTATTTCTCCGCCATTCCAAAGTAAATTGCTTGAGTGTTACCTTTAAACCATTCAAAATTATCACCTCTGATTTGTGTCAATGTTTTATAGCTCATGAGGAAGTATGTGGTGTTTATCTTTCAATCTTGTTGGGCAACTTTCACCAATGGACTAGTGGCTTCATCCGCTTATCCAATAATTTTGCAAAAAGAGCTGGCAATGGGATTCCCAGTCCCAAATTAATTAACAAAAATAGACACTCCTCCATGGTATGTGATTGTTGGACGGCACCCGAAGGATTCGGTTAGCCATGGCTTGAGAAAGCAAAGGTGGGGAGGAGTGTCATCATAATAAAACTAAAATAAAAAGGCACTCCTTCATGGTATGAGAATGTTGGCAGGCACCCGAGATTCGGTTAGCCATGGTTTGTGAAAGAAAGGTTGGAAGGAGTGCCACCCAAAAATAAAATAAAATGGGAGCCGCTCTTTGAAGGTTTGCCTGGCAAGGGGGTTAGAGTACCCGCTACCATTCGTTGACAACAACAAACACTCCTCAAAACTTTACTTTTATGCTCTCTATATGTTTTCAAAATCAAAGCTCTAGCACAAATATAGCAATCGATGCTTTCCTCTTTGAAGGACCATTCTTTTACTTTATTGTTGAGTCAGTTTACCTATTCTTTCTATCTTAGAAGCAAACACTTGTGTAAATTGTGTGCATTGATTCTTACATGTTTACCTATTGCACTTGTTATATTAATTTGTGTTGACAATTATCCACGAGATATACATGTTAAAGTTGAAAGCAACCGCTGAAACTTATATCTTCCTTTGTGTTGTTTCAAAGCTTTCTACTAAGAATTTATTGCTTACGAGTTAACTCTTATGCAAGACTTATTGATGCTTGTCTTGAAAGTATTATTCATGAAAAGTCTTTGTTATATGATTCATTTGTTTACTCATTATCTTCATCATTGCTTCGAATCTCTGCATTCATCTCATGTGCTTTACAATAGTATGATCAAGGTTATGATGGCATGTCACTTCAGAAATTATCTTTGTTATCGTTTTACCTGCTCGGGACGAGCAGAACTAAGCTTGGGGATGCTGATACGTCTCCAACGTATCGATAATTTCTTATGTTCCATGCTACTTTATTGATGATACCTACATGTTTTATGCACACTTTATGTCATATTCGTGCATTTTCTGGAACTAACCTATTAACAAGATGTCGAAGTGCCAGTTCCTGTTTTTGGTTTCAGAAATCCTAACGAAATATTCTCGGAATCGGACGAAATCAACGCCCAGGTTCCTATTTTTCCCGAACCATCCGTAACACCCGAGAGCCACCGAGGAGGGGCCTGGTGGGCCGGACAGGTGGCGCGGCCAGGGCTGGGCCCGCGCCACCCTATGGTGTGGTCGCCCTTTGACCCCTCTGCGCCGCCTCTTCGCCTATTTATTCGTCCCTGACCTAAAAACACCGAGAGCCACGATACGGAGAAAACCTTGCGAGCCGCCGCCATCGCGAAATGAAGATTCGGGGGACGAAGTCTCGTTCGGCACCGGGACGGGGAATTGCCCCCGAGTCATCTCCACCGCCGTCTCCACCGCCATCTTCACCGCCATCGCCTCCATGATGAGGAGGGAGTAATTCACCCCGGGGCTGAGGGCTCCCTGTAGCTATGTGGTTCATCTCTCTCTTTATGTGATCTAGTTGAATATCGTCTATGTGCTACTCTAGTGATGTTATTAAAGTACTCTATTCCTCCTCCACGTGTGTAATGGTGATAGTGTGTGCACCGTGTGAGTACTTGGCGTAGGCTATGATTATGATCTCTTGTAGATTATGAAGTTAATTATTGCTATGATGGTATTGATGTGTATTATTCCTCCTACATATGCATGATGGTGATAGTGTGCATGCTATGTTAGTTCTTGGTGTAATTATGTTGATCTATCTTGCACTCTAAGGTTATTTAAATATGAACATTGCATTGTGGAGCTTGTTAACTCCGGCATTAAGGGTTCGTGTAATCCTACGCAATGCGTTCATCATCCAACAAAAGAGTGTAGAGTAGTCCTATTATGTGATCATTGTTGAGAGTGTCCACTAGTGAAAGCAGGATCCCTAGGCCTTGCTTCCAAGCATCGAATCTCCGTTTGTTTACTGTTTTGCTGCATGTTTACTCGCTGCCATATTTTATTCAGATTGCTATTACCACTCATATACATCCATATTACTTGTATTTCACTATCTCTTCGCCGAACTAGTGCACCTATACACCTGACAAGTGTATTTGGTGTGTTGGGGACACAAGAGACTTCTTGCTTTGTGATTACAGGGTTGCTTGAGAGGGATATCTTTGACCTCTTCCTCCCGAGTTCGATAAACCTTGGGTAATCCACTTAAGGGAAACTTGCTGCTGTTCTACAAACCTCTGCACTTGGAGGCCCAACACTGTCTACAAGAATAGAAGCACCCGTAGACATCAGCCCACTTTGTGGCCTGGGTAGAGCGGTTTTGCACGTAAACCATGTGTGCGGGCTTCCGTGAGGTAGCTAGGCAAGGAGCACATGATTTATTCCATGGATGGTGATGTAAGTGGTGTTTGCATGCCATGGTGAAGCAGATCCCAAAAGATGGGACCAATATGCACACGCGCCGTCAGACGATCCACTGTTTTGACACCTTTTTCTGACGAGAACCCTATATTTCAGGGTTCTACACCACATGAACAAGGGCATTCACACATTCAAAACCCTAAACCCATGGCTTGGAGTGGGTGGGATGACATGGTGCACCAGTGCCCACAACATGGGGTCACCCAAGGGTTGTGGGCCCACTTTGTGGCCTGGGTAGAGCCGTTTTGCACGTAAACCATGTGTGCGGGCTCCCGTGAGGTAGCTAGGCAAGGAGCACATGATTTCTTCCATGGATGGTGATGTAAGTGGTGTTTTCATGCCATGGTGAAGCAGATCCCAAAAGATGGGACCACTATGCACATGCGCCGTCAGACGATCCACTGTTTTGACAGTGAGAAACATGTATTTGAGGGGTCTACACCACATGAACAAGTGCATTCACACATGCAAATTGCAAAACTCATGGCTTGAAGTGTGTTAAATGACATGGTGCACCACTGCCGACAATATGGGGTCATCCCAGGGTTGGTCAAAAAAGTGCCAGAAACAGGCTCCAAAGGTAGGGTAAACGGCCTCATTTCTAAGCATGTTTTTTTTCGACCTTGTCTAAATGACCCAAATAAATTTCCTAGACATCTACTTTATATGTATAGACTGTTTTTGAAGATTTTATTTTTTTTAGATTTTCTCTGAATTTTTTAGGAATACTTGAATATACAGCAATCTGATTGGCTGGACTCCTTTTTTTCCTGAACACGGGTGGGGGTTCGGAGCGGGCACGCTAGGTGGACTGTTGGGCCGTGTTGCGGTCTGGCCTTGTGCCCGTTGTGCAATGCGCCGGCCTAGGCCTGCATGCGCGGGAAGCGACGACGACGGCATGCATGCGCCCCGCAGCAGTGACTCAGCTATGCATGCATCGCCACGACGTCGCCATGAATGAGCCACAAGCCCCGTTTCAGTGCGGTCGATTCAGCTGATAGCAGACGCGCCGCCCCGTTTCAGTGTAAAACGACAACGACACGGGACACCCCCTCGATTAATGTGCGAAACGGCAACGGCTACATGCACGCGTCACTCGCGTCGTTTCATCGCCAAACAACAATCTTCGTCTCCCACACCACATTTTTCTAGCCTATTTATACGTCTACATTCCTCTCCCACACACCACCCAGCTCCACTCCAGACACGACGCCCTTCATCCTTTCCTAGAACCCCAAAGCACCACCAGAAGATGCAGTACGTCGGACCGACCTTCGTTCGGCCGCCTACCGTGCCAGAGCTGCGCTACCCGCCGGGCGTCCTCGTCGAGCGCACGCTCCGTGTGTGGGCGCAATCCAGGTGGAGGAGCCCCGTCGAGCTCGCCGACGCATTCTTCACCGCCGGCTTCGCCCACCTCCCACCAGGCTCGCCGCCGATGTTCCACCTCGAGGAGGTTCGTGACGGCGTCACCCTCAAGTTGCTCACGGTCACCCTCACCAACCCGTGGGACGCGTACGAGCTCCTCGGCCAAGTGTTCTGGTGCGGCTGCGAGTCAATCTTCTTCACGACGTACAACATCTTCACCAACTGCGAGTGCATCTTCCCCACCGAAAACCAGATGCACTGCCTCCCCTACGAGGAGTGAGGTGTTGATGACGTACGGTGGTCGAGTAGCGCGGCCAGGGTGGAAGAAAGTTGAGGAGGAATTTCGTGAAGCTTGTCATGCATGTTTCTCTACTTTTTAGTTTTATCGTGTTTATTTAAAATGTCGTGTTTTTATATATTGTACCGTGTCGTGTCCCTGGACTTATCTATGTAACGGCATATTTATGTAATCTAAGTGAGTCTCTATGTGTGTTCAAACCTGTTCGTCCTCAAATGACTACTATTTCTTGTACCAAATTGTTTACAAAACCCAACAAAAAAACAAAAAATTCTAATCCACTAAGACAAGAATTTTAGCTATTTTCAATTTTTTAAGTTGTTATTCATATATATTACAAATTTAGTGTTAAGATTCATATTGAATTATCTATTTCATATTCAATTAGTGAATTAGTGAATTGTATATAATAGACTACACAAAGATCTGTGTGTTGAAAAATGTACAAACATGTGTTTAATAACCTAACGGAAGTGATAAAATGACTATATATACCTTTATTACTTGTAAGTGTCAATATGTATCTATCCGTCCCACTGGTTACCAGACTACCCCTGCGAGACGACTTCCCACGAGGTCTGCGGTTCGAGTCGCGGCAACACCCATTTTTTGGTTCATTTTTTTTGATATTTAATATGTACCACCTCAACTAGCCTAATGGGCCTAATTTGGTTGGAGATGGCCCATTAGTCAAATCTAGATTGGGCTATCCGCTGCGATTATTGTTGCTGTCAAATGAGATAGTTGTTCCTGTTTTATATGTGAACTAGCCTAATGGGCCTAATTGGATGGAGTTGGCCCATTAGTCAAGTCTAGATTGGGCTGCTGTCTGCTGCGAGTGTTGTAGCTGTCAAATGAGATATTTGTTGTTGTTGACTGAGAGATTTGTTGCTGTCAAGTATCACATAAGATAACAACTCCACCCTACTGCCAACACGCCGTCTTTATTTTAGATTACCAGAGGTTTTCCCCCATTTCCACTGGAAAATACCTTATCAATTATGTACAAATCGTCTGCAACACAACTGAGCAAAACTGACAATACATTTCCTATAATCAAACGCTTACTTTGGCAAAATCTTTGTAGGGTAGGAAAGACATAGGAATATGAAAAGTATAGGATTGATATGTCATGTACATTCCAATCCTATAGGATTTGGTTTGTACCAAACTTTGTTTGATTCAACCAAAGGAATTGTAAAAAGAGCTTGGAGTGGATGTTAGAATTCCTATAGGAAGTAGTACAAAGATTCCTATGGGAAAAATTCCTATAGGAACTAATCCTATGAATCAAACCACTAGCAAAGGAAAATTTCCAATAGGATTAATTCCTACAAGAATCCTATGAAGTTCCTTTGAATCAAACAAACCCTTACTTTGGCAAAATCTTTGTCACTACATCATGCTAATAGGCTAGATCAACAACAGCAAATAGAACATGCTTACCTAGCATCCAAGCACACAACAGGGCCAAGCATGCACAACACATCAGCATATGTAGTAAGCACAACATACACATGCTTAAACACTAAGCATACTTAATTAGAAACATAGTTCACACATACTTAAATAGAAACATAGTTCAACACAGCATTAACCAAGTTTCAACACCACAAGTACGACAGAGTTTAACACAAACACACAACTAAAGGAAGTAGGCATCAGGTAGGCAGGCAGGTCGGCAGGCAGGTCAGCACCATCCTCCGCATGCTCCTACTGCCTGGGGACGTACTTCTTGAGGAACAGGCCGTAGGCGGCATGCTTGGCCCTGAGGTGTGCGGGTGTCTGCCCGCTGCCAACACCAGTGTAGGTGGCATGCTGGTACATGCCGAGGAAGTCCGTCGGCATTTCCTTGCGGCTGCACCAGGGGCACTTGAACCTCCCTGGGCCAAGAAGGTAGCGAATCTCCCCAGACCTAAGCCTGCGGAGAACATGCCTACTCTTCTGGTCCCTATCCTCCCGGTCAGAACCGACTTCATCCGAAGGATCCTCCTGTTAAATGAAGTAAATTAGGTTAATTAGCTGCTATTGCATACAAACAATGTAATGACTATAAATAGAAAAGGAATGAAAACAATGCAAAGTAATTATTTGTATAAATGCACATTAGTTAGTAACTATACATACCATATCTAATTTAAACAAAAACTAGTGTTTGGAATGGAACAAGTGGCAATACCACTTGGTTAGCAAAAGAAAGGCCTAGGTGGAGATAATCATTAGGTTGACAAGCCAAACCATTGCATCTGCCCAAGCAGCTCACTCATCTGGTGACTCACCACTAGGTGAAAGAGGTGAAGACACACAGGCAATGCCCAGGGCATTACTGCCGACCTAGCAAGCCACAAGGCTTGCTATAAAAAGCACATTGCCCAACAGATAAGCTTGTACATCACCAAAGGACTCAACATCAACATCTGCAGTTCATCAGTTCATCCACAAACCAACCATCACTGGAACACCATGGTGACATAAAACTGAAGAACAACATCTGGAGCTAGGAGGAGAAGGGCAAGCTTTAACCACAAGATCAAGCAAACCATCACAGAAGAAAAACACTATGTCTAGAAGCTGGAGAAAGGTATACTTGATACCTGGAGTGCCCAGTAGATGCAGATATGCAAAATAGTATGAAATACAAGCATATCCAAGTATAAACCAGATACACACAAAGCTTTGACAGCCACATACACCACCTAGCACCACCTAGCTATTAAACCATCAGAAACCCTTATTTTCTTCATAAAACAATCATAGTGGCATTCATATGTATGATACCCTACTGTGAGGATCTCTATTAATAAAAACCAACAGTTTATCCATCAAGGTGAGCAACCAGTAGCAGTAGCAAGAGCTACTGAGGTCACATCAAACCTAGTAAGCCACAGCCATAGCATCAATCATCATAATATGGACAGATTCAGATTGTGATGAATATTAATCCAACAATAGTTGGCATCCATCCATTCTTCTCAAACAAATTGAATCATTACCAATACACAGTTCATCAATAAAGAATTCCAGTGATTATCCTTACACAGCAAGCAACCATAGTTCAATTAGTAACAATAACAACACCAAATGATCAAGTTTACAGTAGCATGACTTGCACATGACACTCTAGTGAAGGCAAAGCTCCAGTCAAGAAATCAAGGCTTCCATGCAGTGATTAACAGGCAACATCTGCAAGTATTGGAGCCACATTTCAATTTCTGTGTCCATACAATGTAGTAGCAGTTAATCTAAAACCTGTCATCAATTGCAACCAGGCACGGTTGATAAGTGAATCATCCAGTGCCTAGAACCATATAATTGCTAGGAACCAGTCATAATAGCAAGCTAATCAAACTAGATAGCCTTATTGATCAGCAGATAGGGATTACAGGGAACCCAACCAAGCAAGAACCTGAGATGAACACTTGAGCAAGCTCAAATTAATCTCTGGAACTACTAGAAATATCAAAATGGCTTGGTACTACAAGAAATTCACAGCATATAGACTAGCCAAACAGAGGATTTCGTAGAAGCTTGCGAGCGAGCAAGGCATTCCTGCATGTCGTCGGGGTCGGCGGAGAAATTTACCTCGGACGGGTCGGCGGAGTCGGATTCGTCGAAGGTGGGCACGTCGTCGGGGCTGTTGATCTTGAGCCCCGCCTCCTTCCTCTCCTGCCTCTCCCGGTTCTTCGTGTTCTTCTTCTTGCGCCGCCGCATCTGCGCCTCCGTCTCGTGCTCACGCTTCTTGCTCGCCGGTGCAGCCACCGTGGAGCCGAATCTTCCCGTCCTCTGGCCCCAAGCGGAGCTCAGATCTGGGGCAGCTCCGCCCGCCGATGGTGCGGCCAACTGGGTTTCCTCAACCGCCGCCTCCTTGCCCTTCCCCTCCTTCCCCTTCCCCCTCTCCATGGACGAGCGCGAGCGAGCACGAGAGCGAGCTGTGCTGTTCTTGACCTAGGGTTTTTTCCCGATTTGGGGATTGATTTTGCTTTGGATAGATGTGTTGAAGAGGACAGGGGAGAAATATATTTATATCTCGGCGGTTCCGTCGTGGCCGCGCGTGGACACGTAGGCGTATAATACATAGAGGTATGGGTCATACGGGCTTCTACGTGGGCTGATACGAACCCAGCCAAACCCGAAGTACACAGGATATGACGATCATGCCCCTGGACCCGAAAAGGTATGAACGAATCCTATCCGTCCACGTATTTTCGTGGTTTGGCGAGTTTGTGGTGGGTGCGTACGGAAGCAAAAACGGACAGAAAAATGCCGAAAGTTCAAACACTCCCCTGCCGGTGCTGCCGGATTTGTCGACGAACGACTAAACGGCAACGAGTTAGGAAGCAAATCAAACTGTCCAACCTTAAGAGGATTCACTGCAATTTGTTCAACTGAAGAATGCAATTCATCAGAATGAGAATGAGAAGACATAACATGAGCAACCAAGGCAAACCCAAATTTAGCTAATTCTTTGAACGAGGATTGATCACCAGCAGCAATTTTCTTAAGAAAGTTCAGATTTGGACGAAAAGAGTGGGACTTCTGCAAGAAACCTCAACAATCTCTTTATCGAGACAACCAATAGAATCCACATGCAAAGTCTGGGACGTCTCACCTCTGAAAAGTGTAAAATGGGAAAGAAAATCCGGCCAAATTCTGTCCATAGGAAATATATGAAATGTCTCAATTTGTTAGAGAAAACTGAGAAACGAAAACGCCAATCTGAAAGGTTGCCCAACCCCACTGTCTCTTAAGCTAGTTTTCTACTTTTCTTCAATGCTTTTAGAGAAGAAGTCATGCAGCTGAATGCAGGTTTTTGCATAGAGAATGGGGACAATAATTAATCTACGAGATAACGACAGGGACCTAATTACCATCATGCAACTTGACATGTTACCTGAAGATACGAGATCTCAAAATATTAGTGCGTACTCTCGCCAGGGAAGCATAACCGAGGGAGTCCGTGTCTAAATAAGCAAGGGCTGCCATCCATAATTTACGTCCGGTAGAGATAGATTGTATTATTGGACGAAACCGCATAGGTTTTGGTTCCGCTAATATCAAAAACATGCCCAAATGGAAAACAATTGAAGGCAAAAGCAAAGCGCTAAGAAAATGATGACTCTCAACCACTGCACCCTCCGTCTATGGCCCACCACGCTCCAAGCACTCCGAGGCACCCCGTACCAAGCAACACATTTAAGAAGGGAAACACCGTCGACACGCCGCTGCTGCCCGGACCAGACTGGTGCCAGGGTTTCCCCCAGTACGCAGAGTGCAGCGAACAGGGTATTGCCACGACGCCCTCTAGAAAGGAATGGTGCCACATGAAGGTGGCACCGCGTCAGGGCCAGACAAGCTGACATGGGTTTCTCCCGCCGTGTCCACAAAAAATCCTCGGACGTCGGAGTGCTACCACCTAGCTTAGCCACCAACAAACATGCGCCACCACGATCTTGTAGCCGCTAACAAGAGACGCTTCGCGACACTAGCCTGCAGCCTGAACAACGAAGGCACACAACGTAAATGGGGCAGGGAACATCAGCCTCGTAGCAGCGCGCGGGAGGAACCCACCTCCACCGCTGAGAGGAAGTCATTGGCCGGACATACTAGCAGAAGTACACCAGGCCCCGTTAGGCCCAGCCAGGTCCGGATGGTCCCATGAAACTCCGGCCACGGTGCTCCAATAGGCTGGCCGCCAGGCCGCCATCCGGGACCCGCCACGTCATCTCCTCCACCACCTAGCCGCGGAAGAACCCAACCTGCCAGAGCCCATCTGGGCCTGCCCAAGCCCATCTAGGGCCGGGGTGCCCAGAACATGGACGTCAGCGCAATCTTCTGCAACCGTGCGTCGCCACTGCAAGTCCGCACCGCCAGCAGTGTCACCCGGCTGCGCCGGACCTGTGCCGCCCGAGGAGCATCTCCTCCATTGATGGGGAGGGCCCCAACACTGGTAGAAAAAAGGCCTTCCGTCCAGCCCCATTAGTCGTGGAAATGCAAGAACCGCGACCAATGTGGCCTTTAGTCGCGGCTCGGTTGGAGAACCGCGACCAAAGGCCTGGGCCCAGCGCGCTCGGTGGCCAGCTGGTGGACGGGAGGGGCTTTAGTCGCGGTTGGCCAGGCCAACCGTGACTAAATGTCCTCAGGCCTGGCCCAAAGGCCTTTAGTCGCGGTTGGCCTGGCCAACCGCGACTAAAGCCCCTCCCCTATATATACCATCCAGCCCACAACACTTAGCCATTTGGTGCCACTTCTCTTCACAAACTTCACAAGGGGGTGTAGGGTTTGCTTTTGGCTCCTCTTATGCACACAAGGTGTTTGATGAAATGTCCCAAGAGCATGAAACAAACATGATATGAAGTGTCGGAGCCACACTTGATCGAGCTTCCTCATTTATTTTTTCCTCCTCGATCGCGGTTAGCAACAACTTGAACCTTTCATATATATGTGTCATTGATAAAATATGCATATGTGTGTAGTTCATTGTTTAATTTCTATTTAGTTTAACAAATGCATGATGGTTAATTATATAGTTTGTATTATAATAATGCAGATGAATCGGCAATGGATGTACGCTAACCGACTCTCCGGCGAGTTCACTACGGGTTTGAAAGATTTCCTCGTAGTGGCTAATGCGAACAAGCAGGTCCATGTGTTGGCTGTAAGAATCAGAAGGGTTACTCTTCCTCAAGAGAAGTTCACATGCACCTGCTTCGGCACGGTTTCATGCCAAGCTATAATTGTTGGACCAAGCATGGAGAAAGAGGGGTTATAATGGAAGAAGATGAAGAAGGGGATGACATCGATGAGAGCTATCTTGATCATTTCGGTGATACTTTCATGGATGATGCTGAAGGTGGGGAAGGTGAAGGGGAAGGTGATCAAGAAGAGGCACGTGATGAGCCCGCTGATGATCTTGGTCGGACCATTGCTGATGCACGGAGTCGCTGCGAAACTGAAAAGGAGAGGGAGAATTTGGATCGCATGTTAGAGGATCACAAAAAGTCGCTGTACCCAGGATGCGATAATGGTCTGAAAAAGCTGGGCTGCACACTGGATTTGCTGAGATGGAAGGCACAGGAAGGTGTAGCTGACTCGGGATTTGAAAACTTGCTGAAAATGTTGAAGAATATGTTTCCAAAGAATAACGAGTTGCCCTCCAGTACGTACGAAGCAAAGAAGGTTGTCTGCCCTCTAGGTTTAGAGGTTCTGAAGATACATGCATGCATCAACGACTGCATCCTCTACCGCGGTGAATACGAGAATTTGAATGAATGCCCGGTATGCACTGCATTGCGTTATAAGATCAGAGGCGATGACCCTGGTGACGATGTCGAGGGCCAGAAACCCAGGAAGAAGGTTCCCGCCAAGGTGATGTGGTATGCTCCTATAATACCACGGTTGAAACGTCTGTTCAGAACAAAGAGCATGCCAAGTTGTTGCGATGGCACAAAGAGGACCGTAAGTCGGACGGGGAGTTGAGACACCCCGCAGATGGAACGCAATGGAGAAAGATCGACAGAGAGTTTAAAGATTTTGCAGCTGACGCAAGGAACATACGATTTGGTCTAAGTACAGATGGCATGAATCCTTTCGGCGAGCAGAGCTCCAGCCATAGCACCTGGCCCGTGACTCTATGCATCTACAACCTTCCTCCTTGGTTGTGCATGAAGCGGAAGTTCATTATGATGCCAGTGCTCATCCAAGGTCCGAAGCAACCCGGCAACGACATCGATGTGTACCTAAGGCCATTAGTTGATGAACTTTTTGTGGGGCAGACCTGGTGTCCGTGTGTGGGATGAGCACAAAGCACGTTCTAACTGCATTTGCAAAGAAGAGGAATTTGACCTACGAGCGTTGCTTTTCGTAACCATCAACGATTGGCCTGCTCTTAGTAACCTTTCGGGACAGTCAAATAAGGGATACAATGCATGCACGCACTGCTTACATGAGACTGAAAGTGTACATATGCCAAATTGTAAGAAGAACGTGTACCTGGGGCATCGTCGATTTTTAAAATTCATCCAGTAAGAAAGCGCGGCAAGCATTACAACGGCAAGGCAGATCACCGGCCGAAGCCTGCGGAACGCACGGTGCTGAGGTATTTGATATGGTCAAGGATTTGAAAGTCATCTTTGGAAAGGGTCCTGGCGGACAATCAATTCCGAAGGGAGCTGACGGGCACGCACCCATGTGGAAGAAGAAATCTATATTCTGGGAGCTAGAATATTGGAAATTCCTAGATGTCCGCTCTGCAATCGACGTGATGCATGTTACGAAGAATATTTGCGTGAACCTGCTAAGCTTCTTGGGCGTGTATGGGAAGACAAATGATACAAAGGAAGCACGCAGGACCAGCAACGCTTGAAAGACCCCGATGACCAGCATCCGGAATGGTTTCAAGGTCGTGCCGCTATGCTCGACCAAAGAAGAGAAGATCATCTTTTTTGAATGCCTGAGCAGTATTAAGGTCCCGTCTGGATTCTCGTCCAATATAAAGGGAATAATAAACATGGCGGAGAAAAAGTTCCAAAACCTGAAGTCTCACGACTGCCACGTGATTATGACGCAATTGCTTCCGATTGCTTTGAGGGGGCTCCTGCCGGAAAATGTTCGAGTAGCCATTGTGAAGCTATGTGTATTCCTCAATGCAATCTCTCAGAAGGTAATCAATCCAGAAGTTCTACCACGGTTACAGAACGATGTGGTCCAATGTCTTGTCAGTTTCGAGTTGGTGTTCCCGCCATCCTTCTTCAATATTATGACGCACCTCCTGGTTCACCTAGTCGAAGAGATTTCCATTCTCGGTCCTGTATTTCTACACAATATGTTCCCCTTCGAGAGGTTCATGGGAGTATTAAAGAAATATGTTCGTAACCGTGCTAGGCCAGAAGGAAGCATCGCCAAGGGCTATGGAAATGAGGAGGTAATTGAGTTTTGTGTTGACTTTGTTCCTACCTTAAGCCGATTGGTCTTCCTCGATCGCGGCACGAGGGGAGACTAAGTGGAAAAGGCACGATCGGAAGGAAATCAACGATATGTATGGACGGCCATTCTCTGACTGAAGCACACCACACAGTTCTGACCAATTCCAGCTTGGTGGCTCCGTACTTTGAGAAACACAAGAATATTTTACGCTCGGACAACCCGGGGAAGCCTGAATCCTGGATTAGGAAGGCCCACATGGAGACTTTCGGCAGTTGGTTGAGAAAACATTTAATGAGTGACAATGAGGTTGTAGATCAGCTGTACATGTTGGCCAAGACACCATCTTCGACTATAACGACTTTCCAAGGGTACAAGATAAATGGGAATACATTTTACACGATCGCCCAAGATAAAAAGAGCACCAACCAAAACAGTGGTGTCCGCTTTGATGCAGCAACCGAGAATGGGCAAAAGGTCACATATTATGGTTACATAGAGGAGATATGGGAACTTGACTATGGACCCTCCTTCAAGGTCCCTTTGTTCCGGTGCAAATGGTTCAAGCTAACAGGAGGTGGGGTAAAGGTGGACCAGCAATACGGAATGACAATGGTGGATTTCAACAATCTTGGTTACCTTGAAGAACCATTCGTCCTAGCGAAAGATGTCGCTCAGGTTTTCTATGTCAACGACATGAGTAGCAAACCGAGGAAACGGAAAGATAAGAAAACGATCAGTACATCATGCGATGATCCAAAGCGCCACATTGTTCTTTCAGGGAAAAGAAACATCGTGGGAGTGGAGGACAAGACAGACATGTCAGAAGATTATAATATGTTTGGTGAAATTCCGCCCTTCAAAGTGAACACCGACCCAAGCATTAAGTTAAATGATGAGGATGCTCCATGGATACGGCCCAATCGTAAGCAAGCAGGGACACAAGGGAAGAAATGATGTGTAATAATTTATTGTACCAAACTTTGTTGAATGGATCATGTGAATTATATTATCTGTGATGTGTTTGGTGTCCATTTTCGAATGATTCGATTGATTCTAGATACCACTGATGATACATGAAATTTGGAGTGACTAAGTCATACTCCTGCCTAGGCGTATAATGGGAATATGACTAGAGGAGCCGTAATTGCATGGGATTTGGTGGGTCTAGCATTGCCGAAATTTATTGGCCATGCCATAAATACCACTGATGATACATATGAAATTTGGAGTGACTTAGTCATACTCCTGCCTAGGCATATAATATGCATACTCGTAGTCTTCATAGTCGCCGTCGTTGTACTGGTAGTCGTCGCCTTCTAAGTTGCCGTCGTTGTCGTCGTTGTCGCTCGTCGTCGGGCGGCGCTCGTGGCTCGGCGAGGTAGCGCAGGCGGGGGATATCGCCGGCCGTGATGTAGTCCATGACGCTCAGAGTCCGGCCGTACCACCATAACCGACGGCCGGCCCCGTGGAAGTTCCCAGGAGGCAGACCGTCCTCCTCATACCTGGCGAGCGCCCTGTCACGCCGATTGATGAAGAGGGAGTCCCAAGTATGCTGGTTATCGGGATGCTGCGGGGATTCATCCGCTGCTCCGGCGTGAGGTCGAGGTAGTAGTGGTTCGTGATGGCCGCCGGCGCGCAGGAGGGACGGAGGGCCCGACACGCCGCCAGCGCTTAGGCTCCAGCCGGCGGGGACGCGGTAGCCCGGTGCGCAAGGGTAGTTCGAGGCGCAAAGCTCCTCCACCTGCTGGAAGGTTAGAGTGGGTGCGGTGGAAGCCATGAGAGAGTGATGAGAGATTGTAGAGATGTGATAATGCTGGCCAAGCCGGGCAACATATATGTAGTGAGAAATGGCGGGAAGAATGGGAGCGGGAAGACAGGAGGCGGGAAGAAAGTGGCGGGAAGAAAGAGGCGGGAAGAAAGATGCGGGAAGAAATTGGCGGGAAGAAAGAGGCGAGAAGAGGGGGCCGGGGGAAAGACAGAGGCGGGAAGAGGGGGCCGGCGGAAAGACAGAGGCGGAAGAGGGGCCGGCGGAAAGACAGAGGCGGGAAGAGGGGTCGGCGGAAAGACAGAGGCGGCCGGGAAGAACTGGTGGGAAGAACTGGTGGGAAGAGGGAGGCGGAAAGATTTTTAAATGAATTAGTTTTATTTTTCTGAATTTTTTGATATATTATTTGTATTTTTATGATTTTTAAATGAATTAGTTTAATTTTTATGAATTTTTTGATATATTATTTGTATTTTTAACATTTAGAAATGAATTATTTTTACTTTTCTGAATGTTTTGATATATTATTTATATTTTTAAGAATTTGAAATGAATTAGTTTTATTTTTCTGAATTTTTTGATATATTATTTGTATTTTTATGATTTTTAAATGAATTAGTTTAATTTTTATGAATTTTATGATATATTATTTGTATTTTTGAGATTTTTAAATGAATTATTTTTATTTTTCTGAATTTTTTGATATATTATTTGTATTTTTAAGATTTTGAAATGATTTAGTTTTATTTTTCTAATTTTTTTGATATATTAATTGCATTTTTAACATTCATAAATTAAAATAATTTTGAAAAATACCTTTAGTCGCGGTTGGCCAACCCAACCGCGACTAAAGGTTGTTTCCGCGGGAAACGCTGGAATGGGCGAAAACACTTTGGTCGCGGAACCAATACGAAAGTACCTTTGGTCGCGGTTGGTATCACGGACCGCGACCAAAGGTCTCCACCTATATATTTCGCGGCGCGGAACCGCCGCGCGCATTCTCTTCTCCATCTCGCAGACGACATCGCCGATCGAAGACACACCGCCGCACCGCCGTCAGGCTGCCGACCGTCGCCGGCCATCGCCCGTCGTCGATCTCTCGCCGCCGCCAACAACCGCGCGCGCCTCGTCGTCGCCGCGCGCGTCGCTAGCCGGGCCGGGTGCCGCGCGCCGACGCCCGACGACGACGTACAGCAGCGCGTAAGGACCGTACCCGCCGCCGGCCTCTTGTTCTGCGACCTCGCCGCGCCGCCGCCGCTGCCCCACGACCTCGCCGCGCCGCCGGCGCGCTGTGCGCGCATGTCCTGCAGAGAACGAAGAGAGAGGAGAGAGAAGGGCCGGCGCCTCACGGCCGTGCCTTTTTTTTTTTTTTTGTTTTTTTTAATTTGTAACTAAGTACTTAACAAAAAAAGTACTTAACAAAAAAAGTACTTAACAAAAAAAATTACTTAACAAAAAAAGTACTTAACAAAAAAAGTACTTAACAAAAAAAGTACTTAATGAAAAAGTACTTAACAAAAAAAGTACTTAACAAAAAAAGTACTTAACAAAAAAAGTACTTAATAAAAAATACTTAACAAAAAAAAGTACTTAACAAAAACAAAAAAAAAGTACGTGCCGCCGGGGAGGGGAAACAGAGTGAGGGAGAGGAGAGATAGATCGAGGAGGCCGGCCGGCCTTTTTTTTACAGTTAATCAAATTTGAAACTAAAATTTGTAACTAATTAACTTCAAATTTGAAACTAAAATTTGTAACTAACTTCAAAATGAAATAAAATTTCACTTAAAAAAGAACTCAAATTTGACTTAAAAATTTTGTCTTAAATTTTTTGACTTCACTAAAATTTGACTTAACCACCGCGCGTATACGGAGGGGGCAGCGAGCCCCTCGTCGCCCCCTCCGTATACGCGCGGTGTTTTTTTTGATCGAGAGGGGGCGGCGAGGGTTATATATACCTCGCCGCCCCCCTTTCGCCACCGCCACCGCCCTCTCTCCTTTTGCCACCGCCCTTTCGCCACCGCCACCTTCTTCACTTAATTAATTAGTTTTTACTACATGTTTTCAGGACTGACATATGGCGGACGATAGAGCTGACCCGATTATGGACAACTATGATCAAGAAGTTGAAGAACAGATATTTGGCATCATAAAAGGCGATATTCCTTATGTGCCGACCGAACAAGATGAAGAGGATATTTCTTCTTATCTGAATCTTGACGGTCAAGATGAAGGCCGTCAGCAAGATGATGGGGAAGAAACGTCGATAAACGACGATCTTCAATTGCAAGTAGCAACCAGCTCCGGCGCCGAGGTATATATATACATTTTGCCTCTGGTGATACAAACTTACTGATTTGAATAAATATGTGTGTACTAACACGCGCGACTCTCTTTCTTATTTTAGCCCTCGGCCGGATCGTCGAAAAAATCGAGTACGTCGTCAAAGCGTGGCGCAACCAAGACGCTCAAACCAGGAGAAACATATACCATCGAGGTTGTCGACAGTGCAACCGGCAGGCCGCTGGAGCCCCGAAGCACGCCACCAAGTTTATCAACCAATGCGGAGCCGTTATTAGAGACAACGTCTCGATCACCCTCCAGGAGTGGAATGAGCCAAAGAAGGCACGTCTTGGTTTCAATTTTGTCGACAAGAGAACTAAAAAGGATTGCTTTAAAAAGCTTATGGAGCATTTCATCCTACCTCCGGAATACCACAAATTCGATGAGGAGGGTAACAAGATTCAGGAAAACAAGGAGAGGAGGAGGCTAGTCAAACACTTCGCTCTTGGTAAGATGGCCGATACATTCCGGAAATTCAAGCAAAATCTAGCCCGTGACTATGTCAACCAGAACAAGACTCCGGAATTCAAAGGACAGTATGAGAGACTTGAACATGATTGGCCAGAATTTGTGAAGCAGAAGAAATCGGAGCATTTCATTGAAATATCAAAAAATAAGGAAAATGCGGCTAAGAAAGAGTACAATCATGTTATGGGGCCAGGAGGGTATCGCTTTTGGGAGCCTAAGTGGGAGAAGATGGAGAACGAGCTGAGGAGGCG
This sequence comes from Lolium multiflorum, assembly GCA_030979885.1. Classification (NCBI taxonomy): domain Eukaryota; kingdom Viridiplantae; phylum Streptophyta; class Magnoliopsida; order Poales; family Poaceae; genus Lolium; species Lolium multiflorum. The sequence goes on along the minus strand of CM061751.1, from coordinate 229,960,347 downwards.
AGGAATCCGTCCAGGTACGGAGGGATGGGACCGAAGGGCCAAAAGCTGGTGGTACGGGCATGGGGGAACGCTAGACCCGGAGACAGGGGCGTGTGTTTACGGGAACAAAATGTTTAAACCCACCCAAGCCCTTATTGACGCAATGAGGGATGCTCAAGAGGGGAAGATCAAGTTCAACAGAGAGAACGACGCGCTGACAAGAGCCCTCGGGAATCCTGAACACGGAGGACGTGTACGAGGCATGCCCGGGAACATTCCATGGAAAGTAGGGTTCTCGCAGGACGATGACCCGTACGGTTACAGAAGCCGTAAGAGAAAGTCGGATCGGGATGCAGATGTTGTGGCGCGGTTGGCATCGGAAGTCGATGAGATGAAGAAGACCCTGACTATACTAGTACAGGAGAGATCGGCAGCTGGGACGCATGAAGATCATCCAGCGGATCTCGGAAGCCAGCAGCGGAGAAGCGGCGTGGCTTCCACGGAGGTCCAGCCGGCTCGATGCACCGGAGATCCAAATTACTGCACCGGAGCCTCCTCGCTACCCCGTGGATGATGTAAAGGAGATGAAAGAATGTCATCTGCATTATCCTACTGGGAACATGTCCACGAAGGTAGCCATCGGCAGTGCTTTACCATGTGAGCCTGGAGCACTCCACCACAACAACCCCATTGCAGATGGCTATGCTTGTGTCACGGTGGAGGAAATAGTCCCAGGGTTTGAGGACCTGGAGATTGACATTGCTACACCCGAAGGGGAGAGAAGACTTGGAGGTGTCAAGCGCCAGTTTATTCTCTGGAAAAAGAAGTTTATCAAGTTTCCAGGCGAGGCGCCAAGGCGAACAAGTCCAACCCCCTCCGGTGGTGGGCGGCGGCGGCGGTGGTGGTGGTTCACCTACACCTCCTTCACGTCAGCCGACGCCGCCCCCAATTCACCTCCGGCGGGTAAGCAGACGCCCCCCAGTCCTCGTCCGGCGGGTGATCAGACGCCGCCCCCCAATCCACCTCCGGCGAAGAAGCAGAAGTAGTCTTGGGTTATTAACCCGGAGCCTTATGTACCTGCAACCACAAAGATACCAGAGCCATCACTAAAGCCTCTCACCCCGAGGCCTTGGGAACTTAGTGTCGAGGAAAATGCAGCGGCCGTGGCTGCTCAGCATGAGAAATGGAAGGCGGACTGCAAGAAGAAAAGAGAGCCCGAGCCCAAGCAAGTATTTTCGGAGAAGGAAAAGAGCTGGGCTAAGTCATTTTTGAACACACCGTCCCAAGCCGCGAAGAATCTGCCTGACGAGTATGAACGTGAACTTCGTAGTCAAGCACTCGCGGTCAAGGGGAAACAAGTTGCCCAGCTTGGGGAACAAAGTAAACAGTCGATCGCCCCGCTCATAGTGAAAGCCGCCGGTCCGGACGATGCCCCCGATATCATAGCAGCTGCGGCAGCACAGAGATTGACTGTAGCGAGTGCCAGAACAAGCGGCCAACTTAGGTCTGACTCTTCGTGCAGTGTTAGGCCTTGATGAGGCGCCAATGAAGGACGTAGTATTTACATATGTGCGGAATGGGCCTCTCGTCGAGCCTGCGCAGGAAGAGGATCTACCTCGACAAATGACAGGTCTGCTAAATTGGTACAAGGCTTACATACAACTTAAAAACGCCAAAGACTATATTTATGCGGAAGTTAGACCTGAGCATCACTTCAAACATTACTATATAACAATTCATCGGAGTGAATTGTTCCAGCTGTTCAATCTGCGCGAGCTCGACAAATCTATCATCAGTTGCTATGTTCTGTAAGTGATTTATTAATTTCTACCCCATCTCGTTCATTGCCTGCACTATAAATATATATATTGTCCTAACTATCTTGTTGTGTACGCTATTATGCAGAATGAAGAAGCGGGAAATGCGAATAAGGCGCATCCATGATGTTGGGTTCATTGACCCACAAATCGTTAATTCATATGTGTTAGAACACCACCCCAAAGACGTGGAGGATGACCTGTGGCGGTTTCTTATAAAACAGGAACTCAAAAGTGATATTCTATTTCCTTACCATTTTGGGTGAGTGTTTCTGTCTTGAGCACATTCTCTTTTGTTTACTCCATGCATGGTATGTGGCTAATCGATGAGTTATGCATGACTGTGCATGTATCGTGTCCGCAGGTTCCACTGGATTCTGCTAGTAATTCAAATTCAGAACTCCACAGTTCTCGTCCACGACTCTCTGAATATGGATCCGAAGCATTGGGCCGACATGAGAAAAATGATGCAAAAGTAATTATTTTCATTCGTTTGCGCTCTATATCGATCGGCCTATTTCGTTCATCATTTCCTAATATCAAGTAATTAATTAATAACTCTCTTGTTCATTTAATTTTCCTTGCCTTGTAGGGTTTGGAGACGGTTCGTAGATCAAAAGGTCGGTGAATTCAAAAAGAGCTACATTTTAAAAGGGCAAAGACTGCGACTGGGGATATTCAGCCACCGGGGACCAATCTATGTGGATACTATGTTTGTGAGAGGATCCGGAGATACACCACTGAGCGGCAGCCGTCTGAGAACAACATCAGGAGGAATAACCTCCGGACGACGCTTAGTCCAGAAGCTCGCTTCCGACCACTTCAAGAGGAACTAGCTGGATGGTTCGCGAGGGAAGTCATCGATCCTAGAGGAGAACACTATGTAGAGGACGTAGAACTTTATATGCACTAAATATGTATGGAAACTTGTTCAAAATTGTATATGGTCATCCGATATTGAATATATATTGTATATTCCTCTTGAATTCTTTTTGGTTCTAATTTCAAATTTGTTTGAAATTGTACATTCATATGCATGTATGTAGTACGGTAGAATATGTGAAACTCCTTCAAAATTAAAACCCAAAAGAAATAAAACAATACAAACTAAAAAGAAACCAGATTTAGGGGAGGGGGCTAAACCCTAAACCTGCGGCGGCCTTTAGTTGCGGTTGGCCAGAGAACCGCGACTAAAGGTCCTCCGCCCCGAAGGACTGCTGGCGGCCACGTGGAGGCGCTTTAGTCGCGGTTCGTAAGGAACCGCGACTAAAGGGGGGCTTTAGTCGCGCTTGCTTGGTCGCGGTTGCGCAACCGCGACCAATGACAGTTGCGAACCGCGACCGAAGCCGTTTTTTCCACCAGTGCAACCCGTCCTCCACGACACAGGGAGAGGATATCCGCCGCCGCCAGCGTCGCGTGGGCTTTGACTGGCGAGCTCTGCCGGCGGCGACGACGGGGAGGCTTCGGGGGAGGGCGACAACCGACTAGGTCGCGGGGGGGGGTCTGAGCCAGTATATTTACTCCATCTTTTTGACACATAAAGCCACTAAGTATTTGTAGCCAAAACTTTGACTAACAATTTGATTAATAAAATATAAGTTGTATTACATAAAAAACATATCATTCGGAACATCTATGAAACCGATGATATACATTTGTGACATATAACTCATATTTTGTTGATCAAATTATTTGTACATGTTCTACCATAAAATGCATATAATAACCTTATATGTAAAAACAGCGTGAGTATTGTTTTTGGAAAAAAAATCTTGCATCTGAATGCATATTTTTTGGCACATCATGCAACTTGACATGTTACCTGAAGATACGAGATCCCTCAAAATATAAATGAGAACTGCCGTAAGGCTGGATGTCGGTTTCAAACACACATGTTTGGGCCAACTGCACTATTGCTTAATGTAGGTTTCAAACACAGATCTCCATGGCTGGATGCATGTGCGTCGTATCACATTGATTGAGATACTTCCAAGTTTGTTAATATATCTCGATGACAAGAAAATAGGTTGTATGTATAATGGGCAACAATCACCACACGGGTATATTCTTCTTCTCGGCAAAAGAAAAGAAGATCTTGGGTAATTTTCCCTCTGGCTAAGCCGCAGTACCCAGTGCCTGCAAAACAACCGACCAACCACATTGTACAGCCAATGTGTAGAACTGCATGCTCTAACCAATGCAACCAAAAGATCGATCTATTGGAAGAGATTAGGCAATACATTTATACTTCAACACTCCCCTCGCGTGTGGCTCCCTCAGGCCTAAACATGGACCGAAAGTGGGCTGCAATATTTTTATTTTATATTGCGCCAGCCGGGTCTTGAACTCAAGACCTCTTGGCTCTGATACCATGTAGAACTGCATGCTCTAACCAATGCAACCAAAAGACCGATCTAATGGAAGAGATTAGACAATGCATTTATACTTCAACACAATGCATAAGCAATACTATGCATGAATAGGTGGTGGCATGACATATCATGCATATGTGTTGGGTATATTCGTGATTCTGATGAGTTTAAGTAAGAGCCACTATTGTTTTGTTGGTGTTTTATTGGTCAACAAGGGCAAGGCATAATATGCTAACCGTAGGTGCAGGGACGCTGCGCTAGTACACTACCAATGGAGATCGCAGGAAACCGGGAACTTGATTATAAATGAAGCCATGCGCGTTCACTGCAGCACACATCTAAGCAGTAGCATATCCCCATACACTGCCGATGATAATGTCAATTTCGTTCTCTCAAGAGCTGATCATCTGCACACTCGTGCTACTTGTTCCCATGTACTCCTACTTCAAGTTCAGTACTAGATCAAAGAACCCAACACTATAGGAAAAATAGGCGTCGCCGTGCAGCCATTCTTTGCCGTGTGTCCCCGCACGGCAAAGATTTCTTTGCCGTGCGCACAGATAAAAACGCACGGCAAAGATTTTGGCCACGGGAAAGATAGACACGAGCGCACGGCAAATATACGATTCACGGCAACGACGGAAGAGGCCGCACGGCAAAGAAATATGCACGGCAATGACCCAACACACCGCTAGGCAAAGATTCGGTGCACGGTAAAAGCGTTAGGCATTGCCGTGCAACGTTGGCGCGCGACAAAGCAGCCATTGCCTAGTGTTTTTAACAAACGCACGGCAAAGAAGGCTTTGCCTAGTGTAAACGCACGTCAAAGATGTAAAAACTGGATTTCTTCTCATCTCAAAAGGTGTGGCATGGTATAGTTATCAACAAACGAATACTTAGCCAGTGGCAAGGTCACATGCTTTTCGTACTCTGCGTGCTAGGTTCGATTCCCATACCAGCCAATTTGGTCCTATTTTTAGATAAAATATGTTTGGCACACGGCAAAGAAGCGACCTTTGCCGTGCGCCGTCACACGGCAAAGGCTTTGCCGTGCAACGTTGGCGAGTCACACGGCAAAGAAGCCTTTGCCGTCAATGGCATTGCCGTGCGATCTTTGCCGTGTGTCCCCGCACGGCAAAGCCTTTACCGTGCATATAGGGCCCTTTGCCGTGCAAATAGTTGCACGGCAAAGACATATTTTCCCGTAGTGCAACAGACCTCCCCACAAACTGGCCAATAGTGCATATGTTTCCTTCCGTCGTCGCCAACCTCCACAACATGTATGACTATCTCTCGGTGGTCCTTGCTGGATTAGGGCACAACTTCAGGGCGCACGGCCCACCTGGGAATGGGATCCGTCTCTTCGTCACCTGCGACCCTGCAAACGTCCAACACATCTTCACAAAGAACTACACCAACTTCCCCATGGGCGAGGAGTTCGCTTCCATCTTCGACATCATGAAGGGGAGCTTCTTCACTGCCGATGGCGAGCAGTGGCGATGGCAACGCGTAAAAATGCAGAGCTTGATCAGCAGCCCAAGGCTGGTTGCCTCGAGGTGGCGGCTTACTGTCGGGACAAGCTGGAGAACGAACTTCTCCCGTTGTTTGCCCACATGGCGAGCACAGGTACTTCTTTCGACATGCAAGAAATGATAACGAGGTTTATGTTTGACCTAAATTCTATGATGGTCCTCGGCGTGAACCCTGGTCTGCTGTCCCCGGAGATGCCAGCAATGGACGTCGCTACCGCCATGGACATGGTAATGGAGGTGGGCTTCTTCCGGCACATGATGCCGGTGTCTTGTTGGAAGGTGATGAGATGGCTGAACATAGGCGTCGAAAGGAAGCTCAATGATGCGCAAAAGGTGCTAAGAGCGTTCGTCGTGGAGATAATCACCGAGTGGAGGAAGATCAAGGGAGCAAGTGTTGGTAATGACGAGGGTGTGGAGGATATTCTGTCTGCATACATCGACGACCCAGACTTCGATGATGACCTGCTCCATGCAACGCTCTTTAACTCCATGCTGGCAGGGAGGGACACAATCCGAATGGCCTTGTTGTGGCTTTTGTACAACATCTCCCAGAACCCAGATATCATGCCAACCATCCGTAATGAACTCTCAGACGTTGTATCACGCAAAGTAGCTGGTGGTATGTGTGTCAATTCCCCGGTTATCTTTGAACCGGAGGAGACCAAATCTCTGGTCTATCTGAGAGCTGCCATCTATGAGACTCTCAGGATGTACCCACCAGGGCCTTTCGAGCGAAAGACAGTGGCAGCCGATGATATCCTTCCTAGTGGCCATAAGGTACATGTCGACGATACCATCATAATTTCTCTATACTCCATGGGGAGAATGGAAGGACTGTGGGGTAAAGACTGCCTCGACTATAACCCGAATAGGTGGCTCTCGGAGGACAGAAACAAGCTGAGGTACATACCGTCACACAAGTTCTTGGCCTTCAGCTCTGGGCCGAGGATGTGCGTCGGCAAGGAAATCTCGATTATGCAGATAAAGACCATCGTCGCTGCAGTGGTATGGAACTTCGATATAGAGGTGGTGGAAGGGCAAATCATCCAGCCCAAGCTATCATGTATACTGCAGATGGAAAATGGGCTCAAGGTGATGCTGAAGAAGCGAAATATGTAACCTTTTTGAGAAAATACATCACATTATTGATCAAATATAGTCCATTCAAAGTTTGTCACAGATGCGATCTTGGGTCTTAATACGGAAAATGCAAATAGCAAATTGCTCTGGTCGACGAGCCAAAATGTGTGCTGAATTATGACACAAACAATTATTATGACAAAAGGTCTATGAATTCAACGAGGAGGCTAGGGTTCTGTTGGGTAGTCTCCACACGTAGGCTGTGACGAAAGGGCCAGTTCACATCTTTAAGCCGCTCAAACATGTGCATGATCTCCAGAGGAGGATGTACACGTAGATATTAACCGTTATGGTTATGACTCAGGGTTATTTTGGACTTTGCAAAATTGTAAAGAGGATGTTAAACAACCCATTCAGCCATCGAGTCAGAGATTTCCTAGGCTCTTTTCTTTTGCAAGGGATGAAAAAAATTCAGTAAGATATATGATTATGCTTAATTGGAACATCAGAAGAGTTTCACTTACCTCTTTCTTATAGTTTCTCATAATATCTATAAACGGAGACACGGCTAAGTACTTAGTTGACACTCTCAAGAGGATGTACACTATAACCATATGACCTAGCCAGCCTTTCTACCATGATGCTCAATTTGCTCAAATGATCAGGTGAATACTAAGACGATACCTTTCAGAAGTAATACCACAGACCACCAGACCCCACACTGCATCATCATGTCACGCCGTATCAAGTTCTTACAACCTAATACTCAAAACAGAGCCAATATTGACATGTTGTACTAGAAGCTACTGAGATGGAAACCTGGTCAAATCTCTTTATTTTTGGGTGGCCATCCACAAATGTGCACGATCGTCATAGACATAACTCTGGTGTAACAACTCAACATAAACCAAGAAATGTCCAACCAGCTGATTCGTTATCTTAATTAAGTTGTTTTATTACACCAAGGCGACACTTTCTTAATAACACATATTATATCATGAATTCCCAACCATGCATCTACATTAGCACAACTAGGCATAGTACAATAGGATGGTGACAAAGAGTTATATCATGGAATGATATGGCTATCCTAGAAAGGTTTCTTCGCATAGCAATATATGTTTGAAATACTTCTACACATGCATAGCTACTGAAATTAACTACAAAATACGTATAAAAGTAGTAGGACAATGTGTGCCACTTGTCTTTGGTGTTGTTCAAACAATCGTTGTAGTTGCACTCGTTACACTCAAGCAATCTATCACAACCAAACAAATCACAATCAATCTCAAAGCTATGCAAATATAGAAAATACACAACAAAATAATGTATGGATGCTCTGGAAATAATTTAGATTCAAAAATACTTTTATGTGAATCTTGATTATCGGCTGAGACGCTTGGCAAGGGCGTCCGAGGTGACATTGACCTAGCTCACTTGGAGAGAATCTGTATTGCTGGTTTAAAGAGACACCAACCGGTCATGATGTTGAACTGGTTGAATCCGCTTGCTGAACTAGCTCAAGGTCAGGTCTTTGCCATGAAGACCTTGTGCGACTAGCTTTGCGATCTACCTAACCATGCGATTTATATTGGGATGCTCGGAAAGCACAATCATTGTGTTCCAAAAGCCAATCTCCGTTCGTGCATCATCCTTAATTGGGGTGGGGGTGAGCCTTTTCATTCTTCACATACAAGAACCCTCCAGACCAGCTGGCGGATTCATGATGATTCAACATTGGATATTTTCTACCTAAGTGGATCTTGAAAGTAACACTCCCACGGTTGGCCGGTGGACCGCCCCTCTCCACTATCTCTTTCTTCACATAGTAGAATTTTTTTAAAAGCTCCAAATCTTGCTGATCTTCAGATAGCCTTCGTAGAGTGTGACAAAGTTTGAGATGATAGTGATGGAGGTTGGCGGAATGTTATGAGGTTGAAAATAATATTTGGTCAGCAATTCCACAAAGAAATCGTTTGACTGAAACGAGAAACTTTGCTCCACCAAAGCCTCGGTGACCACTCTTTCGTCGTCCCCATGAGCATATAATAATACTAGTAAGTAACACATGCTTTGCACATAGCAACATACTCTCCCTGTTCTCATTTAGTCTACATTCTACTACCTTCATCCCAAACCTTAAGTTATATTTAAAAAAAAAGTTAAACCAAGTAAAGCTTGACCAAGCTTTTAGAATAATATATCAACAAATATAATATTTTGAAGATACCATACGAAAATAGATTTCATTATCTATTTAATAATATTAATTTTGTATTTTGCATGTTAGTGATATATGGTAAAAGTTTAGTCAAACTTGATATAGTTTGACTTTTTAAAAATAATATAAGCCTTAAGCTTTGGAATGGAGGTAGTAGAAAAAATGAGACAACTTAGTGTTGCATTTATTAGTACTACTTAGATACGTAAAAACCCAATCCAAGCTACATTGAAAATAACAACGTCCAATAAAAAGAGCAAAACCATTTCGTTTTCAGTGTCATTGTTGACTAAAATCTAGAATGTATAGTATTTAAGAACAAATTTTAGGGCTAGAATGTAGAGTATTTCAGAACGAAGGGAGTATATAATTCTAAAATTTATTTTCATACTTTATTTATTTAATATACAGATGTTGATAATTAACTTTTGCTAAATTATTCACAAAGACTAAAGTTTGGCTTTTGAAAAAGTAATACAATGTAAAAGAAGGAAGGAGCAATATCTGAGATCACTACAATTAGTTTTTTAGTAAATATGAAATAGAAGTGTATCCTAATACAAAGCAATACAACTTTTCCGTGGAAACCTCATTAGGAGTATCAAGTATGTATATTTTTGTGATAAGATGTCTTGAAATATACTAAGGGTCTATCTTGCCTAGGGTGGCATGCATATTTCTTGGCTAGACAACGTACCTTCTATATTTCCGGAAATGTGGTTTGGCACCCGAGTGCATCTACTCTCGCGTCCTGAACCAATCATGCCCGGATAGATGGGTATAGAACGCACTATCCAGTATCCATGACCTACTAGCCAACGCCATTAAATATATTCTAGTCGAGTTCATATTACCGGTACAGATGGCGTGCCAATGACCTGGGGACCAACTTTCCCAGGAGCCGGGACCCACCCACTCAGATACATGGCTTCGTCTTCCTCATCTAATTCAGATCTCCAGGAGAACCAGGTCTTCCTCTCATCCCTTGCTAGTGTGCGACAACAGGCTGATCACGGATTCTCGAAGGGAGGCACCAGGCCAAGCACTCCGTACTAGTGTGCAGATTTTTCAGTGTAAGTTTCATTTTCTCATATCTTGATATGAAACCAAACCGAGTGATGGATCGTGTCAATGTGCGTGCCAACAGCAGGTGTTTCTTGTTCCCGATGTAAACGGACAGTACACCTTCTTCAGGTGGAGGGAGGCATACGCCGATTTGCTGGAGACGCATGGATGTCAAGGTGCCACACTCGGTGCCGTCACACAGGCAGCCTGCAGCGCTAACTGTTAGGCCTTGTTTGGTACTAGAGTTTTAGTGGGGATTAACGGGGATAATCCGCTCCAAACTTCAAATCCCCACTTATCCCCAATCGTAGCTAGTCCATCTTGTACACGAATCCGTCAAACCCCACGATCACACGATCGCATGTACTCTACGAGTGTAACCACTCGCACGATCCCCTGCCACTCTCCGTGAGCACATTGTACTTGTAACCTATATAAGCTGATCAATACAGAGCCCCCCCACAGCTCTCACCTCGCTACAGTACTTGGCCTCCACCGGAATAGCCGGTCGGAGGCGGTGGAGGTGAAGCGCCGGAGTAGTTTTAGGTTAGATCTGTAGCTTTTTAGTTGTTTGTGGCTGTTTGCCACCGTTTTGGGCGGATGTACCGTAGAGGAGGCGGTGGTCGGGATCCTCTCCGCCGGATCTTGGCCAAGCTAGGGCTGCTTCTAGCTCTCTCTCTACTCCGGTGGTCGGAGGGAGAGACGGCAAGGAGCGGCGCCGTCTTCTGCAATAAATCGGCGGCGGCAGGTTCTTCCCTCTACCTCGGCATCGACGTTGGAGTTCCCCTGGCCGGCCGTGGAGGCGAGGTGGGGTTCCCCTTCGGAGTTGCAAGGCGTGTCTGTGCTTCTCTCCTGGCCGGCCTTGGTGGCGAGGAGGAGAGGAAGCTCGGCTTGCCGCTTTTGAACAGAGATAGAGATCCCTCTCATCTCTGTCGATGCGGCCGGCGGTTGGTGACTGCAAAGCTTCGTCTGTGCCTTCCTTGCCATGGTGGCGAGAAGGGTGGCCGTGGCGAGGCGGTCCCTTGCCGTCTTCATCGACCTTTGCCTGAAGGGTGCTACGGAGTCTCTGCGCAAGAGCTCCATCGAGCGAATCACGTGGTGCCTCTCAGCGACACCACGATCTTCGGCCGGACTAGCGGCCCATCTTCAACCTCCATGATGGAGACCCCTCTGTGCTTGATCTGCCGGAGCTCGTCGCCTCTCCACCGACAAGTGGTTCGTCCTCGGAGGAGGAGAAGCGGCCGGGGGATCAGCAGCGTCGCCGGAAGCATGCTATCGAGCGTCCTGGCATCGCATCTCGACGGCAACGTCTCGAGGTCGCAGGCGACTGGTGTTGGAGAAGCCCAGGGACCTGATTGCTTTTCCAGTTTTTGTCCCAGGGTGTTTTATACATTTTTGGAGGGCCTTACTTCAAATACTGGTTTTTCGGTGCAAAAGAAGCTAGAGGACCTCCATGTATAGTTGTACCCGCCACCGTGTGATGAAATGAAGTCTTCTGGGCCTTCTAGGCCTTTCTTTGTTCAAAAAAATATATAAGCTGATCAATACAGAGCTAAGCACCCAATGTGCATCGCTATATCTCTCTTCATGGTATCAAAGGCTAACCTCTCCTAAGCCCTGCGATACCCATCTTCCGCTGCCACTCTCCGGCGAGCTCGCCATGGCCACTCCTCTTCCTGGTTTCGTCCGCGACCTCGCCAGCACCTTCGACCAGGCCGGCGCCTCCTCTGCTGCAGGCGCCTCCGCGACCGCTGCGGCTTCTACTGTGGCCGTCCCGCCCTCTGCGCCGGTGCCACCACCACCGCCGCCGCCTCCTACGCCACAGCACGTCCCGATGGTCACTGCACCACCTGCGACGGCCGCGCTCTTTCTCAACCCTGCGCAGCTCCCTGGCTTCCCGGCTGCTCCTCCACCAGCTGCTGTGGTCACGGCGACGTCCGCTCTCACCGGCGTCTTCGTCAACCAGCACGTCCAGGAAGACGCCTTCATCTGCTCATGGTTGTTCAACCGCGTGTCGCCGGAGATCCTCGGCCTCGTCCACCAGCGGCACCCCACGGCGGCCAGCATCTGGAGCGCCATCGCCACCCTCTTCCTCGACAACGCTGAGACCCAGGCCGTCTTCGTCGGCACCGACTTCCGCAGCCTGATGCAGGGCGACATGCCGATGCTGCGCTACTTCGCCCGCCTCAAGGAGTACGCCGATCAGCTGGCCGACCTAGGCTTCCCCGTCGACGACAAGGCCCAGGTGATGAACATGTTTCGCGGTCTCAATCCGCACTACTTCTACGCCATTCCCATCCTCACCATGCAGCTGTTGTTCCCGTCGTTCCTCCGCTACCGTGCCTTCCTCATCCTCGAGGAGTCCCGCCTCAACATGGCCGCCGCTCCACCATCTGATGTTGCCCTGAACGCCAGCCGCGCACCACCCACCGGCAACAACACCAGCGCCCCCATCAACGTCACCACCAACGGGGGCGCTGTACGCACCGGAAACGGCAACGGCAACCGCAACCGCAGAGGCAAAGGCAAGGCCGTGCAGACCGCTGGCGACTCCGGCGGCTCCTCCAGCGGATCCTCCTCCACTGGCGGCCCAACCGCTGGCCGCATCGTTCAGATGTCTGCACCAGCCTCCAACCCGTGGACTGGCATGGTCCATGCATGGCCCATGCCTTGGCGCCCGCATGCTCCAGGTGCTGGTGTTCTTGGCCCGCGCCCTAGAGCCCCTCCGCCGTTCGCCGGCCACGCCGCGCAGCAGCAGCCATTCGCCGGCCACGTCGTTCAGCAGCAGCAGCCGCAGCTGCCGATGCCTCGGCCTCGCCCTACTACAACGGCCCCACCTGGGACCAGGCCGCCCTGGTGTAGGCCCTGAACAACATGAGCATCCAGCAGCAGCAGGCGCCGCCGGCGCCCACAGGCGAGTGGTACCTCGACACGGGCGCGTCTTCGCACATGTCCAACAACCCAGTATGCTCTCCACTCTAGCTCCTGCTCGTTCTCGCATTGTTGTTGGTAATGGATCCACACTGCCGGTCTCGCACTCAGGTAGCCTCACCATTCCCACCTCCAGCCATCCCCTACACCTCCACGCCATCCTTGTCTCCCCTTCACTGATCAAAAACCTCCTGTCAGTTAAGCGTCTCTGCCGTGATAATCTTGGTTTTTGTGTCAAGGATCGAGCAACCAGGACGGTGATCCTCCGATGTAATTCTGGCGGCGATCTGTACCCTGTTCGTGTGTCCCCGCCCTCCTCCATCAGCCTCCACGCCACCGCCGTCTCTGCTGATGTCTGGCACCAGCGCCTCGGCCACCCTGGATGCACCACGCTCTCTCGCGCCCTCCGCTACATAGCACCTAGCTCTTGTTCAGTAGATGTGCCCACGCACACCTATCATGCTTGCCAAGTAGGAAAAAATGTTAGGTTTCCATTTTCAGATTCCCAGCATGTTTCATATTTCCCATTTCAGCTTGTACATTGTGATATTTGGACCTCGCCAGTGTTAAGTTCATCAGGCTATCAATATTACCTATTGCTTCTAGATGATTACAGTCATTTCTCCTGGACATTTCCCCTCCGATACAAATCTGATGCCTTAGCAGCCATCCAGCGATTCTACAACCTCGCACACACACATTTCAACCTCCAGGTCCTCACCTTGCAAGCTGATAATGGCCGTGAGTTCGACAACCGAGTTGCGCGCACCTTCTTCGACAGCTGCGGCACCGCCCTTCGCATGTCCTGCCCCTACACATAGGCACAGAACGGACGCGCTGAGCGCATGCTACGCACACTCAACGAGTCAGTGCGCGCCTTGCTCGTCCATGCGTCCATGCCGCCGCAATTCTGGGCTGAAGCCCTGTCCATAGCCACGTTCCTTCTGAACGGCCGGCCCGCGCTCGTCAGTTCCTCAGACCATTTGAGCTGCTCTACTGCGCCATCCCTGACTACAGCGCAATCCGTGTCTTTGGGTGCCTATGCTACCCCAACACCACTGCCACCGCGCCGCACAAACTAGCCCCGCGCTCTGCGCCCTGCGTCTTCCTCGGGTACTCGCCGGAGCACAAGGGCTACCGGTGGCTCAACCGTGACACCGGGCGTGTCCTCATCTCGCGACACGTCTTCTTCGACGAAGCACAGTTCCCTTTCGCGTCACCTGCGCCCACCCGCAACCCCACACCGTCGCCACACGATGACGACACCGTCGTGGTGCCACTCCCAGCCATCCCTCCACCTGCATCGCCTCCATATCCGCTCATCACCGCGGACAGCGCAGCGCCGGCCACACCACACGCTCCTCCTATACTTGCCACGCCCACTCCGTCGCCAGCTAGCCTCGGCCGGTCACCACCCACATCCTCTTCCACTCGTGGCTCCTCTACGACACCGGCGATCACCTCACCCGTGCACTCCGGACATTCCTCGCCACCGTCAAAGCCAACCCGCAGCCCTCCTCGCGCTCCCACGCGTCCTCCTCCTGCTCCCACCCACACCATGGTCACCCGTGCCCAAAAGGGCACGTTCAAGCCCAACCCCAAATATGCCCATGTCGCCACCACCACATCGGCCATCTCGCCAATCCCAACCTCTATGCGGGCCGCGCTTCGTGATACGCCATGGCTAACAGCAATGCAGGATGAGTACCAGGCGCTACTGAGCAACCGGACATGGAAGTTGGTGCCGCGCCCACCAGGGGCAAACGTCGTCAGCGGCAAGTGGCTCTTCCGCCACAAGTTCCGCGCCGACGGCACGCTGGACCGCTACAAGACCTTCTCCCCCATCATCAAATCTGCGACGGTCCATGCGGTGCTCACCATCGCCGCCGCTCGGGACTGGCCAGTGCATCAACTCGACGTCAACAATGCATTCCTGCAGGGGCACCTCCATGAGCGCGTCTACTGCCAGCAACCCGTGGGCTTCGTCGACCCTGTGTGCCCGCACCACGTCTGCCTCCTCGACAAGTCACTCTACGGCCTCAAACAGGCGCCACGCGCTTGGTACGAGCGCTTCGCGACATTCCTGTGCTCCATCGGCTTCGTCGCGGGCAAATCGGACACCTCGTTGTTCGTCCTGCGCCACGGCAATGAGCTCGCCTACCTCCTGCTCTACGTGGACGACGTCGTACTCACTGCGTCCTCGACCTCGCTCCTTCGCCGGCTCATCGACAACATGCTCGCTGAGTTTTCCATGAAGGACCTCGGCCCCCTGCACTTCTTCCTCGGGATCAGCGTCGTTCGGACCGCGGCCGGCTTCTTCCTCTCGCAGCATGCCTACGCCACGGAGCTCCTGGAGCGTGCCAACATGCAGGATTGTCGGCCGGCCACCACACCAGTGGACACTCGCGCCAAACTCTCCGCAGACGCCGGCGATCCCATCGACGACGCCGCCAACTATCGCAGCCTCGTCGGTGGACAGTAATACCTCACGATGACGCGCCCCGACCTCAGCTATGCGGTGCAGTAGGTCTGCTTGCACATGCATGCGCCGCACGCGCACCACCTCGCCATGGTCAAGCGCATCCTACGCTACGTCCGTGGCACAGCTGCCTTCGGTCTGCAGCTTCATCGCTCGTCGTCGCTTGATCTCGTCGGCTACTCCGACATGGACTGGGCGGGCTGCCCTGACACACGCCGCTCTACGTCGGGCTACGCGGTGTTCCTCGGCGACTCCCTCGTCTCCTGGTCGTCCAAACGCCAGCCGACCGTCTCACGGTCCAGTGCGGAGGCCGAGTATCGCGCCGTCGCCAACGTTTTCGTTGAATGCTGCTGGCTCCGACAGCTGCTGGGCGAGCTCCACGTCGTCGTCCCCAAAGCTACGGTGGTGTACTGTGACAACATCTCTGCGGTGTACATGACGGCGAACCCAGTCCACCACCGCCGCACCAAACACATAGAGCTGGACATCCATTTTGTCCGTGAGAAAGTCCAGCTTCGTGTTCTTCATGTTCCAACGACGTAGCAGTTCGCCGACGTGATGACCAAAGGATTGCCGACAGTGGCGTTTGAGGAATTTCGATCCAGCTTATGCATCCGTGCTCCGGATACAGCAGCTGCGGGGGGTGTTAGCGTAGCTAGTCCATCTTGTACAGGACTCCGTCAAACCCCACGATCACACGATCGCATGTACTCTACGAGTGTAACCACTCGCACGATCCCCTGCCACTCTCCGTGAGCACATTGTACTTGTAACCTATATAAGCTGATCAATACAGAGCTAAGCACCCAAGGTGCATCGCTATATCTCTCTTCACTAACTGCCCAAACTCACAACTGCCAGATCTGGCGCGCTCAAATGTTCATGTGTTCGTCATCAATTCAATGACGACGCTGATCGTGTAGCCTGCCCTAATCGCTCTACGCATGTTAAAAGTTGCAGGCTAAGCTAGCGAGTGCAGCTTGTTTCCGCTGAGCGTTGAGTGGTTGTATCATGGGAAGAAGAACCCAGGTGATGGCCGTGCATGGCGTCGGCCTCGTCAAGCGGATCGACAAGCTCGACTCCTTCGACGCGTGGTGCAAGGACGCCTACATCTGCCACTAGTCCGACGTGCCGGAGGTGGAGGTCAACACGCAGAAGAAGCTAGACCCCATGAATGATTTTATCCGCCAGCGCGCTTCCTATACCATGGTGGCATGGTCCATGTAATCCTGGCCGTCTTAGTCCGCGAGTCCAGGTCGGCGGCCATCGTCAGGATGTTACAATAAGCGGGCCACGCATACGAACAGATAGTGCTCCACCCTGTTTTTCTGCTGCTTGTGTGCCAGAGTATTCTGCCTGGTACAACAATCACCAAGCACTTTACAATGGTCCATATACCAAGAGCAGATGCTGCCGAGAGCTAAAACTCAACCCCCTATATTTCTGCCATAATTCTAGAATTTTAAAATACACTATCTGATACATCTATATAAATTTATGACCTCATTTTTTTTATGTGACCCACACATGAGCACCGTTAAATTTTATAGGAACATTTTTTTTTGTATTTATCAGAATGCACAACAAGCTCTTTATTACTCATATCTTGTAATGTACATTAATATGTTTGCAAAGAAAAATTCACCTACGGTATCATTATACTCTTGAATTTTTTTTCTTCCATCATTTTTGGCACTAGTAGAAAGTATGGCTTTTGTCCAAAGCCCCTTGGAGCGTTAGTCCCGTTTTAAAAAGGAACCTGGACTAATGGGCCATATTAGTCCCGGTTCGAACGGCGCGGGCGACGGGACCCTCTAGTCCCGGTTCATTTGAACCCTTTAGTCCTGGTTGGCATTACCAACCGGGACTAAAGGGGTTGTGGCAGAGAACCCAAGGCCCCGAGCCCCTTTAGTCCCGGTTGCTAATACCAATCAGGACTGAAGGTTCATCTCTATATATACCCTTCCCTGCCTAAACTTGTGAGCTACACTTAGCTTTTTCCACTTCTTAGCACAAGAGGTGTATGTTGCTTTGCTCTCTTCTTATGCACAAGAGGTGCTCGATGAAATGCATAAAATTATTTGCCACTTGAGTTCACAGAAAACAAGCCACACTTAACCTTTTTTCTCTTTTTTCCTTCTCGATCGAGGTTAACAACTTTATCCTTTCATCCTTCATTAATAAAATGCATGTGTGTATATATACATCGTTTCACTATTTATGATGTTCTGTAATGGTTTTTGATAAGCTTAATTATATAATGCAGATGAATCGGCAATGGATGTACAGTGCCCGACGCCATAACGAGTTCATTGCGGGCCTAAATTCTTTTTATCGGGAGAAACAGAAGATCAAGGGGCATCATATGAGCCTACCGATGATCTTGGTCGGGCCATTGTTGATGCTAGGAGAGACTGCGAAACTAAAAAGGAAATGTTGAAGTTCGACCAGATATTAGACGATCACAACAAATTGTTGTACCCAACTTGCGAAGATGGCCAGAAAAAGCTAGGTAGCACACTGGAATTGTTGCAATGGAAAGCAGAGAATGGTGTGACTGACTCGGGATTTGTAAAATTTCTGAAAATAATTAAGAAGAAGCTTCGAAGGGGTAACAAATTGTCCGTCAGTACGTACGAAGCGAAGAAAGGTTGTCTGCTTCTAGGATTACACGTGCAGAAGATACATGCATTGCGGTATAAGATCATACGAGATGACCCAATTGATGTTGAAGAGGGTTCTTGCCAAGGTTGGTATGCGCCTATAATACGACGACCGAAATGTTTGTTCATAAATAAAGAGCACGCTAGGTTGTTGCGATGGCACAAAGAAGACCGTAAGAAAGACGCGATGTTGAGACACCGCTGATGGGTTGCAGTGGAGAAAAATTGAGAGAAAGTTCTCGGACTTTGCAGATGACGCAATGAAGTTAAGATTTGGTCTATGTAATCCTTTTGGAGAGCAAAGCTGCAGTCACAGTACCTGGTGAATGTGTCGTAGCGAGACAAGAGGGGGGTGAATGATCCCTATACCAATTTTAATCCTTTTTCCGTTTTTGCAATATGGAAGTAAAGGTGGTGGCTTTGATAGTAAAGGTGACCCTACAATGATGCAATGCAATAGAGCAAGCTAGGCAAGTAGTAAAGAAAGTAAATGAGCAAGTATGAGAGAACGGGACAACCGGGCGCAAGCGGAGATGAGGCGATATGTTTCATTGGAGTTCCTCCCATAAAAGGGAGTACGTCTGCGTTCAGGAGGTGTGGACCACGAAGGACCAATAGCCACGAAGGCTTCACCTTCTGCCTCAAGGAAACCCCACAAAGGAGTTCTCTTTCCTCCACTAACAAGGTCGGTCGAGGCGGCTATTCCTTCACACAAGGTTGGGGCGAGCTCCACAACGTCGGAGGCTCCCAACATCCCATGGGACTAGTACAACCCAAGCAACTCTCAATGGGAGCTCATCTCCAAGGGATCCCACAAGAGGAACCCTAACTACAAGATCCACTAAGGATTCAGTGGGATTGGTGAAATCTTTCTTGGTGGAACTATAGATCGGGACCTCCTCCACCACTCCTTCAAGTTTGGGTTTGATTGGTTGGATGGGGAAGAAGATCCTCAAGATTTGAGCCCAGCAACAATGGAGGAGAGAGAATAGAGAAGAGATAAAACGAGCTGGGGAAGAAGAACCCGTTTATAGGGGTCCACGAATCCAACCATTATGCCCTAATTCCGCAGAACCGGTACTACCTCTCTCGGGAGCGGTACTACCGCCTTTGGTAAACTCAGCCCTTCCAGTGAAGGACACGTGGGGCATAACCGGTACTACCGGTACCATCAAGGTACCGGCATGCGTGTTGCAAGCCCTGGACCCCAGCCCGGTACCATTGCGGTAACGAGGTGGTACTGCCCCACGTATTACGATACCATACCTGTACCAGACTGGTACTACCGCATTTCGCTATCGCTGGCGACTCAAGCTGTAGTTCTGGTTTAGGTACCGTCAAGGTACCGGCATGATCTCTGTGAGTTTTCCCAAGAAGGTGATAACGTCAGCGGTATCTCGATCAGTACTACCGGTCCTGGAAGGGAGCGGAAGTACCGCTGCGAGGTTCCAGGCTGATGTGTACCTAGTGCTGAAGGCGGTAGCGGTACTACCACGCTCAGCACCGGTACTACCGGGTTCGCTGGAACCAGTTTCTTCTCTTTACCTCTCCAACCACGTCGACTCACGACACACACACAAAACCAGAAGACCTATCAACTACGAACTAGAATCTTCCGGTCTTGAGGTGTTCAATGAGATCACCGTGCACCTGTAAATCCTCAAAGAAACTATGTACACGATGAGATATATTCAAGTGTTGTTATCAAACACACAAAACAATACATGGAGAGACCTTGCTCTTTCACCTAGCCTATGACTATGTATCTATAACCTTCCTCCTTGGTTGTGCATGAAGCGGAAGTTCATTATGATGCCAGTTGATGTGGGTATTACCCTTTGGGTACCTGATGATTGTAAACCACAATGCCAAAAAGATTTTGATACGTTGGCACTCCAAGTGCAGAATGTTGTGTCAGTAGAGTATCTTCCCCACAAGGGTGGCTCAAGGGTTTATATCGAACTCTCGGGGAACTGGACAAAGAGTATTCTCTTCTCCCTTCTTCTAGCAATCCCGCAAGTAAATAAAAGCCTTGCGTCCCCAACTCCACCGTGTGGTTGTCAAACACAAGGTTTCACGTAAGTAAATAACACGAGTATAAATAATACAAGTAAAACTAAACTAGATAAAATAACTAAGTAAAAACTGTAAAGAGGTTGATTTTTTGGTGTTTTGGATGCAAATGAGAAAAGTAAATATTTTTGTATTTTCAGATTAAAATAGTACATCAAATACAAAACAAGATAAAATCAATATAAAGGTGTTTCTTATGACAAAAAGTTGACCAGGATTCATGGATTCACTCGACTATTCTCTCTTTAAGTTGTAGTGGACAAATAGTAATTTATCAATGAGATATGAAGGTGCAAATAATAGTATGCGTAAGATCAGAATTAATATGGACATCACGTTCTAACATAGAGATGATGCAACACATCTCTCGTATGTTCCAGAAGAAAGAAACTTCATACAATCCTGTATTAAAAATTAACAGAGCATAGCCATAAGTATTTTAATATGATGTTTGAATATCAAATATGCTATCTTGAACAAACAAGTTGATCACTATTGTCACCGTGACGAACATAACACATACATTCACTTTATCCCTAGTAAGGTAGCAAAATAAAAGGTCAAGACCATAATAGATTTTGAAAATATTGTCACTATCCAATCACTAAAACATGCTAACCCATCTAATACACACATTACCCCACATACACTCTTACACATATATTTGATCATACTCCTTCCGTTCCTTTCTATAGTGCCTATTGTTTTTTCGCTTTTGTTTCAGAATATAAGAGTAAAGCTTTGTTTTTTTACAAAGAAGTCCTTCCACCGATCTAGGAAATCTGATCGACCGGATTCATTATAGAAACACCACGATTTCCTCCGAGCAGTTATAGAAACAACACGATTTCCACCGATCATTTATAGAAACAGCACGATTTCCTCTGATCTGATTCTGTTATAGAAACATCACAATTTCCTCTGATCTGATTCTGTTATAGAAACAACACGATTTCCTCCAATTCGTTATAGAAACAACACGATTTCCACCGATCATTTATAGAAACAGCACAATTTCCTCCGATCTGATTCTGTTTCCTATTTTCTCTCTTATCTCGGTAGGGGGTTTTGTGTCAAAACTATTGGTTGCGCTAATTTCCGTGCCAAAAAAGAATAGGCATTATAGAAAGGAACGGAGGGAGTAATAAATACTTAAGAACGGGTACATAATACTACCTCCGTTTCAAGGAATAAGGCGCCCTCGTTTTACGAGCTTTTTGTTTGACCAAGAATTATTTTAAATAGATAAAGATTGTTTGTATGAAATTAGCATCATTAAAAAGTGCTTTTCAATACGAATCCAACGATACTATATACATATAATATAATCAAGATTTTATTACTCAACTTTTATGGTCAAAGTTCGTCTTGGAATACGCGTGCGCCTTATTCCTTGAAACGGAGGTAGTATGCATCTATCAATACATTCCTCAATCTCACCATTGATTATAGGGTTGGTTACACGTATATTTAATACACACATCACCCCATACACCTCTTTAGCCAAAGGCTCATATTGAGCCTTACAATATATATATTCCTCAATCTCTCGATCGATTACAGGGCTGGTTACAAGTATATATTTATAGCAGCTAATAGCCCAAGCCTAATTCTATTAGGACTCCTATTTCCTGCTCCAATCGGAGAAGCACGGTCCGTGCTTATTTCCAACAGGCTTGCCTACATACAGATTGTATGCGTACGCATAACGTATACGTGAGGTGCATATAGCTAAGAGGTGCCAATCTGGATGTATAGGGGATGTAGAGGTGACACTTCAGCACAACAAGCCCTCAACTGGGCTTACGATAACAAGGGTCCTCCAAGAACGAAGGAACGGCGCAAGGGAGACAAAAATTGTGTTGTAGTGAGAATGTGAGGTATCGGTGGCTAGAGAGATGCATACCTATTTTCAAATTAAAAATATCAGAAGGACTACATCTTGTGGTGTTGTCGGGAAAGATCGAGGAGCTGCCAAAGTATGTGCCGGAAGGGAGCTGGGGCGAATTCATCCGCTGACAACCGTCCGATGGCATGAAGTGGACGGTTAGAAGGTACTCTGTATTGCCTGGTTTGGAAAAGAAAATTCAAATTTTAAAACTAGTGCATTATGGTAGTGGATACCATGATATTACTTCATGGTGTCACCACTATAGAGATATCATCATACACAGTGAACGGTTAGAAGGGACTCTGTATTGCCTGGTTTGGAATGAAAATTCAAATTTTGAAACTAGTGCATTATAGTAGTGGATATCATGATATTACTTCATGGTGTCACCACTATAGAGATTCATCATACACGAGAATCATATACCTGTTACTACAATATGATAATATCCACTATGGCTAGGCTAATGAGTTTCTTTGATTAAGAATAACTACTTTTAAGACAAACACGCATAAAAAATGCATGATTAAACCACATGGTATGTGCAGTGAGCAACCTAAACGAAAGTAGCATTCCTTTGTCCATGGCTGTGATTTATCAAAATTTAGATATATCAAGATACTATTTATTGTTAGATATATCTAAATTTAGATAATTGGTTGATATATTTTATAGGACGGAGGGAATACAACTGTTAGGTACCAAGTACGTGTGACACCGGGGACACAGAATAAAAGTGTGACACCACACATTGCTTGGAACTAAACACAAGGCTGCTTGACATGTTACTTGAAGATACGAAATAACTTAGAATATCAACGAGATCTGCTGCAAATGAGGCTGAGAACATGCACACCCGGGTCAGCTTACCATCCACAGCTCTAGTATAATCTTACATCATGTGACAATATTCCCATTCTCTCTGTCATTTTTCGATAAAAGAACATTTACTACTTAAAATGTATAAACATTACACCCAGCCTTTTCATAACTAAGTCTAAGACACACACAACCGCACAAACATCCGACATCCAACATCCAACAATACAAAAGGTAAAATTTAAAAGACGCAATACACGTGATCAACTCATAATAGGTATGAACTCCAATCCGCTGATTACTCTGCCATCCATGCTGGGAAAACCAATCTCCCGCCGTGTCCTCCAACTGTGTAGACACCTCCATAAATAGATCGCTATTCTCCAAAGGTTGAAGAGACAACTATGGACAGAGCAAAGCAGTGCACCGATAAATAACCTGCAAGAGAGAACACTTTTTGTCATTAAAAAATCTATATAGCCACATCGATCAAATAATGGCAATCACTCCCACCCTAATAGGTATTTTAAACATATGATCCACCCCAGTTAGCTAGTTACCGAATATATTAGCAACTCTATGTGGCGGGTATAAGATAGAACCTATTTGGATGACTTGCCATATAAATCTAACAAACTGACATTGAAAGAATAAGTGTTTGATAGTCTCGTCGTGATGAGAAAAGACACACTTTTTACTTCCTTGCCAAATACATTTTGCAGGTTGTCCTTAATGAGATGCATATTATGGTCAATGTAAAATTTTATGAAGTTGGTTCAACTATATATGAAAATATATTAACTTTTATAATATGAAATGCATATAATATGAAAATATATTTCATGATGATTGTAATAACATTAAGATAATTTTGTATATGTTGCTATAATTTTCTATATTTTTTTAGAAATGGGGGTATACCCCGGCTTCTGCACCATGACGATGCACATAGATATTTATTAGAAAAACAGGTTCGGAATAGTATCGTTTACAACTCGTGCATCACTGAGGATTGATAAAAAAATCAACCATCGAAGACAACACATACTATGACTACACATTAACATAGCCTTCTAGTATGTCGACAACCAACCTGGCACAAGATATCCCGAACGACCATCAGGAGCCGTAAGCAACCAGAAGCCATGGCATCCCGCTGCCCCTCCGGAGAGAGTAGGGCCCAAAGCTGGACCCAGTGGAAGACCATATGGATAACCCGCAAGAAATGAAAAGAGGCTTTTTAATTAAAAATTATGTCATTTCTACCCCTCCAAATAGACGAACATAAAGCAGAACCCAATCCGGATAAAAGCCTTAGATTGTCTATCTAATCCATTTAACCAATTACCAAACATATTAGTAATGTTGGTCGGAGGTGGAAGATCATAAGTGAATTAACCGTACGACATAAGAGCTTAGCTAAGAGACATTCAATAAAAACGTGCTGAATGGTCTCCTGTTCCCCACAGAAAACACATTTTGTATACCCATTTCAATGATATTTAGCTAGATTGTCCTTAGTTAACAAAACCTTATTACTCAAAAACCACATGAAAATCTGAATCTTAAGGGTAATTTTAACCTTCCAGAGATACTTTCTCAGAAAAGGTGTATGGTCACACATAAGCTCTTCATAAATCGACTTCACTGTAAACAAACCATTAGATGTCAAATTCCAAACAAAACATGTTTCGCGGTCTCAATCCGCACTACTTGTACGCCATTCCCATCCTCACCATGCAGCTGCTGTTCCCGTCGTTCCTCCGCTACCGTGCCTTCCTCATCCTCGAGGAGTCCCGCCTCAACATGGCCGCCGCTCCACCATCTGATGTTGCCCTGCACGCCAGCCGCGCACCACCCACCGGCAACAACACCAGCGCCCCCACCAACGTCACCACCAACGGGGGCGCCGTACGCACCGGAAACGGCAACGGCAACCACAACCGCAGAGGCAAAGGCAAGGCCGTGCAGACCGCTGGCGACTCCGGCGGCTCCTCCAGCGGATCCTCCTCCACTGGCGGCCCAACCGCTGGCCGCATCGTTCAGATGCCTGCACCAGCCTCCAACCCGTGGACTGGCATGGTCCATGCATGGCCCATGCCTTGGCGCCCGCATGCTCCAGGTGCTGGTGTTCTTGGCCCGCTCCCTAGCGCCCCTCCGCCGTTCGCCGGCCACGCCGCGCAGCAGCAGCCGTTCGCCGGCCACGTCGTTCAGCAGCAGCAGCCGCAGCTGCCGATGCCTCGTCCTCGCCCTACTACAACGGCCCCACCTGGGACCAGGCCACCCTGGTGTAGGCCCTGAACAACATGAGCATCCAGCAGCAGCATGCGCCGCCGGTGCCCACAGGCGAGTGGTACCTCGACACGGGCGCGTCTTCGCACATGTCCAACAACCCCGGTATGCTCTCCACTCTAGCTCCTGCTCGTTCTCGCATTGTTGTTGGTAATGGATCCACACTGCCGGTCTCGCACTCAGGTAGCCTCACCATTCCCATCTCCAGCCATCCCCTACACCTCCACGACATCCTTGTCTCCCCTTCACTGATCAAAAACCTCCTGTCAGTTAAGCGTCTCTGCCGTGATAATCTTGGTTTTTGTGTCAAGGATCGAGCAACCAGGACGGTTATCCTCCGATGTAATTCTGGCGGCGATCTGTACCCTGTTCGTGTGTCCCCGCCCTCCTCCATCAGCCTCCACGCCACCGCCGTCTCTGCTGATGTCTGGCACCAGCGCCTCGGCCACCCTGGATGCACCACGCTCTCTCGCGCCCTCCTCTACATAGCACGTAGCTCTTGTTCAGTAGATGTGCCCACGCACACCTGTCATGCTTGCCAAGTAGGAAAAAATGTTAGGTTTCCATTTTTTGCCTGCCAAAACCCACCGGCGAGCAGTGGTTAAGCAACACGAAGAGCCGGGAGGCTTCCAAGACTGCAGGGGGCCCTGGTCCCTCGACGTCGTCCCGCAAATGTTCCGGCACACGTCCTAGCGGTTGCGAGTGCCACCTGACGTAAACCTAGTCGGAAGGTGTTGGATTGCTTGATTAGTTTTCTGCAGACACGTAAACATTAAATACGAGCCCTATCGGCTCTCAGGTTGCCTGTGGATCGGCTCAAGAGCCGATCGCCCCATGGCTTGCGTCGGGTTAGCGATGTCATGGGGCTCCTGCTTGATCAATATAAAGCTATACCAATCTACGACAGTTTAGGGTTTTCACTGTATGATCGGAACATCCTACGCGTAGTTGAGCCTAGTAGACACGAAAGATGATGGAAAACTAACCCTAAAAGAGGCCTAAAAACCAACATTAAGTTAATTCCCGGAACATCCCGCTTAGGACTAACAAACCATACCTAACGCACTACCGAATCGTTCAACCCGTTTGCAAGGCCTAACCATACAGATATTAAACCAATCCTTGAAGAATCAAGGAGCAACTATAACGGATCAGATCTACTAAACAACGAACAGCAGGGCGCTGCCCTTACACTTGGATAGGTGTAAGGGCAGCTAGATATCGAGACGGCATAGCTGCATAAGAAAAGCATCCATGCAAGCCCCAAAACATCTACGATAAATAGTGTTACTCGCCATCAACAATGCTTCACCACGAGCAACACAAGGTAAGCAGAATAACGTGCGCTGCCTAGATCGCAAGATGCGATCTAGGCAGCATGATGCTTACCGGGAGAAACCCTCGAAAGAAGGGGTGGCGATGCGCCTGATTTGTGTTTGTTGTGAACGTGATTGTCCTCCTTTTCGATAACCCTAGATACATATTTATAGTCCAAGGGACTTTCTAATTCGGGCGTGCACCTAACCGTGCACGAGTTAAACTCTATCTTACAGATACATGGGCAATTAAGCCCAAACTCTTTGTGCAAGGCCGCTTCAAAGATGCTCCACGCGTATATCCTTCAAGCCCATCTTCACTTACGGCTCATCTCCTGATTTGGCCAAAATCTGGTGATAACACATGCCCCCTGGTTTTGGCAATGATAATTTCAAAACCACTCTTTTTTTCCTTCGAAGGGTCATGTCGTGGCAGAGCAGAACCGTTGCAGTATTCTTCATCATGATGCCTTGCCTTCTCAACTTCTCTACACGATTTGACAGTTGGCACCATGTCCTTGCCTGTGGCATGAAATCTCGCTATATCCCCTTTTATTTAGCCACTTCTTACGAGTTCCTTCTTCATCCCCTTCGTATTAGCACTCCAAAAGCCCTCCTCTGCCACCATGTCGTCCTCTTCTTCCTCCTCCTCTTCGTCGGTCTTTCCGTCCAATCCTCCCCTCCGGGAGCCGACGCTAGAGTGGGACCCGATGGAAGCCCACGAGGCCTACATTCGCGCGCCATAGAAGACGGGGACGAGTCCAGCCATGACTTCTCCGTCTGTGAGGACGACAAGTCCTCGACCGACGAGAGGCGACCTCCGTTCCTTGCCGACGGGGAATCGGAGGAGGAGAGCGATGACGATCGCTTCTCCTGGGGCGACTTCACCTCCTCCGACGAGGCGAAGGAGGAAGAGGAGGAGGAGGACGACACCTCCTCCGACGAGCCACCGGCCAAGCGATTCTGCCCCTGGCCGGGCAACCTCAGCGACTTCGACAGCGACGACGTGCGACGAGGAAAACGAGGACAATGAGGGCCCCGCCGGCGGCCGCAGCGGCAGCGACGCCGAGCCCGAGGTAGCGCCGACAGCGGTGACGACGACGATGACGAGGATAGCGATGGCCCATAGGTAGGATCTTTAGCATAGGACCCGTAATAGTAGATGGGGCAATGTATCCCCTAGTTCTTCCTTTTGAGGGCAATCAGCTCTTCTATGTACGAAATCTTATTATCAATGAAGAATTTCCTTCAATCCGATTTTGCCGATTTCTTTCATATTGATTTAGCCGATTTTCCCTCATCCTGACTTTGACGATTATCAATTTGGTCGATGCTCGATGAGCCGATGGCAACGCATCAGTCCTTCACAATAAATTGCAAGACAGGTCAATTCAGTTATTTCCTCAAACAGTAACCTGCAACCCTTGCTTCAATTCAGACCCCAAATTTCCAATCGAACAGGTCCAACCCGCAGCGCGCGAATTCCAGATTTTTGGACTCCAAAACACCTGAGCGTGATGTTCGATTTAACGGCAAAAACCCTGAATTAATGCTTTCAGGAGGGCTCTAGGACCGTGGCTGAGACAGCTTGATGCTGAAGCTGATACTTCTGCAGAACAGGCACCACTTGCTCACAAATTCCCTTGTGATAGTTTACAGTCACCCTGCTCTGTTTCTTTGTACCAACAAGATGGCCCAGAGCCTATCAATGATGATGGCTCCTTCTCCAAATTCCTCTCATCAACTCAGGTGGTCCTCTTCTGCAAGAACTCACCACCTTTCAAAAAGGTTGTGATGTAGAGCCAGCCGATTCCAACAAAATCGGCTCCCAAGAGCAAAGAATCTTCAGGGCTAGCTGCCCCCGAGCCTCAGTCAGGGCGAGAACAGCAGTGAGAAAGGTAGCTGCCAGGAAAACTTTGAAGGGCAACAACCCTGTGCCAGCTCAAGAAAGCTTACTGAAGATAATATCAGCGGGGAGATGCAGTCCAGCCGACGAAGCTCAAGCTCGGGCAACTCTGAGGACACCACCATGCAAACCTAGCCAGATGTGCTACCATCGGCTTCTGAACGTAACAACCTCTACTGGTGACATCGACCAAGTCTCCACCTTGGCCAAACCCCAGGCAGAAACGCCACAGCCGATCGCATCGGCATCGGCTGTTCCCATGGTCCTAGGAGAGGTATGCTCCCTTTGT
Source organism: Lolium multiflorum (assembly GCA_030979885.1). NCBI lineage: Eukaryota > Viridiplantae > Streptophyta > Magnoliopsida > Poales > Poaceae > Lolium > Lolium multiflorum. The sequence goes on along the minus strand of CM061751.1, from coordinate 229,931,622 downwards.
TGGGCTCACCCTTTCTCTGATCTGCATGCTTATGCTGCCCTTGTTGTTTGTCAGGGCTGTGATCTCTCAGGCTTACTGTCGTGTCGTTCGACCCTGAATATCGAGCAGGTCCCTCCACCGCATGTGATAAACCAAGTCCAAGCTCCAACGCCTTAAAGCCTTGCTTTCTTCCCTCATTGAAACATTGGTCGAAAACTCTGAAGAGGTGAAGAATATCCAGCCTCACGTCGTAATGACGCTGTAATTGAAGCTCTGGCCAGTCGTAACGTTGTCTGCCTTCAGGTAGTTGGCTCATCAAAGAGGTTCTCAAGTCGATGTCCAAGCATCGGCTGTGCTAAAAAAAATTTGTATTTTCGATTTTTTTTATCAGCCGATCGATTTCATGAATCACCTCCTCCTGGGTACATACTTTGTGGCGTTGAACCTTCTCTGTGTGTATGCCCCCCCCGAGCCGAATCCTTCAAGTGATTGAAGATATCGGCTTTTCAGCCAATTCAAGCTTGTCTCACAACTCACCATGCTAAATATCACAGTAGTGAACACGTGTGGTGAGAATAATTTTAGCCGATTGCTGGAATCGGCTTCGCTTGCAGTTGTCGATCCGACTATTCGCTGATAAATGTTGGTTGTGGCTTATCCCCAGGACCAATTTCAATCCGTTCTAGCCCATCAGCTGCTGTAAACCCATACCTCAGCTTTCCATCGCCTGCTAAATCAATGGTGAACCCAGGCAGAAGGCATGTTGAGGTTAATTGTGGCCGATTGCTAGAATCGGCCTCCTTTTCCATTGCAATGTTTAACGAGGGTTTACAACTTCTTGGTTCTCTGCTATAGCGACGTGGCATGCTTGAGGTGAGACCCTTGCTTCTTGTTTTTTGGGGCCGATCACAGGGATCGGCCTTGCCACGTCGTCCATAGACTTGGATCTTGCTACTCTGTCGGGCAGTGGATAAGACCAGCCTCACCCCATTTTTTGAAGCTTCGATGCGCTCACAGCCGTCCAGTTGATTCCAGAGAGCGGCTCTTGGTCGTTTGCTTCCCAGATGTTCATGGCAGCCAAAGAGATGTCGATCGAATCATCTGCATGAACAACTTCCACTTCATCTCCATCCCATTGTATGATGCACTGATGCATTGTGGATGGAATGCAACGGTTAGCGTGGATCCAATCCCTTTCCTAGAGGACAGCGTAAGTGCTCTTGCTGTCGACGATGAAGAAGGACGTAGGGATGGTCTTTCGGCCGACAGTTAAGTCCACGTTCAGAACACCCTTGGCTTCTCACGCTTGGCCGTTGAAATCGCTTAGCGTGACATTGGTCTTGATCAGATCTTCATTGGAACGTCCCAAACGTCGTAACATGGAGTACGACATTATGTTGACTGCTGCTCCCGTGTCAACCAGCATCTTGCTGATAGGCTGCCCATTGATATAACCCTTGAGGTATAGGGCTTTCAGATGCCTATAGCTCCTCTCTCGTGGCTTCTCGAAGATAACTGGTCGTCGCCCGCAATCAAACTGTGCCACTGATACTTCCTCATCTCTTGGAGCACAAAACTCTGATGGGAGAACGAACACCATGTTTGTATCAGCCGATGCCTCTGCATCGGCTTTTGTCTGCTTGGGTCACCACACTTTCTTTGGTGGGCGAGCCTCTGTCTCCAGTGTTTGCTAAATTTTCACGGCCAGATCGGGCCGTGCTTTCCTCAACGTATACAGGTATTGTGCCTCGGCTTCCTCCAAGTTTCGTAGCCGTTGCACTCTCGCTTTTGGGAGTGGCTGAGTCCATCAGGACACCACCTTGGTCGGTGATATCTATCTTCTTCCTCTGACTCCTCGAAGTCTTCATCTTGAGATAACTCAGCTCGTTTGTTCTGAGGTGGGAGAGTTCCTAGAAGCTTGAACACTGAAACTTCATTTGTTCCCTTCCTCTTCTGTCTACATTCTGGGCAGTTCTCGATTGTAATCGGCTCATTCCTGAGTCCCAGCAGTGTTTGAAGAAAGGACAGTTCCAATGCCTATCCATGTCCTCTTTCTCTCTTGACCTCCCTCTGGCGTGACGCTCATACCCTTCGTATCGAGACGGTATGCATCGCAGACCGACGATATCTATCATCGTATGCTTCGTAGCGCCGACGTCGGTCGTATTGCTGCTCATATTTGTTAAGGAGATGTGCGGAGAGTGGTCGTTGATACCGCACGCTTATCACCTCTTCCTCAGTCAAATACCGTCTGTCATCATGCTGGGGCCGGTCGCGTGGATCGGCCTCCTCTTTATCTTTGCCACGGGGGTGACTGCTCTCCGGCTTATCCTTGCTATGGCGATCTGTAAGTCCTGCCATGTTGATCCCAAAGAGAGACATGGCCCGCGTCGTATGCAGGGACTGAGATCTGCCATGTTGACGTTCGGGAACGGCTGCGTGTCAACTCTCATGGCAAACTGACCGAAGAGTAATCGGCCTTGTTCTATCGCCATTTGGATTTGTCCGCGCAAGACTTTGCAGTCGTTGGTGGCATGGGTGAAAGTGTGATGCCATTTGCAGTATGGCCTGCCGTTCATCTCTTGTAACGTGGGGATTTTGTGGCCTTCGGGTAACTTCAGCTGTTTTTCCTTAACAAATCAAAAATTTGCTCCGTCTTGCTTAAATCAAAGTCAAACCCTTTTGCAGGCCCTGGTTGTTTCACCCATTTGCAAGACACGGGTTTTGCCCCCGAGTCCATTCAGCTACAGCGACTTCCTGATCTCCTACAGAATCTTCATCTTCTTCCATCTCGATCAGGGCAACACGCTTGAACTTGTCCTGGTACAATTCCGGGTGGCGCTGTTCATACGATGTCAATTTCTGAACCATATGCGCCAGTGAATTGTAGTCCGCTTGGAAGGTCACGTCTTTGAGCGGCGGCGACAGGCCTGCTATCGCCAGCTCGACTGCTTCCTTCTCGGATAAACGAACCGAATAACATCGGTTTCTGACGGTCTGAAGCGCTGAATGTATTCAGACACCGTCTCTCCTCGCCTCTGCCGAACCTGGGTTAGATCGGCAATGCCAGCTTCAGTAGCTTCGAATGGTACTGTATGTGGAATTGTTCCTCCAGCTGCTTCCACGTCCGAACCGGATCTGGTGGCATCGAGGTGTACCACCCAAAGGCCGGGCCCGTGAGAGATTGTGAGAAGAACCTCACGCAGCTCGTCTGAAGCTGAGACCATGCCCAACTGTGCCAAATATCGGCTCACGTGCTCGATTGAGCTGGTTCCTTCTGATCCACTGAATTTTGTGAAGTCGGGGAGCCGATACTTAGGCGGTAGTGGGATTAGGTCATACTCGTTGGGATACGGCTTGGAATAGCCGATCATTCTCTTCTTCGGCAGGATGCCGAACTGTCTCTCATGATTGCGGTGATCTCATCCACCGTAGGAGCTGCAGAAGTTGAGCGTTCATGACTTGTTCCGGTGGCATATTTGGTTAGCCACGCCTGTTTCTCAGCATCTGCTCCAGAACTGTTTCCTGCTCCGGCAACTACTCCTGTTCCGGCGACCCTTCCTACCGTGGCAGTCCCTCCTGCTGTAACTGGCTCATCCAGTTGTTACAGTCCGGCACGTATGTGCACACGTATCCATGCGGAATCTCCTTGGGCGGCTCATACAGGAATTGGTAATCGCCGGGATCACCTCCAACCTTATAGACGACGTACGCCGGTGAACCCTGTTGCGTGTATTGCAGTGGTGGCCTAGTATAGAGCGGTATCTCCCCCTGGTGAGTTCCTAGGGCAGGTCCTGACGGAGAGTACTTATGCTTCATGAGTTCTTGCACCACATTAAGCGCAACACGCTCCAACGTGTTCACCAGGCTCTCAGAATGCCGATGAAGAGAGTGAGCCACGACATAGTTAACTTCCTGTCGCAGGGCTCTGGTACGTTCTTCCAGAAGAGATAGATCTAGCCCCTCTAACGCGCCTCCGGGTTGGAACCCTTTGAACTTAATGCGTGTGAACGGGTCCTCTCAAAAGACCGATGAGATCGGCTTCCAAGATGGCCTTGAGATCATCATATTTCTTTTTATGCTCAGGAGGCAGATCTTCGTACTTGATCGGTTCTTCCGCCATCTCGGATGTTGACGTGGTTGTTGCGGAAGATTGTCCCGATTGTCCCACCGGGCGTGCCAGAATGTGTTGCCTGCCAAAACCCACCGGCGAGCAGTGGTTAAGCAACACGAAGAGCCGGGAGGCTTCCAAGACTGGGGGCCCTGGTCCCTCGACGTCGTCCCGCAAATGTTCCGGCACACGTCCTAGCGGTTGCAAGGGCGTGCCACCTGACCTATACCTGGTGAGGAAGGTGTTGGATTGCTTCGATTAGTTTCCTGCATGGCAGACACGTAAACATTAAATACGAGCCCTATCGGCTCTCGGGTTGCCCTGTGGATCGGCTCAAAGAGCCGTCGCCATGGCTTGCGTCGGGATAAGCGATGACATGGGGCTCTGCTTGATCAATATAAAGCTATACCAATCTACGACAGTTTAGGGTTTTCACCGTATGATCGGAACATCCTACGCGTAGTTGAGCCTAGTAGACACGAAAGATGATGGAAAACTAACCCTAAAAGAGGCCTAAAAACCAACATTAGGTTAATTCCCGGAACATCCCTCTTAGGACTAACAAACCATACCTAACGCACTACCGGATCGTTCAACCCGTTTGCAAGGCCTAACCATACAGATATTAAACCAATCCTTGAAGAATCAAGGAGCAACTATAACGGATCAGATCTACTAAACAACGAACAAGCAGGGCGCTGCCCTTACACTTGGATAGGTGTAAGGGCAGCTAGATATCGAGGGATAGCTAAGCAGATATGCATAAGAAAAGCATCCATGCAAGCCCCAAAACATCTACGATAAATAGTGTTACTCGCCATCAACAATGCTTCAGCACGAGCAACACAAGGTAAACGAATAAACGTGTGCTGCCTAGATCGCAAGATGCGATCTAGGCAGCATGATGCCCGGGAGAAACCCTCGAAAGAAGGGGTGGCGATGCGCCTGATTTGTGTTTGTTGTGAACGTGATTTTCCTGATTGTCCCACCGTTGCCGAAATGTGTTTGCAAAACCCACGAGCAGTGGTTAAGCAACACGAAGAGCCGGAGGCTTCCAAGGACCCAGGGGCCCTGGTCCCTCGCGTCGTCCCGCAAATTTTCCGGCACACGTCCTAGCGGTTGCAAGGGCGTGCCACCTGACCTAAACCTGGTCAGGAAGGTGTTGAATTGCTTCGATTAGTTTCTGCATGGCAGCCACGTAAACATTAAATACGAGCCCTATCGGCTCTCGGGTTGCCTGTGGATCGGCTCAAGAGCCGATCGCCCCATATCTTGCGTCGGGTTAGCGATGACATGGGGCTCTTTGATCAATATAAAGCTATACCAATCTACGACAGTTTAGGGTTTTCACCGTATGATCGGAACATCCTACGCGTAGTTGAGCCTAGTAGACACGAAATATGATGGAAAACTAACCCTAAAAGAGGCCTAAAACCAACATTAAGTTAATTCCCGGAACATCCCTCTTAGGACTAACAAACCATACCTAACGCACTACCGGATCGTTCAACCCGTTTGCAAGGCCTAACCATACGGATATTAAACCAATCCTTGAAGAATCAAGGAGCAACTATAACGGATCAGATCTACTAAACAACGAACAAGCGGTGCTGCCCTTACACTTGGATAGGTGTAAGGGCAGCTAGATATCGAGGGACGGCATAGCTAAGCAGATATGCATAAGAAAAGCATCCATGCAAGCCCCAAAACATCTACGATAAATAGTGTTACTCGCCATCAACAATGCTTCACCACGAGCAACACAAGGTAAACGAATAAACGTGCGCTGCCTAGATCGCAAGATGCGATATATGCAGCATGATGCTTACCCGGGAGAAACCCTCGAAAGAAGGGGTGGCGATGCGCCTGATTTGTGTTTGTTGTGACGTGAGTCCTCCTTTTTCGATAACCCTAGATACATATTTATAGTCCTAGGGACTTTCTAATTGGGCGTGCACCTAACCGTGCACGAGTTAAACTCTATCTTTTAATTCTAAGCTAAGATGCGATCTACTATATTACAGATACATGGGCAATTAAGCCCAAACACTTCGTGCAAGGCCGCTTCAAAGATGCTCCACGAGTATATCCTTCAAGCCCATCTTCACTTACGGCCCATCTCCTGATTTGCCCAAAATCTGGTGATAACACCATTTTCAGATGCCCAGCATGTTTCATATTTCCCATTTCAGCTTGTACATTGTGATATTTGGACCTCGCCAGTGTTAAGTTCATCAGGCTATCAATATTACCTATTGATTCTAGATGATTACAATCATTTCTCCTGGACATTTCCCCTCCGATACAAATCTGATGCCTTAGCAGCCATCCAGCAATTCTACAACCTCGCACACACACATTTCAACCTCCAGGTCCTCACCTTGCAAGCTGATAATGGCCGTGAGTTCGACAACCGAGCTGCGCGCACCTTCTTCGACAGCTGCGGCACCGCCCTTCGCATGTCCTGCCCCTACACATCGGCACAGAACGGACGCGCTGAGCGCATGCTACGCACACTCAACGAGTCAGTGCGCGCCTTGCTCGTCCATGCGTCCATGCCGCCGCAATTCTGGGCTGAAGCCCTGTCCATAGCCACGTTCCTTCTGAACCGCTGGCCCGCGCTCGTCAGTTCCTCAGACCATTTGAGCTGCTCTACTGCGCCATCCCTGACTACAGCGCAATCCGTGTCTTTGGGTGCGTATGCTACCCCAACACCACTGCCACCGCACCGCACAAACTAGCCCCGTGCTCTGCGCCCTGCGTCTTCCTCGGGTACTCGCCGGAGCACAAGGGCTACCGGTGCCTCAACCGTGACACCGGGCGTGTCCTCATCTCGCGACACGTCTTCTTCGATGAAGCACAGATCCCTTTCGCGTCACCTGCGCCCAGCCGCAACCCCACACCGTCGCCACACGATGACGACACCGTCGTGGTGCCACTCCCAGCCGTGCCTCCACATGCATCGCCTCCATATCCGCTCATCACCGCGGACAGCGCAGCTCCGGCCACACCACACGCTCCTCCTATACTTGCCATGCCCACTCCGTCGCCAGCTAGCCTCGGCCGGTCACCACCCACATCCTCTTCCACTCGTGGCTCCTCTACGACACCGGCGATCACCTCACCCGTGCACTCCGCACATTCCTCGCCACCGTCAAAGCCAACCCGCAGTCCTCCTCGCGCTCCCACGCGTCCTCCTCCTGCTCCCACCCACACCATGGTCACCCGTGCCCAAAAGGGCACGTTCAAGCCCAACCCCAAATATGCACATGTCGCCACCACCACATCGGCCATCTCGCCAATCCCAACCTCTGTGCGGGCCGCGCTTCGTGATACGCCATGGCTAACAACAATGCAGGATGAGTACCAGGCGCTACTGAGCAACCGGACATGGAAGTTGGTGTCGCGCCCACCAGGGGCAAACGTCGTCAGCGGCAAGTGGCTCTTCCGCCACAAGTTCCGCGCCGACGGCACGCTGGACCGCTACAAGACCTTCTCCCCCATCGTCAAATCTGCGACGGTCCGTGCGGTGCTCACCATCGCCGCCGCTCGGGACTGGCCAGTGCATCAACTCGACGTCAACAATGCATTCCTGCAGGGGCACCTCCATGAGCGCGTCTACTGCCAGCAACCAGTGGGCTTCGTCGACCCTGTGTGCCCGCACCACGTCTGCCTCCTCGACAAGTCACTCTACGGCCTCAAACAGGCGCCACACGCTTGGTACGAGCGCTTCGCGACATTCCTGTGCTCCTGTTATCACCGGATTTTGGCCAAATCAGGAGATGGGCCGTAAGTGAAGATGGGCTTGAAAGATATACACATGGAGTATCTTTGAAGCGGCCTTGCGCGAAGAGTTTGGGCTTAATTGCCCGTGTATCTGTAATATAGTAGATCGCATCGTAATTTAGATAGAGTTTGACCCGTGCACGGTTAGGTGCACGCCCGAATTAGAAAGTCCCTTGGACTATAAATATGTATCTAGGGTTATCGGAAAAGGAGGACAATCACGTTCACAACAAACACAAATAAGGCGCATCGCCACCCCTTCTTTCGAGGGTTTCTCCGGGTAAGCATCATGCTGCCTAGATCGCATCTTGCGATCTAGGCCGTTTATTCGTTTACCTTGTGTTGCTCGTACTGAAGCGTTGTTGATGGCGAGTAGCACTATTTATCGTAGATGTTTTGGGGCTTGCATAGATGCTTTTCTTGCATATCTGCTTAGCTGTGCCGTCCCTCAATATCTAGCTGCCCTTACACCTATCCAGGTGTAAAGCATCTTGCTTGTTCGTTACTTAGTAGATCCAATCTGTTATAGTTGCTCCTTGTTCTTCAAGGATTAGTTTAATATCCGTATGGTTAGGCCTTGCAAACGGGTTGAACGATCCGGTAGTGCGTTAGGTATGGTTGGTTAGTCCTAAGAGGGATGTTCCGGGAATTAACTTGATGTTGGTTTTTAGGCCTCTTTTAGAGTTAGTTTTCCATTATCTTTCGTGTCTATTAGGCTCAACTACACGTAGGATGTTCCGATCATACGGTGAAAACCCTAAACTGTCGTAGATTGGTTTAGCTTTGTTATGATCAAGCAGGATCCCCATGTCATTGAAAATCCAACGTGAACCATGGGGCGATCGGCTCTTTGAGCCGATCCACAGGGCAACTGAGAGCCGATAGGGCTCGTATTTAATGTTTACGTGTCTGCGCAGAAACTAATCGAATCAATCCAACACCTTCCTCCAGGTATAGGTCAGGTGGCACGCCCTTGCAGCTGGTCGTGTGCCGGAGCATTTGCGGGACGACGTCGAGGAACCAGGGCCCTGCCGCCTTGGAAGCCTCCCGGCTCTTCGTGTTGCTTAACCCACTGCTCGCCCGGTGGTTTTGGCACAACACATTGGCACGCCGGTGGGACCTCGGGACAATCTTCCGCAGCAACCACGTCGACATCTGCGTCTGAGATGGCGGAAGAACCGGTCAAGTATGAAGATCTGCCTCCTGAGCATAAGAAGAGATATGATGAGCTCAAGGCCATCTTGGAAGCCGATCTCATCGGCGCTTTTGAGAAAACCCGTTCGCACGGGATCAAGTTCAAAGGGTTCCAACCCGAAGGCGCGCTAGATGGACTAGATCTATCTCTCCCTTCGGACGAACGTACCAGAGCCCTGCGACAGGAAGTCAACTATGCCGTTGCTCGCTCTCTTCATCGGCATGCTGAGAGCCTGGTGAATACTCTGGAGCGTGTCGCGCTCAATGTGGTGCAAGAAGTCATGAAGCACAAGTACTCTCCGTCAGGTCCTGCTCTAGGAACTCACCAAGGGGAGATACCGCTCTACACAAGGCCACCACTGCAACACACGTTTGCAGCTCCACAGCAACAAGGTTCACCGGCGTACGTCGTCTACAAGGTTGGAGGTGATCCAGGCGACTACCAATTCCTGTATGAACCGCCCAAGGAAATTCCACATGGATACGTGTGCACCTACGTGCCGGACTGCAACAACTGGATGACCTAGGTTACAGCGGAAGGGGCGCCACGGCAGAGGAGTGCTGGAGCGGGAAGCAGTTGGAGCAGATCTTTGAGAAACGGCGTGGCTAACTAAATATGCCACCAAGTACAAGTCATGAACGATCAACTTCTGCAGCTCCTACGGTGGATGAGATCCGCAATCATGAGAGACCAGTTCGGCATCCTGCCGAAGAAGAGAATGATCGGCTATTCCAAGCCGTATCCAAACGACCTGATCCCGCTGCCACCTAAGTATCGGCTCCCTGACTTCACAAAATTTAGTGGATCAGAAGGAACCAGCTCGATCGAGCACGTGAGCCGATACTTGGCACAGTTGGGCATGGTCTCAGCTTCAGACGAGCTACGTGTGAGGTTCTTCTCGCAGTCTCTCACGGGTCCAGCCTTTGGGTGGTACACCTCTTTGCTACCAGACTCGGTTCGGACGTGGAAGCAGCTCGAAGAGCAGTTCCATGTACAATACCATTCAGAAACTACGGAAGCTAGCCTTGCCGATCTGACCCAAGTTCGGCAGAGACGAGGAGACGGTATCTGAGTACATCCAGAGGTTCGGGACCGTCAGGAACCGATGTTATTCGGTTTGCCTATCGAGAAGCAGTCGAGCTGGCGGTAGCAGGATTATCAGCGCCGCTTAGAGATGTGACCTTCCAAGCAGAGTACAATTCACTGGCGCACATGGTTCAGAAGTTGACAGCATATGAACAACGCCATCCAGTGTACCAGGACAAGTACAAACGCGTCGCCCTGATCGAGACAGACGAAGATGAAGATTCTGCAGGAGATCGGAGGTCGCTGTAGCTGAGTGGACTCGGGGGCAAAACGTGTCCTGCAAGTGGGTGAAGCAACCAGGGCCTGTGAAGGGGTTTGACTTCGATTTGAGCAAAACGGAGCAAATTTTCGATTTGCTGCTGAAGGAGAAACACTGAAGTTACCCGAAGGCCACAAAATCCCCACGCCACAAGAGATGAACGGCAGGCCATACTGCAAATGGCATCACACGTTCACCCATGCCACCAACGACTGCAAAGTTTTGCGCGGACAGATTCAAATGGCGATAGAACAAGGCCGATTACTCTTCGGTCAGTTTGCCATGAGGGTTGACACGCAGCCGTTTCCGGAGGTCAACATGGTCGATCTCAGTCAGTGCATAGGACGCGAGCCAGGTTTCTCGTTTGATATCAATATGGCAGGGCTTGCAGATCGCCATGGCGAGGATAAGCCCGAGAGCAGTCGCTCCCGCGGCAAAGGTGAAGAGGAGGCCGATCCACACGATCGGCCCCAAACAATGAAAAGTGGTGAATCCTCAGTAAGCATTACGATGGAAAAGGAGGCCGATTCTAGCCATCGGCTAAAGCCAACCTCAACATGCCTTTTGCCGGTGCGCGACATGGATTTAGCAGGCGACGGAAAGCTGGGGTATGGGTTTACATCGGCTGATGAATTGGAAGAGATTGACATTGGCCCTGGGGATAAGCCACGACCAACATTTGTCAGCAAAAAGTTGGATCCGCAGCTGAAGAGCCAGTTGATAGCCCTGTTGAAGGAATACCCAGATTGTTTCGCATGGGATTACACGGAGATGCCTGGGTTAGACAGGAGCATTATCGAGCATCGGCTCCCTCTGAAGAAAGGATTTCGGCCGTTCCAGCAGCGCGCCCGACAAATGAAGGCCGAAATCTTGGTGGAAGTCAAGAAAGAGATCCAGAAGATGTTAGACGCCGGGTTCATCAGGCCATGCAGGTACGCTGAATGGATTTCCAATGTCGTACCTGTGGAGAAAAAGGATGGCCGGTGGCGCGTCGCCATAGATTTTCGGAATCTCAACAGTGCCACCCCAAAGGACGAATACCCAATGCCAGTAGCAGAGACTTTGATCAATGCAGCGGCTGGTCATAAAGTTTTAAGCTTCATGGATGGTAATGCCGGCTACAACCAAATCTTTATGGCTCCGGAAGATATAAACAAGACTGCGTTCAGAGTGCCAGGCTCGGTGGGCTTGTTTGAATATGTAGTCATGACGTTTGGACTGAAGAATGCCGGCGCAACATACCAAAGGGCCATGAATTACATCTTTCACGATTTGATCGGCAAATTGGTCGAGATTTACATCGATGACGTGGTGGTTAAGTCTGTTTCGGTGGACGGGCACTTGGGAGATTTACGGCGCGTCCTCGACCGAACTAGGAAGTTCGGACTAAGAATGAATCCAAAAAAGTGTGCCTTTGGTGTGACGGCCGGTCAGTTCTTGGGTTTCCTGGTCCATGAGCGTGGAATTGAGATCGGCCTGAAAAGTCAAGAGGCGGTGCGGACAATGAAGCCACCCACCACGAAGAAGGAGCTCCAGTGTCTCATTGGCAAAATCAATTTCGTCAGAAGGTTTATCTCTAACCTGTCAGGACGAATCGAGCCATTCATGGGACTGGTCAAAATTAAGTCTGACGAGGAGTTTCGCTGGGGGGCAGAGCAACAGAAAGCATTTGACGATATTAAGGAGTACTTGACGAAGCCGCCCTGTGTTGGTTCCACCACAGCAAGACCGACCCTTCTACATTTACTTGTCGGTGGCTGACACCTCCATCGCGTCAGTGGTGGTGCAGGTTCATGATGGTTTGGAAAAGGTGGTGTTCTACCTCAGCAGAAGGATGTTGGATGCAGAAACAAGGTATCTCGAGATCGAGAAGTTATGCCTCTGCCTGTTCTTTACCTGCACCAAGATTCAGCACATCCTGCTGAAAGCAGAAATCATCGTCATATGCAAATCGGATGTCATCAAGCACATGCTGTCGGCTCCTGTGTTGAAAGGCCGACTCGGCAAATGGATGTTTGCTCTATCGGAATTTGATATCCGGTATCACCCTGCGAAAGCAGTCAAGGGACAAGCGTTGGCCGATCTCATTGCTGAACGAATAAACACGGATGTAGCAGCACTATCCGTGCGTGCATGGACCATGTTCTTTGATGGATCGGTCTGTGAAGATGGTTGTGGCATCGGCATGCTACTCGTGTCGCCTCGGGGGGCAACATACTCCTTCTCCATCAGGTTATCTACACCTTGCACTAACAATGTTGCTGAGTATGAAGCGATATGCAAGGGAATGGAGTTGCTATTGGACGCCGGGGCGGAGGCAGTGGAGATCTTTGGGGATTCCAAGTTGGTGATTTCTCAACTCACGGAGGAATACAAGTGTGAGAGCGGGTCACTTTTCCCATTATGGATGCAATGCCGCGAGCTGATGGCCCAGTTCAGGTATATAAACTTTCATTGGATCCCAAGGACGCAAAATACCGAGGCGAACGACCTCGCACAGACGGCGTCAGGATACAAAGACGTGGTCGAAGAGGCCGATTTTCAGGTGCAGGTCATGGAACCCGACGATTGGAGAGCCGATATCTTCAATTACTTGAGAGATCCGGCTCGGGGGGCACCTAAACGGATAAGATACAGGGCTATGAAGTACGTCCTGATTGGGGATGATATGTTCTACAGGACTTTGGAAGGGGTACTTCTCAAGTGTTTGGGGCCAGCCGAGTCCAATCGGCTCTTGCATGAGGTACATGAGGGTGCCTGTGGAACTCACCAGTCGGCTCATAAGATGAAGTGGTTGATCAGGCGATCGGGATTCTATTGGCCCACTATGCTTGAAGATTGTTTCCAATATTATAAAGGGTGTCAAGCATGTCAGAGGTTTAGAAGCATCCAGATGGTGCCTGATTCAGCTATGAATCCTATCATCAAGCCGTGGCCATTCCGAGGATGGGGCATGGATATGATCGGCAAGATACATCCTCCTTCGAGCAAAGGTCATGTATGGGTTCTGGCCATTACAGATTATTTCACCAAATGGGTAGAGGCCGTCCCTATGAAGGCAGTGAACGCATCAGATGTTGTCGATTTTGTGAAGGAGCATGTCATCCACAGATTCGGAATTCCCCAGACTATCACGACCGATGGAGGTTCGGTTTTTGTTTCGAAGGAGTTTAGGAAATTCTGTGATGATATGGGAATCAAGTCGATCCGATCGTCGCCATACTACGCTCAAGCAAATGGACAGGCTGAAGCGTCCAACAAAAGTTTGATCAAGCTGATTAAGAGAAAGATCGACGAGAATCCTAGACGTTGGCACGAGATATTGTCAGAAGCTTTGTGGGCTTATCGCATGTCGTGTCATGGAGCAATAAAAACCTCGCCATACCATCTGGTCTATGGACAAGAAGCCGTGTTACCTTGGGAAATCCAAGCCGGGTCGAGAAGGGTTACATTTCAGAATGATCTAACTACTGAAGAATATGCAGCCCTGATGAGCGACAGTATTGAGGATGCAACGGAACTTAGACTTTGGTCACTTGAGAAGATCAAGGAGAATAAAGCCAAGGTGGCTCGGGCATATAATAAGAAATTGAAGCCAAAGGAGTTCCAGGTGGGTGATCTGGTATGGGAAGCTGTATTGCCGTTGGGGACTAAGGATAAAATGTATGGAAAGTGGTCTCCAAATTGGCACGGCCCGTACAAAGTCGACCAAGTTTTAAAGGGTAATGCATATATGCTCGAGCAGTTGGATGGTGTGAAGTTCCCAGTGGCTGTCAATGGCCAGCATCTCAAGAAGTACTTCCCAAGCATGTGGGATGATGAGCAGTAAGATATGGAGGCCGATACCGAATCGAAGTATTTCCCAAGCATGTGGGATGATGAGCAGTAAGATATGGAGGCCGATACACGAAATCGGCCAGCAAATAAATTTTTTTGGGAAACAGCCGATGCACAGACATCGACTTTAGAATAGAAATAGCCGATGCGCGGTCATCGACTTCAGAGGTGCAAAGTATCATAGTCAGGTGTCAAGTTATTGTCTGAATGAGGATTGTTTGCTTGAACCTGTCCAGTTGCTTATCAGCGTCTAACGATAAAAAGCCGATACGATGCTATCGGCTCTTGATGGCGTTGACCACCTTTGACGATCAGAAGATGAAGAAGATATGAAATCGGGCGATTAGAAGATAAATTGGAAGAACCTTTTCATTGATTCAAAGGGGGATTTTACAACGAAGAGCTAATTGCTCTCAAAAGGGGTCATCTGAGTGCTATTGCACTACTATTAGCCCTATACTACTTCCTAATCTAAGGGCTATCACTGCCCTCGTCGTCGTCGTCGGCGCTGCTACCGGCGAGCTCTTCGTCGCTGCTGATGAAGCCGCCAGTAACATCTTCATCCTCCTCGTCGTCGTCTGATGACCCACAAGTATAGGGGGTGTATCGTAGTATCTTCGATAAGTAAGAATGTCGATCCCAACGAGGAGCAGAAGGTGTTGGCAGCAGTTTCGATGAAGGATTCACTGTAAATGCTCACAAACAAGTATTCAAGGGGTTTTGATGTAATAGATGAATAAAGTACGAGTAAGTAAAATGCGAGAGAAATAATTGCAGCGAGTGGCCCAATCCTTTTAGCACAAAGGACAAGCCGGTTTGTTTACTTATAATGACCAAACGTTCTTGAGGACGCACGGGGATTTTAGTCTAGTGCTTTCGCTTCATGTGGCTAAATAATCTTCATTGTTTTGATAAGTGTTGTGTGGGTGAACCTATGCTAATGCACCGCCCTTCCTAGGACTAATACATATGATTATACCCCTTGCAAGCATCCGCAACTACAAGAAAGTAATTAAGATAAATCTAACCACAACCTTAAACTCTGAGATCCTGCGATCCCTCTTGCATCGATATACTAACGGGGGCTCAGGTTTCTGTCACTCCGGCAACCGCAATTAGCAACCGAATACAAGATGCACTCCCCTAGGCCCATAAATGGTGAAGTGTCGTGTAGTCGACGTTCACACGACACCACTAGAAGAATGACACCACAACTTAAATATCATAACATTGAATATTACTCAACCATAATTCACTACTAGCATTTAGACTTCACCCATGTCCTCAAGAACTAAACGAACTACTCACGAGACCTCATATGGAATACAATCAGAGGTGATATGATGATGAATAACAATCTGAACATAAACCTTGGTTCAATGGTTTCACTCAATAGCATCAATAAAAAGTAGAGAATAGCGCCGGGAGAGTTTCCCCTATCAAACAATCAAGATCCAACCCAAATTGTTACAGCGGTGACGAGGTGCAGCGGTGGTGATGGCGGTGTAGATGGTGGAGATGATGATGATGATGATGATGATGATGATGATGATGGAGATGATGTCCAGCTCGATGACGATGGCGATGGCGTCGATTTCCCCCTCCGGGAGGGAATTTCCCCGGCGGATTCCTGCCCGCCGGAGAGCTCTTTCTCTCTGGTGTCCTCCCCCGCAGGCGGCTGTAACTCTTCGTGAGGTTCTCTGTGGCTTAGGTTTCGGGACGAAGGAGTACGCGAAGAAAAGGAGGCGAAAGGGGCTGTGGGGCCCCCAGACCACAAGGTGGCGCGGCCAGGCCATGGGCCGCGCCGCCCTATGGTCTGGGCCCACCTTGGGTCCCCTCTTCTCCCCCTTCTGGCTCCCTCCGTCATCTGGAAAAATAGGAATTTACGTGTAATTTCCTTCCACAGTTGATCTTCCGAAATATTGCGTTCTGACGGTGCTTTCCAGCAGAATCCTGGCTCCGGTGCTTGATCCTCCAATAATGACGAAACATGCAAAATAGATGAAATAACATAAGTATTGTGTCCCAATATGAAATATATCAATGAATAACAGCAAATTATGATACAAAATAGTGATGCAAATTGGACGTATCAACTCCCCCAAGCTTAGACCTCGCTTGTCCCCAAGCGAAACTGAGCTCGATAAACAAGACCACATGTTTATGGAGTGAAGAGTCGATAAATAAAATACGGACAAGAAGCATCATATTCATTCACACAAGACATTCTAGTAAACAACTTCCTCATATAACTCATCTTGAAATAAGTAAAGAGAAATCACAAGTAAAGGTGCATGAGAAATCATAGTTGGTGATGGCAAACTTTGTTCTTGGTCAGAGAACTACTAACGGATTGTACTTCTAAGCAAAGCTTTCATATTAGAATTTATAGCTGGGCTTTCATATTCAAGCATAACAATCTCCTCATAATCATTGATAACTTCAAAGTCATATTCATTCAGATAAAATTTGTACTAAACAAGAAAGTATAAAAGACATGATTAACTGAATCATAGCATAAATGGTTGGTTCACAACAACTCAATTGCTTGCTTGAGATAGAGAGAAATAGGTTTACTGACTCAACATAAAAGTAAAAGATAGGCCCTTCGCAGAGGGAAGCAGGGATTAAATCATGTGCTAGAGCTTTTCAAGTTTTGAAATCATATAAAGAGCATAAAAGTAAGATTTTGAGCGGTGTTTGTTGTTGTCAACGAATGGTAGCGGGCACTCTAACCCCCTTGCCAAACGAACCTTCCAAGAGCGGCTCCCATGAGGGACGGCATCTCTACCAGCAAGGTAGATCATCCCCCTTATCTTTTGTTTACACATGTATTTTAGTTTTATTAAGGATGACACTCCCCCAACCTTGGCTTTCTCAATCCATGGCTAACCGAATCCTCGGGTGCCTTCCAACATTCACATACCATGGAGAAGTGTCTATTGCAAAATTAAGTTGCTTACTGATAAATCAGGGCAAAACATGTGAAGAGAATTATTAATGAAAGTTATTAATTGGGGCTGGAACCCCGTTGCCAGCTCTTATTGCAAAATTATTGGATAAGCGGATGTGCCACTAGTTCATTGGTGAAAGTCCGCCCAACAAGATTGAAAGATAAAACACCACATACTTCCTCATGAGCTATAAAACATTGACACAAATAAAGAGTAATAGTTTGAATTATTTAAAGGTAGCACATGAAGTATTTACTTGGAATGGCAGAAAATACCATGTAGTAGGTAGGTATGGTGGACACAAATGGCATAGGTTTGGTCTAAGGTTATGGATGTATGAGAAGTATTCCCTCTCGATACAGGTCTTTGGCTAGCAAGGTTTGATAGCAAGCATAAAGGTTGAGGGAAACAAACAAATATACATATGATAGAACAATCATGCATCTTTCTCATAAGCACAAGCAATTTTACTTCAGAATACTAAACTCATTAGCATAGAGATAAAAGAGTAATATATCTAAGTGTATTTCTCTCTTCTATTAAACATCAGGGTGTTGTTGCTGACCAATGCTAAGTTTGCCAAAACCAAATAGATTTACTTGATGCTCCCAAAGTGATATCAATACTCATGTCAAGGGTGATCATATAATGGAGATTGCAAACTAAAATAAGGTGTGCAAAAAGTAAATGATAAGACTTCTCATTAATATTCCATAACGATAACTCACACCAACGGATACATAGATAACAAACTAAGAGAGATACTTCCACATTGCATACTATTTCATATAATAACTTCCCTACTCATGATATGACACTACTTGATAGTAAAAGATAAAGGTAGTGATGATGTGATACCGCGGCACTCCCCCAAGCTTGGAACAAACCAAGGGGATGCCAATACCGATGATGAATTACTCCTTCGGTGATGATGGCGAATCTTTGCCGTCATCAGACTTCCATGGAAGAGGCTCTCCATCAACAAAAGACATCTTGGTCTCCGGAAACCTGAAACTAGCAGCATGACTTATGCGCTTAAACCTGTTTTCATACTCACAATTTTGATTATGAACATCATAGAGTTGAGCTTGGAGTTTGTTGGTGGTGTCGTGAAGTGAGAAGATATCGTCCCACAACTTTGCAGTCTCCCTCTTGTGTCCATCAATGAGTTCAGACACAATCTTGTGAAAGATGTCCACTTCACGCTCAGCCATCTTCTTGTAGTTGAAGACCTCTTGTTCCAGTTTCTCCATCCTGTCTTCCAAACTCCCTTCTCCCTTAGGACCCTGGACATCTTTGATCTGCAACTCTCCATCCACGAGCAACTCTTTGGGGTGCATCTTCAGCTCGTTCATGTACGGGTTGACGACGTCCTCAAAGAAGCTGTCCTTCGAGTTCCCGACGAGGACATGGTGGATCTAGATCCGAAGCAGATCCTGGCAGAAAACAGCTCGAAACAAAACACGACGAGAAAACGATATACGGACCTCTAGGGGTCCGGGGGATTATATAGCAAATATTTTTACGATAAAAGGAAGGTTCCAAGCCGAAAACGAGTAGAAAAGGGGCGACGAGGGGTTGTCCCCATAGGTGTCGGCCAGGGTGGGGCGCGCCGGCCTATGGTGACGGGCCCTCGCGCGTCTTTTCCACTCCGATTCGATTCCGTAATTTTTTATATTTTCCAAAAACAGCAAAAATATTGTTCGGAAAGGTAAACACGGACTTTTTATTACCTGTACTGTTACCTATTCAAAGTCGAGTTCTGGCGGACTGTCAATTTGTCCTTTGATGAAAGCCTCCGGTGTTTCCACTTGAATAATATCAACATCAACATTATAAGAATCACCCGAGATATAATGCTTGAGTCTTTGTCCATTCACTACTTGTGTGGCATTGCCTTGGAGAGAGCTAATTTTAATTGCTCCTGAACGATACACCTCCTCAACAACATATGGTCCTTCCCACTTCGAGAGTAATTTCCCTGCAAAGAATCTGAGACGAGACCGATACAATAGGACTTTATCCCCAATATTAAACTCTCTTTTGATAATCCTTCTATCATGCCATTTCTTAACTTTTTCTTTAAAGAGTTTAGCATTTTCATAAGCTTCACTTCTCCATTCATCTAGAGAACTTAATTGCAGCAACCTCTTATTACCGGCTAGTTTCGGATCTTTATTTAGTTCTCTAACAGCCCAATAAGCTTTGTGCTCTAGTTCTAAAGGTAAATGACAAGCTTTTCCATAAACCATTTTATAAGGTGACATTCCCATGGGGTTTTTATAAGCAGTTCTATAAGCCCATAGTGCTTCCTTCAATTTGCTAGCCCAATTCTTTCTAGATTTATTAACAGTCTTTCCCAAAATGGATTTAATCTCTCTATTTGATAATTCTACTTGACCACTAGTTTGAGGGTGATAAGCAGAAGCAATTCTATGATTAATACCATACTTAGCAAGAGTTTTTCTAAAACCTCCATGAATAAAATGAGAACCTCCATCAGTCATAATATATCTAGGTACTCCAAATCTAGGAAATATAACATCTACAAGCATTTTTATAGAGGTATCACCATCAGCACTCTTTGTAGGTATAGCTTCTACCCATTTAGTAACATAATCAACAGCGACAAGTATATGAGTGTTACCTTCTGAAGAAGGGAAAGGACCCATGAAGTCGAATCCCCAACAATCGAATGGTTCAATGACAAGAGTATAATTCATAGGCATTTCATTGCGTCTAGAGATATTACCAACTCTTTGACATTCATCACAAGATAAAATAAATTTCCTTGCATCTTTGAAAAGTGTTGGCCAATAAAAACCTGATTGTAGAACCTTTTGCGCGGTTCTATCTCCAGCGTGATGTCCTCCATAAACACTACCATGACATTTACTCAATATCTCCTGTTGTTCATATTCGGGAACACATCTTCGCATAATACCATCCACTCCTTCTTATATAAGTGTGGGTCATCCCAAAAATAATGCCTCAAGTCATAAAAGAATTTCCTCCTTTGCTGAGCTGAAAAGGTTGGAGGCAAATACTTCGAAACAATAAAGTTAGCATAATCTGCATACCAAGGGCTCTCTCGCGATCTCACCTTTATTACAGCCAATTGTTCATTTGGAAAACTATCATTAACAGGAACAGGATCATAAGCAATATTTTCCAATCTAGACAAGTTATCAGCAACAGGATTATCAGCACCTTTCCTATCTATAATATGTAAATCAAATTCTTGCAAAAGAAGTACCCATCTAATAAGCCTTGGCTTAGCATCTTTCTTTGTCATAAGGTATCTAATTGCAGCATGATCAGTATGAATTGTAACTTTTGAATCAACAATATAGGGTCTAAACTTGTCACAAGCAAAGACTACAGCTAACAATTCCTTTTCAGTTGTAGCATAATTTCTTTGAGCAGCATCAAGAGTCTTACTAGCATAATGAATAACATTTAATTTTTTATCTACCCGCTGTCCAAGAACAGCGCCTACAGCAAAATCACTAGCATCACACATAATTTCAAAAGGCAAATTCCAATCAGGAGGTTCAACTACAGGAGCAGTTGTTAAGGCTTTCTTTAGAGTTTCAAAAGCTTCCTTACAATCATCATCAAAAACAAAAGGTACATCTTTTGAAGAAGATTAGTAAGAGGCTTTGAAATTTTAGAGAAATCTTTAATAAATCTCCTATAAAACCCAGCATGACCAAGAACACTACGAATACCTTTAACATCCCTCGGATAGGGCATCTTCTCAATTGCTTCAACTTTAGCTCTATCAACTTCAATACCTCTCTCGGAAATTTTATGTCCCAATACAATTCCTTCATTAACCATAAAGTGGCATTTCTCCCAATTAAGAACAAGGTTAGTTTCTTCACATCTCTGCAAAACTTTATCGAGGTTTCGCAAGCAATTATCAAAAGAATTCCCATAGACAGAAAAATCATCCATGAACACCTCTACAATACTTTCGCAAAAACCATGAAAAATAGCAGACATGCATCTTTGAAAAGTAGCAGGAGCATTACATAAACCAAAAGGCATACGCCTATAAGCATAAGTTCCATAAGGACAAGTAAACGTGGTTTTCTCTTGATCTTTAGCTTTAACAGCAATTTGTGAAAACCCAGAATAACCATCAAGAAAGCAAAAATGAGTATTTTTAGATAACCTTTCTAGCATTTGATCAATAAAGGGTAAAGGGTAATGATCTTTCTTAGTAACTTTATTAACTTTTCGAAAATCAATGCACATTCTATACCCTACAACTACTCTTTGAGGAATAAGCTCATCATTATCATTAGGCACAACAGTCATTCCTCCTTTCTTAGGAACACAATGCACAGGACTAACCCATCTACTATCAGCAATAGGATATATAATACCAGCTTCAAGAAGTTTTAATACCTCGTTCCTTACCACCTCTTTCATCTTCGGAATTAGACGACGTTGATGTTCAACAACAGGATTTGCATCATCTTCCATATTAATAGCATGTTGGCAAATAGAAGGAGAAATCCCTTTCAAATCATCAAGAGTATAGCCAATAGCTCCTCGGTGTTTCTTCAATATATCCAATAACCTTTCTTCCTCAATCTCTGAAAGCTTAGAACTAATAATAACAGGATATATTTTCTTATCATCAATATGAGCATATTTAAGATTATCAGGTAAAGGCTTTAAATCAAAAACAGGATCTTCCTTTGGTGGCGGTGTTGTACCCAAATCTTCCACCGGTAAATCATGCTTGAGAATAGGTTGGCGAAGAAAAATTTCCTCAAGCTCATCTCTTTCTTTCCTAAAAGCTTCACTTTCGCTATTCTCCAAATGTTGCTGCAAAGGATTATTAGGAACAAGAACAATAGATGCACACTGCTCCATTTTAAAATCATTACTAGGCAAATCAGCTTTATAAGGAGTTTTAGTGAATTTAGAAAAGTTAAATTCATAAGGTTCACCAGCAAATCTAGTCAAAATTTTCTCTTTCTTACAATCTATAATAGCTCCACAAGTATTTAGAAAAGGTCTACCAAAAATGATAGGACAATGATCACTAGCAGCAGAACCAAGTACCAAAAAGTCAGTAGGATATTTAATCTTACCACATAGAACTTCCACATCTCGAACAATACCAATTGGAGAAATAGTTTCTCTATTAGCCAGATGAATAACCACATCAATATCTTCAAGTTCACAAGAACCAATTTCGTGCATAATCTCCGTGTAAAGCTCATAAGGAATAGCACTAACACTTGCACCAATATCACATAAACCATAATAGCAATGATCACCAATTCTAACAGATAGCATAGGAACACTAACTTGTTTGGGTTTATTAGGATGTGAAACAATATTAGAAGCATCTTCACAGAAAATAATATGACCATCCTCCACATTTTCAGTCACAAGATCCTTAACTATATTGCAACAGCAGGTTCAATTTTAATTTGTTCTTCAGGTTCTTTAGGTTTCTTTTCACTTTTATGAACCGCACTAGATATGACAGAGTACTCCTTCATTTTAGCAGGGAAAGGAGTTTTTTCAATATAAACTTCAGGAATAACATTATCAACAGTTTCAATCACTACACATTTGTTTACAGATGAATCAACTTTATCTTTATACGGTTCATGATACTTATCAAAATTCTTCTTAGGCAGTTCATAATGAGAGGCAAAAGCTTTATAAAGATTTGCAACAACTTGGGAATCAAGACCATATGTAGCACTCATATTACGAAATTTATCTCCATAAAAGCTTCAATGCATTTATAATCATAAATTATACTGATTCTCTATCCTTGTCGTTCTCCCATCCTTCAGTATTTTCTTGGATCCGATCAAGAAGGTCCCTTTTAAACTCTTCTTTGTTGCGTGTAAATGATCCAGAACAAGAAGTATCCAGCAAGTCTTGTCTTGAAAAGAAAGTCTTGCATAGAAATTATCAATAATAACATTACCAGGAAGCTCATGAATGGGGCATTTGAGCATTAAAGACTTCAATCTCCCCCAAGCTTGGGCAATACTTTCTCCATCATGAGGCCAGAAATTATATATGCGGTTCCGATCCTTGTGAATTTCACTTGGAGGATAAAATTTGGAATAAAATAAAGGCACAATGTCCTCCCAATCAATAGAATCACCATTCTTCAGCAATTTATACCAGTGCGCCGCTTTACCAGACAGCGATATAGTGAATAGTTTCTTTCTAACTTCATTCATAGAAATACCTGCACATTTGAATAACCCGCATAATTCATGCAAAAACAGTAAATGATCACCAGGATGGACAGTTCCATCCCCTTCATAGCGGTTATCCATAACACGTTCAATAATTTTCATAGGTATTTTATATGGTATCACTTCCTCACCTGGCGCATCCACTACCGTTGCGGTAGTAGTAGATTTCCCAAATAGAAATTGAAGAGAAGATCTCTCCATAATGACTTATAGCAGCAGGCATAAATAAAATCAGCACAAACAGTAAAGTTTTCCTTACCAATTCCACTTACCAATAGCGCTTCACTCCCCGGCAACGGCGCGAGAAAATAGTCTTGATGACCCACAAGTATAGGGTGTATCGTAGTATCTTCGATAAGTAAGAATGTCGATCCCAACGAGGAGCAGAAGGTGTTGGCAGCAGTTTCGATGAAGGATTCACTGTAAATGCTCACAAACAAGTATTCAAGGGGTTTTGATGTAATAGATGAATAAAGTACGAGTAAGTAAAATGCGAGAGAACTAATTGCAGCGAGTGGCCCAATCCTTTTAGCACAAAGGACAAGCCGGTTTGTTTACTTATAATGACCAAACGTTCTTGAGGACGCACGGGGATTTTAGTCTAGTGCTTTCGCTTCATGTGGCTAAATAATCTTCATTGTTTTGATAAGTGTTGTGTGGGTGAACCTATGCTAATGCACCGCCCTTCCTAGGACTAATACATACTTGTGATTATACCCCTTGCAAGCATCTACAACTACAAGAAAGTAATTAAGATAAATCTAACCACAGCCTTAAACTCTGAGATCCTGCGATCCCTCTTGCATCGATATACTAACGGGGCTCAGGTTTCGTCCGGCAACCCCGCAATTAGCAACCGAATACAAGATGCACTCCCCTAGGCCCATAAATGGTGAAGTGTCGTGTAGTCGACGTTCACACACACCACTAGAAGAATGACACCACAACTTAAATATCATAACATTGAATATTACTCAACCATAATTCACTACTAGCATTTAGACTTCACCCATGTCCTCAAGAACTAAACGAACTACTCACGAGACATCATATGGAATACAATCAGAGGTAATATGATGATGAATAACAATCTGAACATAAACCTTGGCTCAATGGTTTCACTCAATAGCATCAATAACAAGTAGAGAATAGTGCCGGGAGAGTTTCCCCTATCAAACAATCAAGATCCAACCCAAATTGTTACAGCGGTGACGAGTGCAGCGGTGGTGATGGCGGTGTAGATGGTGGAGATGATGATGATGATGATGGAGATGATGTCCAGCTCGATGACGATGGCGATGGCGTCGATTTCCCCCTCCGGGAGGGAATTTCGGATTCCTGCCCGCCGGAGAGCTCTTTCTCTCTGGTGTCCTCCGCCCCGAGAGGCGGGCGTAACTCTTCGTGAGGTTCCCTCGTGGCTTAGGTTTCGGGACGAAGAGTACGCGAAGAAAAGGAGGCGAAAGGGGCTGTGGGGCCCCAGACCACAAGGTGGCGCGGCCAGGCCATGGGCCGCGCCGCCCTATGGTCTGGGCCCACCTTGGGTCCCCTCTTCTCCCCCGCTCCCTCCGTCATCTGGAAAAATAGGAATTTACGTGTAATTTCCTTCCACGGTTGATCTTCGAAATATTGCGTTACGACGGTGCTTTTTCCAGCGAATCCAGCTCCGGTGCTTGATCATCCAATAATGACGAAACATGCAAAATAGATGAAATAACATAAGTATTGTGTCCCAATATGAAATATATCAATGAATAACAGCAAATTATGATACAAAATAGTGATGCAAATTGGACGTATCATCGTCATCATCATCTGACCAAGCCCAGCCTCGAAGGCGCTTGGCCGGTGGGTACCCGGTGTCGGAGGAGTCTTCTTCTTCAGACTCCTCCGCTTCTTCTTCCTCTTCGTCGGAGGAAGGATCCATCTCCCATGAGAGGAGGTCGTCTTCGCACGCCGCTTCCAGCTCCCCGTCGACGAGGAACCGGAGGTCTTCTCCCCGATGGTGCGGGGTTCGTCGGCTTCCGACTCAATGGAGAAGTCCCATTCTCTCGCGTCCCAATGCTCAGGTGCGAGAGCATCGTAGATGGCCATCTGATTGACCTCTGGCTCCAGCTCACTCGAGGAAGAGGATTGGGAGGAGGAAGAGGAAGACATGGCTACAGAGGGAGAGGGTTTTTTGATTGACGGCTGGTTTGGAGCAGGGGGATGAAGAGGTGAACTGTTCGATGTGGTTAAATAAAAGAAGATATAGTGGAGATTTAATGCTCGGACAGTTTCCAAGGATGTGGTGCCAAAGTTTGTCAAATCGTGCGGAGAAGTTGAGGCAAGGCGTCATGATGAAGAATACTGCGACGGTTCGCTCTCCACGACATGACCTCGAAGGAAAAGCAGTGGTTTTGAAATTATCATTACCAAATCCAGGGGGGCATGTGTTATCACCGGATTTTGGCCAAATCAGAGATGGGCCGTAAGTGAAGATGGGCTTGAAAGATATACACATGGAGTATCTTTGAAGCGGCCTTGCGCGAAGAGTTTGGGCTTAATTTCCCGTGTATCTGTAATATAGTAGATCGCATCGTAATTTAGATAGAGTTTGACCCGTGCACGGTTAGGTGCACGCCCGAATTAGAAAGTCCCTTGGACTATAAATATGTATCTAGGGTTATCGGAAAAGGAGGACAATCACGTTCACAACAAACACAAATCAGGCGCATCGCCACCCCCTTCTTTCGAGGGTTTCTCCCGGGTAAGCATCATGCTGCCTAGATCGCATCTTGCGATCTAGGCAGCAACGTTTATTCGTTTACCTTGTGTTGCTCGTGCTGAAGCGTTGTTGATGGCGAGTAGCACTATTTATCGTAGATGTTTTGGGGCTTGCATAGATGCTTTTCTTGCGCATATCTGCTTAGCTGTGCCGTCCCTCAATATCTAGCTGCCCTTACACCTATCCAGGTGTAAGGGCAGCATCTTGCTTGTTCGTTACTTAGTAGATCCGATCTGTTATAGTTGCTCCTTGTTCTTCAAGGATTAGTTTAATATCCGTATGGTTAGGCCTTGCAAACGGGTTGAACGATCCGGTAGTGCGTTAGGTATGGTTGGTTAGTCCTAAGAGGGATGTTCCGGGAATTAACTTGATGTTGGTTTTTAGGCCTCTTTTAGGGTTAGTTTTCCATTATCTTTCGTGTCTATTAGGCTCAACTACGCGTAGGATGTTCCGATCATACGGTGAAAACCCTAAACTGTCGTAGATTGATTTAGCTTTGTTATGATCAAGCAGGATCCCCATGTCATTGAAAATCCAACGTGAACCATGGGGCGATCGGCTCTTTGAGCCGATCCGCAGGGCAACCTGAGAGCCGATAGGGCTCGTATTTAATGTTTACGTGTGTGCCATGCAGGAAACTAATCGAAGCAATCCAACACCTTCTTGGCCAGGTATAGGTCAGGTGGCACGCCCTTGCAACCGCCAGGTCGTGTGCCGGAGCATTTGCGGGACGACGTCGAGGGACCAGGGCCCGCTGCCGCCTTGGAAGCCTCCCGGCTCTTCGTGTTGCTTAACCACTGCTCGCCGGTGGGTTTTGGCAGGCAACAGCTCCATCGGCTTTGTCGCGGGCAAATCGGACACCTCGCTGTTCGTCCTGCGCCACGGCAATGAGCTCGCCTACCTCCTGCTCTACGTGGACGACGTCGTACTCACTGCGTCCTCGACCTCGCTCCTTCGCCGGCTCATCAACAACATGCTCGCTGAGTTTTCCATGAAGGACCTCGGCCCCCTGCACTTCGTCCTCGGGATCAGCGTCATTCGGACTTCGGCCGGCTTCTTCCTCTCGCAGCATGCCTACGCCACGGAGCTCCTGGAGCGTGCCAACATGCAGGATTGTCGGCCGGCCACCACACCAGTGGACACTCGCGCCAAACTCTCCGCAGACGCCGGCGATCCCGTCGACGACGCCGCCAACTATCGCAGCCTCGTCGGTGGACTGCAATACCTCACGATGACGCGCCCTGACCTCAGCTATGCGGTGCAGCAGGCCTGCTTGCACATGCATGCGCCGCGCGCGCACCACCTCGCCATGCTCAAGCGCATCCTACGCTATGTCCGTGGCACAGCTGCCTTCGGTCTGCAGCTTCATCGCTCGTCGTCGCTTGATCTCGTCGGCTACTCCGACGTGGACTGGGCGGGCTGCCCTGACACACGCCGCTCTACGTCGGGCTACGCGGTGTTCCTCGGCGACTCCCTCATCTCCTGGTCGTCCAAACGCCAGCCGACCGTCTCACGGTCCAGTGCGGAGGCCGAGTATCGCGCCGTCGCCAACGTTTTCGTTGAATGCTGCTGGCTCCGACAGCTGCTGGGCGAGCTCCACGTCGTCGTCCCCAAAGCTACGGTGGTGTACTGTGACAACATCTCTGCGGTGTACATGACGGCGAACCCAGTCCACCACCGCCGCACCAAACACATAGAGCTGGACATCCATTTTGTCCGTGAGAAAGTCCAGCTTCGTGTTCTTCACGTTCCAACGACGCAGCAGTTCGCCGACGTGATGACCAAAGGATTGCCGACAGCGGCGTTTGAGGAATTTCGATCCAGCTTATGCATCCGTGCTCCGGATACAGCAGCTGCGGGGGGTGTTAGCGTAGCTAGTCCATCTTGTACAGGACTCCGTCAAACCCCACGATCACACGATCGCATGTACTCTACGAGTGTAACCACTCGCACGATCCCCTGCCACTCTCCGTGAGCACATTGTACTTGTAACCTATATAAGCTGATCAATACAGAGCTAAGCACCCAAGGTGCATCGCTATATCTCTCTTCACTAACTGCCCAAACTCACAACTGCCAGATCTGGCGCGCTCAAATGTTCATGTGTTCGTCATCAATTCAATGACGACGCTGATCGTGTAGCCTGCCCTAATCGCTCTACGCATGTTAAAAGTTGCAGGCTAAGCTAGCGAGTGCAGCTTGTTTCCGCTGAGCGTTGAGTGGTTGTATCATGGGAAGAAGAACCCAGGTGATGGCCGTGCATGGCGTCGGCCTCGTCAAGCGGATCGACAAGCTCGACTCCTTCGACGCGTGGTGCAAGGACGCCTACATCTGCCACTAGTCCGACGTGCCGGAGGTGGAGGTCAACACGCAGAAGAAGCTAGACCCCATGAATGATTTTATCCGCCAGCGCGCTTCCTATACCATGGTGGCATGGTCCATGTAATCCTGGCCGTCTTAGTCCGCGAGTCCAGGTCGGCGGCCATCGTCAGGATGTTACAATAAGCGGGCCACGCATACGAACAGATAGTGCTCCACCCTGTTTTTCTGCTGCTTGTGTGCCAGAGTATTCTGCCTGGTACAACAATCACCAAGCACTTTACAATGGTCCATATACCAAGAGCAGATGCTGCCGAGAGCTAAAACTCAACCCCCTATATTTCTGCCATAATTCTAGAATTTTAAAATACACTATCTGATACATCTATATAAATTTTTGACCTCATTTTTTTTATGTGACCCACACATGAGCACCGTTAAATTTTATAGGAACATTTTTTTTTGTATTTATCAGAATGCACAACAAGCTCTTTATTACTCATATCTTGTAATGTACATTAATATGTTTGCAAAGAAAAATTCACCTACGGTATCATTATACTCTTGAATTTTTTTTCTTCCATCATTTTTGGCACTAGTAGAAAGTATGGCTTTTGTCCAAAGCCCCTTGGAGCGTTAGTCCCGTTTTAAAAAGGAACCTGGACTAATGGGCCATATTAGTCCCGGTTCGAACGGCGCGGGCGACGGGACCCTCTAGTCCCGGTTCATTTGAACCCTTTAGTCCTGGTTGGCATTACCAACCGGGACTAAAGGGGTTGTGGCAGAGAACCCAAGGCCCCGAGCCCCTTTAGTCCGGGTTGCTAATACCAATCAGGACTGAAGGTTCATCTCTATATATACCCTGCCCTGCCTAAACTTGTGAGCTACACTTAGCTTTTTCCACTTCTTAGCACAAGAGGTGTATGTTGCTTTGCTATCTTCTTATGCACAAGAGGTGCTCGATGAAATGCATAAAATTATTTGCCACTTGAGTTCACAGAAAACAAGCCACACTTAACCTTTTTTCTCTTTTTTCCTTCTCGATCGAGGTTAACAACTTTATCCTTTCATCCTTCATTAATAAAATGCATGTGTGTATATATACATCGTTTCACTATTTATGATGTTCTGTAATGGTTTTTGATAAGCTTAATTATATAATGCAGATGAATCGGCAATGGATGTACAGTGCCCGACGCCATAACGAGTTCATTGCAGGCCTAAATTCTTTTTATCGGTGTTGCTGAGGAAAACAAACGGGATAGAATAAGATAAATTACTCTTACATGAAAACCCTTCACACCCACCTGATACGGTCCGGTTTCATGCCCAACAATAATTGCTGGACCAAGTATGGAGAAAGAGGGGTTATGATGGAAGACAATGAAGAAGAAGAGGATGATGACAACTATGCCATGTTCCCTGAATACGGTGATACTGCAACGGGAGAAACAGAAGATCAAGGGGCATCATATGAGCCTACCGATGATCTTGGTCGGGGCATTGTTGATGCTAGGAGAGACTGCGAAACTAAAAAGGAAATGTTGAAGTTCGACTAGATATTAGACGATCACAACAAATTGTTGTACCCAACTTGCGAAGATGGCCAGAAAAAGCTGGGTAGCACACTGGAATTGTTGCAATGGAAGGCAGAGAATGGTGTGACTGACTCGGGATTTGTAAAATTTCTGAAAATAATTAAGAAGCAGCTTCCAAGGGGTAACAAATTGTCCGTCAGTACGTACGAAGCGAAGAAAGGTTGTCTGCTTCTAGGATTAGACGTGCAGAAGATACATGCATTGCAGTATAAGATCATACGAGATGACCCAGTTGATGTTGAAGAGGGTTCTTGCCAAGGTTGGTATGCGCCTATAATACCACGACCGAAATGTTTGTTCATAAATAAAGAGCACGCTAGGTTGTTGCGATGGCACAAAGAAGACCGTAAGAAAGACGCGATGTTGAGACACCGCTGATGGGTTGCAGTGGAGAAAAATTGAGAGAAAGTTCTCGGACTTTGCAGATGACGCAATGAAGTTAAGATTTGGTCTATGTAATCCGTTTGGAGAGCAAAGCTGCAGTCACAGTACCTGGTGAATGTGTCGTAGCGCGACAAGAGGGGGGTGAATGATCGCTATACCAATTTTAATCCTTTTTCCGTTTTTGCAATATGGAAGTAAAGGTGGTGGCTTTGATAGTAAAGGTGACCCTACAATGATGCAATGCAATAGAGCAAGCTAGGCAAGTAGTAAAGAAAGTAAATGAGCAAGTATGAGAGAACGGGACAACCGGGCGGAAGCGGAGATGAGGCGATATGTTTCATTGGAGTTCCTACCATAAAAGGGAGTACGTCTGCGTTCAGGAGGTGTGGACCACGAAGGTCCAATAGCCACGAAGGCTTCACCTTCTGCCTCAAGGAAACCCCACAAAGGAGTTCTCTTTCCTCCACTAAACAGGTCGGTCGAGGGGGCTATTCCTTCACACAAGGTTGGGGCGAGCTCCACAACGTCGGAGGCTCCCAACATCCCATGGGACTAGTACAGCCCAAGCAACTCTCCATGGGAGCTCATCTCCAAGGGATCCCACAAGAGGAACCCTAACTACAAGATCCACTAAGGATTCAGTGGGATTGGTGAAATCTTTCTTGGTGGAACTATAGATCGGGACCTCCTCCACCACTCCTCAAAGTTTGGGCTTGATTGGTTGGATGGGGAAGAAGATCCTCAAGATTTGAGCCCAGCAACAATGGAGGAGAGAGAATAGAGAAGAGATAAAACGAGCTGGGGAAGAAGAACCCTTTTATAGGGGTCCACGAATCCAACCGTTATGCCCTAATTCCGCACAACCGGTACTACCGCTCTCGGGAGCGGTACTACCGCCTTTGGTAAACTCAGCCCTTCCAGTGAAAGACACGTGGGGCATAACCGGTACTACCGGTACCGTCAAGGTACCGGCATGCATGTTGCAAGCCCTGGACCCCAGCCCGGTACCATTGCGGTAACGAGGTGGTACTACCCCACGTATGACGATACCATACCTGTACCAGACTGGTACTACCGCATTTCACTATCGCTGGCGACTCAAGCTGTAGTTTCGGTTTAGGTACCGTCAAGGTACCGGCATGATCTCTGTGAGTTTTCCCAAGAAGGTGATAACGTCAGCGGTACCTCGATCAGTACTACCGGTCCTGGAAGGGAGCGGAAGTGCCGCTGCGAGGTTCCAGGCTGACGTGTACCTAGTGCTGAAGGCGGTAGCGGTACTACCCCTCTCAGCACCGGTACTACCGGGTTCGCTGGAACCAGTTTCTTCTCTTTACCTCTCCAACCACGTCGACTCACGACACACACACAAAACCAGAAGACCTATCAACTACGAACTAGAATCTTCCGGTCTTGAGGTGTTCAATGAGATCACCGTGCACCTGTAAATCCTCAAGGAAACTATGTACACGATGATATATATTCAAGTGTTGTTATCAAACACACAAAACAATACATGGAGAGACCTTGCTCTTTCACCTAGCCTATGACTATGTATCTATAACCTTCCTCCTTGGTTGTGCATGGAGCGGAGGTTCATTATGATGCCAGTTGATGTGGGTATTACCCTTTGGGTACCTGATGATTGTAAACCACAATGCCAACAAGATTTTGATTCGTTGGCACTCCAAGTGCAGAATGTTGTGTCAGTAGAGTATCTTCCCCACAAGGGTGGCTCAAGGGTTTATATCGAACTCTCGGGGAACTGGACAAAGAGTATTCTCTTCTCCCTTCTTCTAGCAATCCCGCAAGTAAATAAAAACCTTGCGTCCCCAACTCCACCGTGTGGTTGTCAAACACAAGGTTTCACGTAAGTAAATAACACGAGTATAAATAATACAAGTAAAACTAAACTAGATAAAATAACTAAGTAAAAACTGTAAAGAGGTTGATTTTTTGGTGTTTTGGATGCAAATGAGAAAAGTAAATATTTTTGTATTTTCAGATTAAAATAGTACATCAAATACAAAACAAGATAAAATCGATATAAAGGTGTTTCTTATGACAAAAAGTTGACCGGGATTCATGGATTCACTCGACTATTCTCTCTTTAAGTTGTAGTGGACAAATAGTAATTTATCAATGAGATATGAAGGTGCAAATAATAGTATGCGTAAGATCAGAATTAATATGGACATCACGTTCTAACATAGAGATGATGCAACACATCTCTCTTATGTTCCAGAAGAAAGAAACTTCATACAATCTTGTATTAAAAATTAACAAAGCATAGCCATAAGTATTTTAACATGATGTTTGAATATCAAATATGCTATCTTGAACAAACAAGTTGATCACTATTGTCACCGTGACGAACATAGCACATACATTCACTTTATCCCTAGTAAGGTAGCAAAATAAAAGGTCAAGACCATAATAGATTTTGAAAATATTGTCACTATCCAATCACTAAAACATGCTAACCCATCTAATACACACATTACCCCACATACACTCTTACACATATATTTGATCATAATAAATACTTAAGAACGGGTACATAATATGCATTTATCAATACATTCCTCAATCTCACCATTGATTATAGGGTTGGTTACACGTATATTTAATACACACATCACCCCATAAACCTCTTTAGCCAAAGGCTCATATTGAGCCTTACAATATATATATTCCTCAATCTCTCGATCGATTACAGGGCTGGTTACAAGTATATATTTATAGCAGCTAATAGCCCAAGCCTAATTCTATTAGGACTCCTATTTCCTGCTCCAATCGGAGAAGCACAGTCCGTGCTTATTGGAAAAAGCTTGCGGCCGGCCGACCGATCCGGAGCCAAAATCGGTCGTGCACGCCCGCGGCGCGTGCACCCACCTGCCAGCTGATCTCCGCTTCCGTAAGTATTACCTAGACTTAGCTTGCTGCATATACACATGCGTATACACCCGCGCGCCCTCCGTAGCAAGCTTGGAGCATACACACGCCCAGCATAGCTAGCTACTTTTGGCTGCTTTAGTGCATGCATGAGAGCTTGTAGTGTAGCTTTAGTGCCGATTATTTCGATATTGCATGCGCTTAAGGCTGAAGGGTTTTTTAATCACGGATTAGATTGGACGCCTGACATTTTTCTATCACGGGAGTTGATCCGAAGACCAGCTAAAGACTCGCTTCTTTCTACGTCATTTTTTGTTGTTGTAATCGTTTGCGACTTTTGTAAAAAATAGTTGACGATTTTTGTTGTAATTCAATCTGTAGCAAATTAATTATTGCGTGACCACTTTTAATTGTTTGAAAACATTGAATTTTTGTTGTAATAGTATGCAACTTTTGTAAAAAATAGATGATGATTTTTGTTGTAATTTAATTTGTTGGAAATTTATTATTTCTTAACCACTTATGCAATTTTTGCAAGGCATATATTTTTTGCTGTAATAGTACGCGGTTTTTATGGATAATGTTTGCGAATTTTGTTGTAAATCGATATGCAGAAAAATGTTGTTGGTTTAATCACTTTATTGTAACATTACTTTTTTTACAAAGACTCGAACGTTTTGTTGTAATATTATATATTTTTTGTATACATGCGTCACTGTTTTTGTTCTAATACGATAAATCAGCACAGTAGTATATTTGTTGTAAATATATAGAAGGACATAGCCAAAGTTATATAGCTTTTCGGTTTAAGTGGCAAAACCTGGGACTGCGGGTTAATTTTGCAGAAAATGAGGGGTCAAACTGTAAAAATAAGTTGCATTTGTTGTGAACGTTGGATGTCCATCGGACGGCCGGAAGGACAACCGATTTTGGGCTAACTATCAGCCCACCGACGCCTAGCGTCCGCCGTGCTTATTTCCAACAGGCTTGCCTACATACAGATTGTATGCGTACGCATAACGTATACGTGAGGTGCATATAGCTAAGAGGTGCCAATCTGGATGTATAGGGGATGTAGAGGTGACACTTCAGAACAACAAGCCCTCAACTGGGCTTACGATAACAAGGGTCCTCCAAGAACGAAGGAACGGCGCAAGGGAGACAAAAATTGTGTTGTAGTGAGAATGTGAGGTATCGGTGGCTAGAGAGATGCATACCTATTTTCAAATTAAAAATATCGATCAGAAGGACTACATCTTGTGGTGTTGTCTGGAAAGATCGAGGAGCTGCCAAAGTATGTGCCGGAAGGGAGCTAGGGCGAATCCATCCGCTGACAACCGTCCGATGGCATGAAGTGGACGGTTAGAGGGTACTCTGTATTGCCTGGTTTGGAAAAGAAAATTCAAATTTTAAAACTAGTGCATTATGGTAGTGGATATCATGATATTACTTCATGGTGTCACCACTATAGAGATATCATCATACACAGTGAACGGTTAGAAGGGACTCTGTATTGCCTGGTTTGGAATAAAAATTCAAATTTTGAAACTAGTGCATTATAGTAGTGGATATCATGATATTACTTCATGGTGTCACCACTATAGAGATTCATCATACACGAGTATCATATACCTGTTACTAAAATATGATAATATCCACTATGGCTAGGCTAATGAGTTTCTTTGATTAAGAATAACTACTTTTAAGACAAACACGCATAAAAAATGCATGATTAAACCACATGGTATGTGCAGTGAGCAACCTAAACGAAAGTAGCATTCCTTTGTCCATGGCTGTGATTTATCAAAATTTAGATATATCAAGATACTATTTATTGTTAGATATATCTAAATTTAGATAATTGGTTGATATATTTTATAGGACGGAGGGAATACAACTGTTAGGTACCAAGTACGTGTGACACCGGGGACACAGAATAAAAGTGTGACACCACACATTGCTTGGAACTAAACACAAGGCTGCTTGACATGTTACTTGAAGATACGAAATAACTTAGAATATCAACGAGATCTGCTGCAAATGAGGCTGAGAACATGCACACCCGGGTCAGCTTACCATCCACAGCTCTAGTATAATCTTACATCATGTGACAATATTCCCATTCTCTCTGTCATTTTTCGATAAAAGAACATTTACTACTTAAAATGTATAAACATTACACCCAGCCTTTTCATAACTAAGTCTAAGACACACACAACCGCACAAACATCCGACATCCAACATCCAACAATACAAAAGGTAAAATTTAAAAGACGCAATACACGTGATCAACTCATAATAGGTATGAACTCCAATCCGCTGATTACTCTGCCATCCATGCTGGGAAAACCAATCTCCCGCCGTGTCCTCCAACTGTGTAGACACCTCCATAAATAGATCGCTATTCTCCAAAGGTTGAAGAGACAACTATGGACAGAGCAAAGCAGTGCACCGATAAATAACCTGCAAGAGAGAACACTTTTTGTCATTAAAAAATCTACATAGCCACATCGATCAAATAATGGCAATCACTCCCACCCTAATAGGTATTTTAAACATATGATCCACCCCATTTAGCTAGTTACCGAATATATTAGCAACTCTACGTGGCGGGTATAAGATAGAACCTATCTGGATGACTGGCCATATAAATCTAACAAACTGACATTGAAAGAATAAGTGTTTGATAGTCTCGTCGTGATAAAAGTGATGAGAAAAGACACACTTTTTACTTTCTTGCCAAATACATTTTGCAGGTTGTCCTTAATGAGATGCATATTATGGTCAAAGTAAAATTTTATGAAGTTGGTTCAACTATATATGAAAATATATTAACTTTTATAATACGAAATGCATATAATATGAAAATATATTTCATGATGATTGTAATAACATTAAGATAATTTTGTATATGTTGCTATAATTTTCTATATTTTTTTAGAAATGGGGGTATACCCCGGCTTCTGCACCATGACGATGCACATGGATATTTATTAGAAAAACAGGTTCGGAATAGTATCGTTTACAAGTCATGCATCACTGAGGATTGATAAAAAAATCAACCATCGAAGACAACACATACTATGACTACACATCAACATAGCCTTCTAGTATGTCGCCAACCAACCTGGCACAAGATATCCCGAACGACCATCAGGAGCCGTAAGCAACCGGAAGCCATGGCATCCCGCTGCCCCTCCGGAGAGAGTAGGGCCCAAAGCTGGACCCAGTGGAAGACCATATGGATAACCCGCAAGAAATGAAAAGAGGCTTTTTTATTAAAATTTATGTCATTTCTGCCCTCCAAATAGACCAACATAAAGCAGAAACCCCAATCCGGATAAAAGCCTTAGATTGTCTATCTACTCCATTTAACCAATTACCAAACATATTAGTAATGTTGGTCGGAGGTGGAAGATCATAAGTGAATTAACCGTACGACATAAGAGCTTAGCTAAGAGACATTCAATAAAAACATGCTGAATGGTCTCCTGTTCCCCACAGAAAACACATTTTGTACACCAATTTCAATGATATTTAGCTAGATTGTCCTTAGTTAACAAAACCTTATTACTCAAAAACCACATGAAAATCTGAATCTTAAGGGTAATTTTAACCTTCCAGAGATACTTTCTCAGAAAAGGTGTATGGTCATACATAAGCTCTTCATAAATCGACTTCACTTTAAACAAACCATTAGATGTCAAATTTCAAACAAAACGATCATCCTCTTCATTCAAATTTACGTTTCCGACATAATTGCAACCATGCAGTCCATTTATTACCACTCAACACCCTTCAGAATGTATTGTTCGTCGGTGTTTGGGCTAATACCTGTGCAACTGTGATATTCTTATGGTGTATAATATTATACAACGACGGATATTGATGAGCCAAAGAAGTATTTCCTAACCAGGTATCTTCCCAAAAGCGGATACTCATACCATTACCCACTTTGAAAGAAACCCTAGAAAAAACTGTTGTTTAACCCCCATCAATCCTTTTCAGAATGGGGAGTCAGTAGGCCTAGCTTGCACCTACGATAACGTCTTCTGTCTTTGGTATTTATTTTGTAGCAACTCTTGCCACACCCTGTCTTTATTAAGAAGTTTAAAGAGTCATTTACTCAATAAGCATATGTTTTTTTGTTTCGAGAACCTCAATACCTAAGCCCCCCTGATCCTTGGGTTGACAAACAATGTTCCATTTTGTAAGCCGGTCTTTTTTTTG
The DNA here is from genome assembly GCA_030979885.1 of Lolium multiflorum. NCBI lineage: Eukaryota > Viridiplantae > Streptophyta > Magnoliopsida > Poales > Poaceae > Lolium > Lolium multiflorum. Next base: position 229,893,980 of record CM061751.1, on the reverse strand, counting down.
TTTTCATCGGACTGCCAAAAGAATCTAGATCTATTGAAGTCCAAACGTTTCCTTACCCCAACAGGTATTTGCAGGAAAGACAACATAAACATTGGTAAACTAGTTAATACTGAATTAATAAGGACTAACTGACATGGGTATACCCGTCGGGTACCCATTATTAGTATACCTGGCTCGGCTCGGCCGAATATGGAGAAGGTCCAATAAGGCAACCCGAAGAAGTAGTCGACTAGAACTCTTGTAAAACCCTAAGCTGGTTGCATATATAAAGCCAGTCAGGGCAGCCGATAGGGGTAAAATAGATAGACAGCATAGCTCCGCCTACGGCGGCACCCTGTAAACATACATATGATCATATAGAAAAATTGCTAGCAGCACGTAGGGATCCTCCACCGAGGGGACCCGAAGCTGGGTACGTCGTGTGCCTAATCTCGTTCCCGGAATCTCCATCGTCGCTCTCCCCCGAAACCCAAGTCTACAATACGTAGGCATTGCCGAGGTGATCCCTCGTCAATTAGCGCCGTCTGTGGGGACTGCGGCAATTGGATTTTGTTATCCGGGCGGAATCCATCATCATCATCAACAACCTACGGATCGCGCCTCGTCTTCAAGATGGAAATCTTCGCTAAGCTGAAAAATTGGAGAGATCGGGTCCGAGTGCCCGTCCAAACAATTCCAATTCCAGCAACACAGATCGTATGTGGCGGCGCACGAGAAGTTTCAAGATGCGGCACGCGCCTTCATCCGCAACGTGTGTTTCCGGCGCGAGGATACAGGTCAGCGGCAGCTCCTAAGCAGCACCTATGCGCATCCAGCTAGAAGTTTCGGCAAGCCACGAATTGTACTTTGGTGCGGTCAAGCACAGGATCAGAAGTCGTTTGGGATCGGTATTGGGAGCCAAAGTAAATCTGTGGGAATTGCGGCAAAGAAAAGAGCAACTTGATCAGCTCTCCTAATTCATAGTATGCATTACGGTTCTCGCGGAACAAATCCAAGAGAAAAGGAAGAATAGAAGTAAAAAAGAAAACTAGTCGCAAATAAAGATGCACGTTGGGACTCTTTATGCCTTAGCTGATCAAGGATATTGGCGACAACATATTCGCCATCATGGACCTACCGTCGCAGGCTCGTCGACATCGGACAAAAATAACCAGGTGCTATCTTACATTCGTAATATTTACTTGGCAAATTTTTTTTTTTCGGTTCGTGCTATTATTTGTATTTGCGTGCAGATTTTTTTTCCGCTTCAATACAACTTCAGATCGGAACAAACTCCGATTACTTCGACGCGCGCAGTTGCATGCTCGGGGGCTCGTCCGTCGAAAATCGACCGCGCGTACTTGCCTCTCTCGGGTGCTCGCTCGCCACGAACTTCGACTACATCATCGACTGTATCCATCACATCGACTGCATCCTCTTCATCGACTACTTCTGGTTAGGCGCCACATCAACTGTGTACACCGCTCGACCTGCACGACTTGTTTTCAAGTCGGCTCCGCCATAGCCACCAAATAAGCTAAGTGTTCTTCTTTCGAGAATCAATTATTATTTACTATTGCTACATCGGAATACTCGGGGGCTGCACCATTACATCATTAAAGCAAATTCACACAACACTGGGGCTGTGTCATTACTTCGTTACCACAAATATACTCGGTTACTTGGTGAATTTCTTTTCTTCGGCTTAGGGAAATTATCTTCTCTGAAATATATCTTCTTCGGCTCTGTGGAATTATCTTCTCAGGCGGTGGAATTATTTTCTTCAGCTCAGTGGATTTATTTTCTTCGACTTAAGTGGATTTATTTTTCGGCTCTGTGGATTTATTTTCTTCGCTTACTGGATTGGTTTTCTTTGGGTTACCATTGGTTTCTTCAAATATAATACTACCTGACGCATCTCCCGGCTAAATGGATTTATCATTTGTAACTATTACTGGACTTATTTTCTTCGGGCCAATGGATTCATCCTCTATGATATTGGCGGATTCATATGTTTCATATTTAATGGCGTAATATCCAATGTGGATTCATCTCAAATACCTCATCTTGGCTTCATCTTCAGTACTTCATCTTTAATGACATAATCTTCAATGGTTTAATCTTCTGACGATTTCATCTCCAATGGCGTAAATTTTCAGTGGATTTTATTATATTATTGACAATGGCTTCATCCTAAATGGCTTCACCTTATATGACGCCGTGACTCCGTCAACTTCTTCCGACATCACGGCTAACACTCGGGGGCTTGCCAACGACTTCACCCCTGAGCATAGCTACAACATAATATTCCAGGCGATCACTACTTTGGCACAACGTTTTCAGCAACGCTCGGGGGCTCGACAACAACTTCGCCCCGGGTCACAACTGCGACACGGTGTCTAAGCAACAATCATGAACATCACCCCAGCAGTGCTCGAGGGCTCGGTTATTTCTTCATCAACAATTTGGCGGCATCCACTTTCACTTTTTGGTGGTTTCTACTTCGGCTCGACTTCTTCTCAGCACTCGAAGACTTTATTGCACGTCGATTATGTCGTGCCCAATAAGCTAAGTGTTCCTTTATTTTACAAAAAATCAATTGTCATTTACTTTCGCTGCACCCGACACTCGGGGGTTGCGCTGTACAAATTCACTCTACATCTCAGGTTGACAAAAGAAGAACTGCGCCAAGGAAAAACTACATCAACAAAGAACTCGATAAAAAATTCTGCAAGGAACCCGAAGAAATCTTCTTCAGGGAGGAACCAGATGAAATTGTCTTCAAGAAGAAACCCGAAGAAATTATCCTCAAAGAGGACCCGAAGAAATTGTCCTCAGAGGAGACGAAGAATTTTCTTCAACGAGGTGATGAAGAATTTTTCTCAAGGAGGAACCCGACAAAGAATTTTCCTCAAGGAGGACCCGAAGAAATTTTACTCAAGGAGGAACTCCACGAAAATCTCTTCAAGGAGGAACCCAACAAAAAAAGAATGGAAAAATCTTCGAGTCCATATACTCGTCATTTATTTCAGTTGCATATTCGATGAAAAAGCATACTTCAAGGAAGTCGATAAAGAAAGTTGAGCCTACACCCAACTGCAAACACTCAGCTGTAGCCTCGGGGGCTACTCCCATCGGGAGCGCTTGTCGCGCACCCGAAGAAATGAAATCAATATAGCAAGTCAAGATCCTATTCGACAAAAGATAGCAACCCGGAAAAACGGTTCAACCCGAAGAAATAGAGCATTCCATTAGCCAAACAAAAGGCGTTCGACAATATATTCTCAGAGCGCCTCAGTCGCGAATTAATCTCTGAATGCCGCAATACTTTGCGAAGGTAAGTCCCCAGGATCCGTCCTGGCGGCGTGGCACCGCCTCTGACGGCGCTTTGCTACTTTTTTCCGTATCAACAGATATGAAGAAAAATCCTAACGGACGCGTTAGGTACTCGATAAAACAACTGGAATTCGGCATCTGGTAAGACCTTAAGCGGCACGTCGGGTACGCGTATCCCGAATTCGTGTCCGGGGACGCGTGTTTGAAGTAGGTTTATACGGATTGCCACAAGTGCATTAACTGGTACCGAGCTTTCGGATGAACCAGCCCTATTTACCAATATCCCTGTGCAATATAGAAGTCGAGAAAAATATAGTGTTTCCGTGCACTCGAAATATATGAAAAACAAAGAAATGAAGTCTAGAGATTTCATCCGATTTCATGTTATTCTGCGACTCAAATAAATATAGTAAAGTTGTTTACACAAAGCTTCGGCTTCATGAAGAAAAATGTATATCAAAATAAGACAAGATATCAAAATAGTTTACTCGACTTGAGTTTTCGTGTTTTTGTCTTGCAGGTAAATATATAAAGGTTTGTAGACTCAACTCGACTCTGCGACTCGAGTGGAGCCTACTCCCATCGGGAGCGCTGGATTTTATTAAGTCCTCTAACAGGAGTCGATAAAAAGAGGGGTTGCGCCTAGAAATATAGTCAAGATCTTCATCGAGTAGTACAACTTGAGTCTATGCCCAAGTGCAAGCACTTGCCCATAGACTCGGGGACTACTCCCATCGGGAGCACTGGCCGCGCACCCGATAAAAAATAGTTTCGAGAGATCATCTACGCTACACATGATCTACAACATGGACCTCGCCTTGTATTTCTTCGACTTCGGAGATGGTTATGCTTGGAGTCTCACGCAAGTCTTGACCCTAGACACTCGGAGGCTACTGGCATGGGTATACCCTTCGGGTACCCATTATTAGTATACCTGCTCGGCTCGGCCCAATATGGAAAAGGCCCAACAAGGCAACCCGAAGAAGTAGTCGACTAGGACTCGTGTAAAACCCTAAGCTGGTTGCATATATAAAGCCAGCCAGGGCACCCGATAGGGGTAAAACAAATAGACAGCATAGCTCCGCCTACGGCAGCACCCTGTAAACATACATATGATCATATAGTAGATTGCTAGCAGCACGTAGGGATCCTCCACCGAGGGGACCGGAAGCTGGGTACGTCGATGCCTAATCTCGTTCCGGAATCTCCATCGTCGCTCTCCCCCGAAACCCAAGTCTACAATACGTAGGCATTGCCGAGGAAAAAAAAAAGATCCCTCGTCACTAACCTATCACCATAGGACAGTAACTTGCCCTTCCAGCATCCTAGTTTACTCTTAAACCGTGTTTCTACCGGATACCAATCCGAATTCCTGAGTTTTTTTTGTAATGGATTGGAATACCCAAGTATCTAAAGGGGAGTTGTCCAGCATCACATCCAAAGATCTGCTTATACTGGTCATCCTCCTCCTTGGCCTTTCCAAAACAAAAAATCTCATTGTCGAGGGTACTCCTCGGCAATACCCTCCATTTGGGCTTAGGGTAGATGGAATCCTGTAGGCTGACACGAGACATCGGTTATCAAACAAGCGGAGGAGGCGATTTACCCAGGTTCGGGGCCCTCGGTGAGGTAAAACCCTTACGTCATGCCTATCTGATCTTGATTATGAAAATATCGGGTTACAATGGGGTGCCGAAGGTTTCGGCTGTGATCTCGTCGAGAAGATAAGTTCTGCAGGGACCTAGCTCTAGATTTATGGTGGCTAAAGTTGCTAAGATTCCGTGTGTCCTCGGCAGCCCCTCTCCTGGCCCTTATATAGGGAGCCAGGTCTCGAGAGATCTGTCCGGGTACGACTAGGTTACAAAGGCCCCTAGTTCCAGACTTTCCTTGTATTCTTCGTCTCTTCGTCTTGTTCTTCAAGGAATCTTCTTCGGCACCGACGTAGTCCACCTTGCCATCGAGTGTCTTCATGGGCCCCCGGTTGGGCCGTACGGGATAGGGCAATACAGTTATCCGAAGGGTAATGCCCACGTCAATAGCCCTGAGTATCTAGCCGAAGATATTTGGTAGAGACTAAAGCATGCCTCCACCGATGTTCTCCTTCTCTTGATAAATCTTGTCCTTCTTATACGACATCATCTCCTTCTATCGGTGCGCGTCCAGCGCTCCCGATGGGAGTAGCCCCCGTGTCTTGGTACGGATGCTTGCAACCATGCGTAGACTCAAGTTGAGCTACTCGAATGTTTTCTTCTGCTGAAGCTTTCTAAAGGTCTTCATAAGTCATCCGATACATTTATATCAGGGCTTCAATTTTTCAAATAAAGTCTAATGCGTAAAGGATTTTGAGTAACGTGCCCAGCTTTGCTGGTTAACTACCGATGGCAAAACATCGTTACCCTACAGAATTAAGTCCCCGGGCATGATCCTGGAGTGCAAAAAAGTTTGTCGGGTGCGCAATCAGCACTCCCGATGGGAGTAGCCCCCGAGTCTGGTCACGGGTGCTGGCAACCGGGTGCAGATTTGGGCCAAACGATTCGATTATTCCAATCTTTCTTCAGATACTGCCACAGTCTTTGAGTCGATGGGAGTAGCCCCCGAGTCTAGACACGAATGCTTGCATACGTGTGTAGACTCAAGTCGATCCACCCGATGATTTCAACTTTTCTTCGGATGCTTCCAGCGGACTTTATGACATCACTAATGACGTAACCACTGTTGCAGTTTTGATTGACAGGACGTGGCCTGACAGGCCAATCCTACTTCTGCGCGGTTATGTTTATGAAATGACCACTACTTCCTCGCAGTTACCAAGGCGACTCCTCGATTTCTGCGCTCGATAATGAGAAGAGATCTCTTAAATAAATTGGAAGAAACGACACGTGCCCACTCAATCCTCAGATTTCCTTTTACTTTATAATCTCAAAGGGTAAATTCTCCTCTTTCCACACTTCATCCTCGCACCCTTTCTTCCTCATTCATCCTTCTTGTTCACAAACACTGCACCGCCACCGCCGTTTTCCGGATCTTCCTCAGATCTCATAATGGTGAAATAGAGGAATCTTACTCTCGCCACCAGTGCAGTGAGCAGTGGCGCCGCCACCAAGACTCCTCCAAACTCGTCGACGAGAAGTGCATCAGATGTTCCTCCCCCAGCTCCGGCGCCGCCTGCGCCAGAAAGCTCCACGGTTGGGCCTATGCCCGGCGATTGGCCGGTTTCTACCACTACAAAGCGTGATGAGAAGAGGGCCCGCAGCCTCGGAATAATTTCTTCCGACGAGGGGAACGTTATTCTTGCAGGTGCGACTTTGCGGACCAATCCCCCTGCCGGTTTTACTATGATGTTCTTATCCTTCTTGTATCGAGGTCTTTCGCTTCCTGCTCACAAATTTCTCCATCACCTCCTTCGCGTGTATGAGATCCAATTGTGCCACTTGACTCCCAATTCAATCCTTCATCTTATCATCTTTATCACCCTCTGTGAAGCGTTCCTGGGCATTGAGCCCCACTTTGGTTTGTGGAAGAAAATCTTCTACATGAAAAGATACAACTACAGAGGTGGGTCTTTCGTCATCGGCGGAGTTGGGTTTGTCGTCCGTAAGGAGGTTAACTGATAACGCGTGAAGAGTGGGAACCCCAGGAGGAAGGTGTGATGCGTACAGCGGCAAGTTTTCCCTCAGAAAGAAACCGAGGTTATCGAACCAGTAGGAGCCAAGAAGCACGTGAAGGTTGTTGGTGGAGGAGTGTAGTGCGGCGCAACCGTGGAAACCGGCGCCAACGTGGAACCTGCACAACACAATCAAGATACTTTGCCCCAATGTGATGAGGTTGTCAATCTCACGGCTTGCTAAAACAAAGGGTTAAACGTATCGAGTGGAAGATGGTGTTTGATTGCAAAGAACAGTAAGAACAATGATTGCAGTAGAATGTATTAAGATGTAAAAGAATGGACCGGGGTCCACAGTTCACTAGGGGTGTCTCTCCAATAAGATAACTAACATGATGGGTGAACAAATTACAGGTGGGCAATTGACAAATCAAGATTCAATACAAATCAACAATGATTACTATGTGATTTAATAAGGGCATTACGACAAAGTACATAGACCGCTATCCAGCATGCATCTATGCCTAAATAATCCACCTTCGGGTTAGCATCCGCACCCCTACAGTAGTTGTAAACAACGAGATAATTGCATTAAGTATGGTGCGTAATGTAATCAACACAAATATCCTTAGACAAAGCATCAATGTTTTATCCCTAGTAGCAACAGCACATCCACAACCTTAGAACTTTCTGTCACTGTCCGAGATTCAATGGAGGCATGAACCCACTATCGAGCATAATTACCCCCTCTTGGAGTTACAAGTATCAACTTGGCCGAGCCTCTACTAGCAGAGGAGAGCATGCAAGAACATAAACAACACATATATGATAGATTGATAATCAACTTAACATAGTATTCTAGATTCATCGGATCCCATGTCTGGTGCTATTCTTGTAGGCAGTGTTGGGCCTCCAAGAGCGGAGAGGTTTGTAGAGCAGTGACAAGTTTTCCTTAAGTGGATCACCCAAGGTTTATCGAACTCGGGGAGGAAGAGGTCAAAGATATCCCTCTCAAGCAACCTGCAACCACAAAGCAAGAAGTCTCTTGTGTCCCCAACACACCTAATACACTTGTCGGATGTATAGGTGCACTAGTTGTGAAGAGATAGTGAAATACAAGTAGTATGGATGTATGAGTGGTAATAGCAATCTGAATAAAATATGGCAGCGAGTAAACATGCAACAAAACAGTAAACAAACGGAAATTCGATGTGGAAGCAAGGCCTGGGATCAACTTTCACTAGTGGACACTCTCAACAATGATCACATAATAGACCACTCTACACCCTTTTGTTGGATGATGAACACCACTAATTGTGTAGGATTATACGAACCCTCAATGCCGGGTTAACAAGCTCGAATATTCGATATTCATATTTAAATAACCTTAGAGTGCAAGATAGATCAACACAATTACACCGAGAACTAACATAGCATGCACAAACCATCACACTATGAAGGAGGCATAGATCACATCAATACTATCATAGCAATATAACTTCATAATCTACAAGAGATTACAATCATAGCCTACGCCAAGTACTACACGATGCACACCCTGTCACCATTACACCGTGCAGGAATAGAGTACTTTAATAACATCACTAGAGTAGCACATAGATGATATTCAACTAGATCACATAAAGAGAGAGATGAACCACATAGCTACGGCGGAGCCCTCAGCCCCGGGGTGAATTACTCCCTCCTCACCATGGAGGCAGCGATGGCGGTGAAGATGGCGGTGGAGACGGCGGTGGAGATGACTGCGGGGGCAATTCCCCGTCCGGCAGGGTGCCGGAAGCAGACTCCATCCCCCGAATTGGAGTTCGCGATGTGGCGGGCGCCCACAGGTCTTTGCAGGTTTCGTCAATCGGTGCTGTCGAGATTTTAGGTCACGACGGCTTAAATAGGCGATCGGAGTCGGAAGAGTCCAGGAGCACCCCACGGGGGTGGGGTGACACCCTCCGAGGCCGCGCCGGCCTGTTGGGAGGAAGCCCTGGGCCTCCCCCTGGCTTGCCCATACGCTCCCCGTGAGTATTAGATGAATAGAATTTCTGTAATTTTTCTGGATTTTTTCGAGCACTTTGGTTTTTGGGCCTTTTATGCAATAAACAGACATAATAACCAGAAACAAATCAATAGGTTGGTTTCGGAAGCAGCGCCATTGACATAGTATACATAAAACATGTAGATATCATCGATAAAGTAGCATGGAACATAAGAAATTATGATACGTTGGAGACGTGTCAGCATCCCCAAGCTTGGTTCCTACTCGCCCTCTCGAGTAGGTAAGCGATAACAATGATAATTTCTTAAGTGACATGCCATCATAACCTTGATCATACTATTTGTAAGCATATAATGAATGCAGCGATAAAAAACAATGGTAATGACATGAGTAAACAAATGAATCATCAAGCAGAACTTTTCATGAATAGTACTTTCAAGAAAAACATCAATAAGACTTGCATAAGATTTAACTCATAAAGCAATAATTTCATAGTATAGGTATCGAAGCAACACAAAGGAAGATTAAGTTTCAGCGGTTGCTTTCAACTTATAACATATATATCTCATGGATATTGTCAACATAGAGTAATATAACAAATGCAATATGCAAGTATGTAGGAATCAATACCATAGTTCACACAAGTGTTTGCTTCTTGAGGTGGAAAAAGATAGGTGAACAACTCCAATCATAAAAGTAAAAAAGAATGGCCCTTCGCGGAGAAGCATTGATTGCTATATTTGCTAGAGCTTTGATTTTGAAAACATCAAGAGAGTATAAAAAGTAAAGTTTTGAGAGGTGTTTGTTGTTGTCAACGAATGCTAGTGGGCACTCTAACCCCCTTGCCAAACAAACCTTCAAAGAGCGGCTCCCATTTTATTTTTATTTTTGTGTGGCACTCCTTCCAACCTTTCTTTCTCAAACCATGGCTAACATCCTCGGGTGCCTGCCAATAATCTCATACCATGAAGGAGTGCCTTTTTATTTAGTTTTATTTAGATGACACTCCTCCACACCTTTGCTTTCTCAAACCATGGCTAACCGAATCTTTCGGGTGTCGTCAGCAAATCACATACCATGGAGGAGTGTCTATTTTTGTTAATTAATTTGGGAGTGGGAATCCCATTGCCAGCTCTTTTTGCAAGATTATTGGATAAGCGGATGAAGCCACTAGTCCATTGGTGAAGGTTGCCCAACTAGATTGAAAGATAAACACCACATACTACCTCATGAGCTATAAAACATTGACTCAAAAAGAGGTAATAACTTTTGGATTGTTTTAAAAGGTAGCACTCAAGCAATTTACTTTGGAATGGCGGAGAAATGCCATTTAGTAGGTAGGTATGGTGGACACAAATGGCATAAAGTGGTTGGCTCAAGGATTTGGATGCATGAGGAGTATTCTCCCTATCGATACAAGGCTTAGGCTAGCAAGGTTATTCGAAACAAACACAAGGATGAACCGGGGTGAAGCAAAACTCACATAAAAGACATATTGTAAACATTATAAGACTTTACACCGTCTTCCGTGTTGTTCAAACACTAGAAATTACCTAGACCTTAGAGAGACCAATTATACAAAACCAAATTTTAGCAAGGTCTATGTATTTCTTCATTAATAAGTCAAAGTATATGATCACAGAGCTTAAACATGAAACTGTAATTCCAGTATCACATTATCCAGGGACATTTTACCAAATTTTCCCCTTACTTAGCATTCCGATTTCCAACCATATAACTATTAACGAAACCAGTTTCAACCTTTGCCATGAAAATTAAAAGCTAAGAACACATGTGTTCATATGAACAGCGGAGCGTGTCTCTCTCCCAGGCAATCATTTATTCAAACAAAAACAAAAACAAGCACAAGACGCTCCAAGTAAAGTACATAAGATGTGACCGAATAAAAAATATAGTTTCAAGAGAAAAACCTGATCAGTTGTCGATGAAGAAGGGGATGCCTTGGGCATCCCCCAGCTTATGCTTGAGTCTTCTTGAAATATGCGGGGATGAACCGGGCATCTGGCTTAGACTCTTCACTCTTCTTGATCAGTATATCATCCTCCTCTCTTAATATGAAAACTTCCTCCACACCAAACTCAAACAACTCATTAGAGGGCTAGTGCATAATCAAAAACTCACATGTTAAGCAGAGTGACACAATCATTCTTAACACTTGGACATTGCACAAAGCTTCTGAAAGTTAATGGAACAAAGAAATCCATCAACATAGCAAAAGAGGCATGCGAAATAAAAGGGAGAATCTGTCAAAACAGAACATTAAGACGAATTTTTAAAATGGCACCGGACTTGCTCAAATGAAATCTCAAATTGAATGAAAGTTGCGGACATATCTGGGGTCACTCACGTAATTGGCATAATTTTCTGAGTTACCTACGGAGACAGAGTCGTGACAGCAAGAAATCTGTTTATGCGCCGCAATAATCCAAATCTAGTATCAACCTTTCTGTCCAAAGACTTTACTTGACACAACAATGCAATAAAAATAAGATAAGGAGGTTGCTACAGTAGCTAACAACTTCAGAAGCACTCAACAAAACAAAAATTGTTGTAGCAAAATAAACACATGGGTTTATCTCCCAAGAAGTTCTTTCTTTGTAGCCATTAAGATGGACTCAAAGTTTTAATGATGCACTACTTAAGAAATAAGAGTTGAAGCGAGAGCATTTAAGTCTAACACACTTCTATGCAAAGGAATCTTGTACACAAATGAATTCATGAAGAACAAAGTGACAAGCATAGGAAGATAAAACAAGAGTAACTTCAATCTCAACATAAAGAGGGGAAACTTAATATTATTAAGATGCCTATAACCATGTTTCCCTCTCTCATAATAACTTTAAGTAGCATCATTGATGAAATCCACAATATAACCCTCACTTAAAACATTCTTATCATGGTTCATATGCATAAGGGTATCATTATTTTTGACATAAGAAAAACTCTTCTCATTAATATTAACAGGATCATTGTTGAGAATTTGAACATGATAAACAAGTTGCATACTAAGGTAATGGTTTTTTGGGAAGCCCATCATAACTATGACAAGTTTCATAAGGATAATTGTAACATGTGTCATATACATCTCTATAGCAATTATCTAAACCCGAGAATATGTAATATCATCATTTTCACTAAAAGTAGAGGTCTCAAATATAGGATCTTCAAGCACAACATCCCCAAGCTTAGAGCTTTCAATATCATTGTTTAAGGGGACATGAATAATGCTATCATCATTACTTTCATAATCAGTACCAAAGAGATTTCAATATCAAAGATAGTGTGCTCAAATCATGATCACTAACATGGGTACAGGGCATAGGAAGATCATCGTACTCAGATTTATTATCATAATAATCATTAGGCGCAACATACTTACGGTTACCTATTGTTACCTCATACACGCGGGGATATGCCGTTACTTCTTTCTCTTTATTCTCCTTCTTCTTCTTCTTCTTCTTCAACTTCTTCTTCCTTTCCCTTCTTCTTCTTCTTCTTTCATCTCCTCGTTCCCTTCTTTAGGAGGAAGAGGCTTGAAGAGTGGCTTGTCCGCATAACCTGAGTTGTGAGAAACAATAGAAGAAACTTGGGAGGATCCCTCCTTTCATTAATTAATTGAAAACATCACATCGGTCCTATCATATTTTGGCAAGGTGTCATCTTCCAAAATATTTTGTATGTAAGTGTTTGTATGGCTATTATCAATGCAATAAGAAAACACCCATGCAGGACATCATCAATATCAAGATTACTCATATGTAACAAAGAGATTTTTCTCGACAGATCTTCACACCACAAAAATAAAGTAAGTTCATCATGCTGATTAGGAGAAATTTCATCATCACAATACAAATTTGCAGCACTCATTGGGTTCAAATTATCATTGGAGGAGCATTGAAAATTAAAATGACCCACTTCATGGCAAACTTCACAAATAAAAGGATAGAGGGCACACACTTTTTTACCTAGATCATCTAGAGCCCTAGCCCACTTTCTAGTGTTTTCATTAATATGGTGGATACAATATTCATCTTCGATTTGATTAATTCCACAAGGTCTATGCATTCCACAAAAATTAACATGCTTATAGGAGGAAATAGCATTCTTAGGGGTTTGAGCATGCTTATTGCAATCATTAACAACAATTTCATTCTTCATGCAAGCCTCTTGAAAAGGTTCATGATACTTATCAAAATTATTTTTAGGCAATTCAAAATGAGAAGCAAAGGCTTTATCAGATTTGCAGCAACTTGAGAGTCAAGACCATAAGTAGCACTCATATCTCTAAATTTATCAGTATCCATAAAATTTTCAATGCATTCATAATCATAATTTATACCTGACTCTTCACCTTTGTTGTTCTCCCATCTAGCTTCAACCTCCTTGCTTGTGAAAGATCCCTCCGAACAGGCATCCAGATAGTCCTTGTGTTGTCCTGAAATCCTCGCATAAAAATTGTTAACAATAACATTAAGGGGAGCTCATGGATGGGACATTTGAGCATTAGTGACTTCAATCTCCCCCACGCTTGAGAGATACTCTCTCCATTACGAGGATAAAAGTTATAAATGTAATTCCTATCAATATGCACTTCATGAGGAGGATAAAATTTATAATAAAAGAGAGATACAATTTCCTCCCAACCAAGAGAATGACTATTCTTCAACAATTTATACCAGTACGCCGCTTTACCAGACAGACGAAACAGAGAATAGCTTCTTCCTCACTTCATCCATAGAGATACACACTTGAATAACCGCATAATTCATGCAAAAAGAGTAAATGATCTCCGGGGCCAGACCCAGGTTCCATCCCCTTCATCGCGGTTATCCATCTCGTTCAATAATTTTCATAGGTATTTTATACGGAATACTTTCAGCAGGTGGATTTAAAATATGAGAAGCATCATAGAGTTATCACATATGGGAGATAAAGCATTATCAGAGCAAAATATTTCTTTCAAAGCTGAGGAGCAAAAAAGATTATTTTTATGTAAACTAGCTTCCCCAAGCTTAGACTTATCCATAGCATTAACAGTGATTGCGTTCATACTAATAATATTGCTACTAGCATGCAATTGAGGCTCCATAGGTTCTTTAATTTTTGCATCACACAATTCATGTCTTAACTCAGGAAATAAAATAAGAAGCTCATTGTTGTCCATTATGCCTAACTAGTGTAAACAAGAAAACAAAAGATGCAATTGCAAGATCTAAAGGAAATAGCTTCGAGCACACACACAATGGCGCCCGAAAAGTATACTGTTACCCGGAACCGGAGTATGAGTGCCTTTTACCTTTCCTCACCGGCGCCAGTGCCGATGTCTACGGGTGCTTCTATTCTTGTAGGCAGTGTTGGGCCTCAAGAGCAGAGTTTGTAGAACAGCAGCAAGTTTTCCCTTAAGTGGATCACCCAAGGTTTATCAAACTCGGGGAGGAAGAGGTCAAAGATATCCCTCTCAAGCAACCCTGCAACCACAAAGCAAGAAGTCTCTTGTGTCCCTAACACACCTAATACACTTGTCAGATGTATAGGTGCACTAGTTCGGCGAAGAGATAGTGAAATACAAGTGATATGGATGTATATGAGTGGTAATAGCAATCTGAATAAAATATGGCGGCGAGTAAACATGCAACAAGAACAGTAAACAAACGGAGATTTGATGCTTGGAAGCAAGGCCTAGGGATCCTGCTTTCACTAGTGAGCACTCTCAACAATGATCACATAATGGGACTGCTCTACACCCTTTTGTTGGATGATGAACACCACTAATTGTGGCAGGATTACACGAACCCTCAATGCCCAGGAGTTAACAAGCTCCACAATATTAGATATTCATATTTATAACCTTAGAGTGCAAGATAGATCAGCACAATTGCAGGAACAACATAGCATGCACATTGTCACCATCACACTATGAAGGAGGCATAGATCACATCAATACTATCATAGCAATAGTTAACTTCATAATCTACAAGGAATTACAATAATCGTGCCTCGCCAGAAATACTACACGATGCCACCTTTGTCACCCATTACACCGTCGGGGAGGAATGAAATGCTTTAATAACATCACTAGAAGTAGCACATAGATGATATTCAACTAGATCACATAAAGAGAGATGAACCACGCTACGGTAGACCCTCGGCCCGGTCAATTCCTTCCGCAGGAGTAACAAGTCGACGATGGCGGTGAAGATGGTGGTGGAGACGGCGGTGGGAATGACTCAGGAAATTCCCCGTCCGGCGGAGTGCGGAGCGAGAGACTCTGTCCCCCGAAGTGGAGTTTCGCGATGTGGCGGCGCCCACAGGTCTTTGCCGGAGTTTCGTCGATCGGTGTCGAAGTTTTTGGGTCACGACGGCAAATAAGCGAAGGTCGAGTCGGAGGGGGAGTCTGGGGGCCCACCCCCGCGGGGTGGGGTGACCACCACCCAG